>OY757191.1:71822987-72155487 GCA_963583895.1 Melanophora roralis
AAAAAACGAAGAATTTTAAAAAAGGGCAACAACATATTGCATGTTATCAAAGAAACACAGCAAAATACCGAAATGATTAAATTTTATTGAAGAAAATCGCAAAACTTAAAATCTGTTAACAGAAGATTTAAAAACAAATGTTTAATTAAATTTCGCTAAGTTAAAATGAAACACTTATTGGTGCTTGTTTTGTGTGCTGCTAAAGGTATGGTAAAAATTAAGAAAAAAAAATTAAATGACATTCTCTAAACATTGGTTTTTTTTTCTAAAGTTAGTAGCTCTGCTGTTCCATACAATGAACGCGTTAGTGGTGAAAATGGCTGGTATGTGCCCGTAGCGAATGGCTCCTTGGTATGGTTTGATATGGACGAAGCTGATGCTTATCTTGAAAGAACGAAAATAATTGAAGAGCAATTTTTTAAAAATATTATCACTTTTTACTTGTACACCAAGTCAAATCCAACAACTCCACAAGAAATAAGTGCCGACAAAGAGTCAATTGATGCTTCCCACTTTAATGTTACACATCCTACACGTATTTGCATTCATGGCTGGAATGCTGGAAAGAAAAACTTTATAAACTTTGGTGTACGTAAAGCTTGGTTATCAAAAGGCGAATATAATTTTATTTTTGTAGATTGGAGCCGAGCCCGTACTGTAAATTTTTTTGCCTCAGCTTTAGCTGTTCCTACTGTTGGCAACTATACTGCCGGCTTAATTAACTTTTTGGTAAAGGGCTATGGTTTGAATTTAAACACTTTAGAAATTATTGGTCATAGTTTGGGCGCTCATGCCGCTGGCTTCGCAGGCAAAAATATTGCTTCTGGCAAAGCACGCTCTATTATTGGTTTAGACCCTGCACTTCCCATGTTTAGATTTAAAGACCCCGAAAGCCGTTTGGCCGACACAGATGCCCTCTACGTTGAGACTATTCATACAAATGCCGGTAAATTAGGAATGTCAGAGCCCATTGGTAAGGGTGCTTTCTATCCCAATGGTGGTAAATATCAGATCGGTTGTGGTTATGATCTTGTCGGTGCATGTTCTCACACTCGTTCCATTCGCTACTATGCCGAAGCTGTGAAACTAGATAGCTTCTCCAGCATTAAATGCGATAACCACGAACAGGCTATGGTCAAGGATTGCGGCTCCGACTACAGTCCCATTCGAATGGCTGCATTTGATAATGTCAATACGGCGGCTGGTCAGTTTTATGTACCTGTACGTGCCAAGGCTCCATTCGGCAGGTTGGCGTAAAAAAAAGTAAAAATAAGAAAATAAAATTTATTTAACAAGTATTTAAAAACTAGAAAAAGTTTTTAAAGAACATTTTTTTAAACAGTGTTTAACAATTAAGGACAGTCATATCATTTAAAATCACAGAAATGTTTACTCTTACATATGGGGGGCTCAAAATAACATTTTTAAATTTCAGGTAACATATAAAATTAGTACTTAAAGTTCATAGAAGTTAAGAACACAAGGGGAAAATATTGGATTTTAATCCGGTAGCAAAATATGCCGACTAATTTTATCACTTGGTACTCAAATACCCTTGTGCTCCAACAGATACTTAAATTTCCTTTTAACATACTCAGGCCGATTGTGTGAAACTCATAAAGGTTTTGTACTCAAATTTTTTAAAAAGCTTCACTAAATTGTTCAGTTTTGATTTTGTGTATTGAAAAACATATATTTAAGAAAAAAAAATCAAAAAAGCAATAACAACAATACAGTGGGATTTTGCATATTTTTTTTAAGTCAGCGAAAAATCACCCATACATTCTCATAAATCATCCCCTTCCTTGTTAGAGGAAGCTTGTGGCAAATTTAAATAAAAAATTGATTATCAGAACAAAAATCTTTTAAAAGTAGTGAACCGGGCGTCCAAAAAAATTTAGTGTTTACACTTTGAAAAGAATTACGTTTGGAATTTCACATACAAAGATGATCTTTTAAATAGCAAGAAATTCCACCAAAGTAAGTTTAAAAGCTCGAAAAGTTTGCGAAACCATGCACTTGCTCCCATAACTTAAAACTGGGAAAATTGAAAAACCTTCGGGATCTCCTTTGTTCTATACCAACAATTTACAGTGGATTGTTGAAAGCACGTCCTCACAATAGGATGGAATAAATTCAGGAAAAAGTCTAATTCCAAGGCGAGAATGAAGATGAGCCTGGTGGTGTCGTGGAATCTGATTATGACTTTTAAAAAAATTAAACAAAGAACAAGGCGACTAAGTTAGGAGTAATTCAGCTCTTAAAGCAAGACCGCCAACTCAAAAAAAATATTATCTGTTGTTGGTATCTTTGCTTTTGACATTTGTCACGGGCTCTTCTATCTCAGAAAAAAACTGTTCTACATCTGTAGAAAAGACTCTGGCGGTAGGTAGTAGAATCATGTTTGTCCGCTATTCAATGTGTTTATTAAGGTTACTTAGACCGTCATTAATATCTTCAAGAGACTTCAACGGTACATACGAAAAATAAGCCAAGTTCCCTGTGCTTAAATCTAGCCGTAATTGTGTCAAAAGTACGGCGAGGGCGAAGTTTTCCTAAACTAAATACGATAAATCGAGTACGAATTTCCTACTTTTAGTCACATTTAAGCCAAGAAAAGTTGTACTTAATGTAAGCATAGAAATATTGATTTAAGTACAAACGGGATTATTCCAAAAATGAGAACCCATTTTTTGACTAACGGAGCTTTTTTAAAGTTGGGATTTGAGCCTGGGACTCTCTGAACTGGAACACCAGCGCACTACCATCTAGGCTACCGAGCAGTGTTGCCACCTTAGGTGTAATTACACATTTCATGTGTAATTTTTCGTTTCATGTGTAGCCCATGTGTAATTGGTTGCATGTGTAATTCATGTGTAATTTTAAATTTATCGTTTTTGATAATTATTATTTTTTATACACATACACATATTAAAAGTTTTTTACACTTGTCGAATCTAATATACCCTTCATATAAAAATACTTTGTACTGGGTTTGAAGCCGATAGCTATTCTAGTTTTAAAAATAGAAAACTTAAGAAAAAATTAGCGTTTGTATATATAATGAAAAATGCCATGTAGAGGGTTTGAGGCCAACATTTTTCAACTTATTTCGTATTAAAAGTTTAATAAAAGTTGTACATTCGTATTGGTGCTGCCCCTGCATCTTCTCCTATCCAACTATTTTTTTACAAAATGTATGCATTATTGTCCAGTTACTTACTGTGTAACATTTTAAGTCGATAGATGTTATAGTTTCCGAAATATAGCGTATCAAAAATTTCACAAAAATTATTAATTTGAATGGGTTGCTCCTCTCCCTGCTCTAATCCAATAAATTTGTTTTCCAAAATGTAGGTATTATTGTAAAATTACTTGATGTAAAACATTTGACTTCTATAGCTGTGATTGGATAAAATACTTCCCAAAATTTGTGCTTCTACATAAAAAATGTTTCCCCTAATTTAGGTCCCTATCTTCAAAGTATCCGTGCTAAGCTTTGTGACTAGATTGGCTGTATTTACTGAGATATAAAAGAATATGGTTTTGGTCCTAAAAAATTGGGTTATTTTAGAGTTTCGCTTGCATCTCGGTCAAGATTTTGTTGATTTTATATAGCGATTAAATCAGTTATATTTCTGATTATTTTCTGAGCAACTTTTTTTATGTCTGGAAACTTGATTTCAAAAGACACACAGATGGACAGACATGGCTTTATCGACTTACCTATCTATGAGAATCCAAAATATTTATACTTACTGGGGTCTAAAATAAATATTGTAAACATTAAAAATGGAATGACAAACTCATATATACCCTTATCACTATGTGAAGGGTATAAAATTTAAAAAAATGTAAATCGTTATTTTTTTAACAAAAAAGTATATGTACCCAACAAAAATTTTGAAGTAATTGGTCATTACAAATTTCTTACTTTTAAGTTACTATTACTTTTAAGTTACTATAACTAAGCAGTTGATAGATAATGAGTTCGTTCTTATCTAAAATCAGGCAGTTAGCTTTAGTTTGACAATTTTTTAACTGATTCTAGCATAACATTTTAGGCCAGCTTTAACCAAAACATCACAGAAAAACTCTTTAAATTCAACAATGAGTAACGGGGGGCAACAGAAAAAGGTTATTATAATGCCAATAAAGTAATAGCTTACTTAAGTCCCTATTTGTAATCGAGCATGGTAAGTACTTATTTAACTCCCTTTTTGTAAGCGAGCATGGTAAGTACTTGCTTCCAATGTCATCACCATGTTAAAATAATGTGTTAAAATTTTAACGAGTAAGAGTTTTTTGGATTTTACATAATTTTTAAGCAAGTTTTTGCTGGGTTATTAAATTTAGAACAAAAAACGCTTTTTTCAAAAAATAAAAGCATGTGTAATTCGTATTTTCATGTGTAATTTTGTCTTGATTCATGTGTAATTTAACATTTTGTTGGTGGCAACACTGCTACCGAGACAATTTGTTTTTTTTAACGTTAAAGTATGTTAACAAAATTACAAGTTTTTTTCTGATTGATTTTTTCAAGTAATCCGAATAGACTTGGTATAAAAAAAACTAAGTATGGATTGTACTTAAAAATTTTTAAAACGATTTTAGATGTCATATGAGTTTCAAAAATTAATATCATTAAATTTTCAAGCAATTAATTTAAAAAAAAATATGAAAAATATTCGAGTTTATTTTAATGCTGCCAAATGAACTTTTTAAACAATTAAGGCTGTTTCTCTTTTTTGCCCCCAGATAACCTTTTGATTTTGCTCACCTTTTTGGCATACGGCTCGACCATTGCTTCTTACTTTTTTTACTCATAAAGTGTTTTTGAATTAATTTCATAATTAAATTTGCTCAGATTTTCCTTTTATATTTCTTACTTAAACAGGTTGCAAGATCAACGGACAGATAGTTTTGGAAGGCCAAGAAGTTGTCGCCTCAATCGATGATCGCTGTTTGGTATGTCAATGTTTGGGTAATCAATTAAAATGCGCCAAAAAGACATGTCCAGTCTTACAGTGTCCTATTTCAAAGCAAAAGCTACATCCCAACGAATGTTGTCCACGTTGCATAGAACAACGGGAATTTATGCCGCTGCCAGGTGAGAAACTTTTTTTTTCTCATTTTGCTCTAAAATAGTATGTTTAATTTTGCTTAAAAATCTTTTCAAATATACATACAAACATACATAATTCTTTTTTAACTTACATATTTGTTTACTTAGGAAAATGCATTTTCAATCATAAAATTTTCAATGACAAAATACAATTCATGCCAGATCGTTGCACAAACTGTACTTGCACTAATGGCACAAGTATATGTGAGCGTAAAACCTGTCCCATACTTGAATGCTCTCCGGAATATCAGGAATCAGATGGTTGCTGTCCTCGCTGTATAACATCAGAGGTGCGCAGTGAGTGCATTTCAAACGGTGTCAGTTATCAAAATAATGACACATGGAATCTGGGACCATGTCGTTCGTGTCGTTGTACTGCTGGAAACATACGTTGCTCGGAAATGCGCTGTCCAGCCTACAAGTGTCGCTCCAATGAGGATCTTAAGATATTGCCTGGCGAGTGTTGTCCAAAGTGTATTGAAACAGCCGGAACATGTACAGTTTTTGGAGATCCTCATTTTAAAACGTTCGATGGTAAATTTTATAGTTTCCAAGGCTCCTGTAAATATCTGCTGTCCTCCGATTGTCGGGATCATACATTTTCTATACGTTTAACCAATGAAGGCCGCGGTACAAATACTTCGTCATGGACAAAGACGGTGACGTTGAAAATGCGAGGCATTAGAGTGAATTTGGGCCAAAAGATGAGAGTCAAGGTAAATGGTAGTCGAGTGATGCTACCTCATAGCCAGGGACCAATTACTAGTATAGAGCGTTTGAAGGAGAGTATTTTGCTTAAAACAGCATTGGGTTTAAGTATAGAATGGGATGGCAACAATTATCTGCAGATTATGGCTCCTTCCTTCTACAAACGCAGACTGTGTGGCTTGTGTGGAAATTACAACGGCTTGGCTCGTGACGATCTCACCAGTCGAGATGGTTTCAACCATACCGAGGTATGGCGATTTGCCAGCTCTTGGAAGGTAGGTGGACCGAAGGCTTGTTCACGCAAGAAAGAAAACATTGCCACACAGCCCATGTGTAAACAGCGTAAAACCAATGCCATGTGCCGTCCACTACGTATAGCCGAAGTATTTGGGAATTGCAATGACCGTTTAAATCCCAACAACTATATTGATTCATGTAAAATGGATGTTTGCGAGTGTCCAGATGGCATGTGCCATTGTGACAGTTTTGCCGCCTATGCCCGTGAATGCCAACGTCTGGGCGTAAATTTGCCAGATTGGCGAATGACCACTATGTGCCCGTATGGTGTTTGGAGGAGGGATTTCAATATGACATTACATCTACTACGCGGTAACCCTTTTTATGGCGATTTAAGTTTTCTACGCAAACCTTTCGCCATTCAAAGAATGCAGCGTAAACAGAAGAAATCTCAACACAACTACAATGAAATCCAAAGGAACTTTATTGACAAGCACGTACCGAAAATTTTATTAACACCGAAAAATAAGGATCGCTTACCACTACCACTACATTGAGGGGGAAAAATTAAAAATTACGGTTTTGTTCACTATGCTTACTCTATTGTAATAATTAAAAAAGAAATATAGTTACGAATACAATTTTTTTAAATATGGAACAAATTTTAGATAGCAAATGCCAAAACTATTTTAAATAGTTCTTTAAAGAGGCAACCCTAAGGAGGGAACTTGATGTTATTAAAAGCATATTGCTTTTCTTGTATATTTTTTATAAGTTCATAATAATTTTCCTATTATTTTTTATTATTTTATAATTTTAAATTTTTTGTTTTAAGAAATGACTTACATTTCCTACATTTTAAAGGTTATAAGTCACATATGGGTAATGTTTTTATCCCAATGCTTAACGATTTTCTTTATAATTAAACTTCTTAATTTAAATTAATAGTTTACAGTTAGTAATACGATACCATTCTAAATATCCATTCCAAATTCATTAAGGGTGTTTTGATGTCATTTACCTTTTTCTAAAGTCATTTTTTTTTTAAATGTCTTTAAAGCTAAAGGGTCATCGTTTTATAAAGTTACTTAAAGCTTTTGTAAAGCTTTTTATTCACCTAAAATTTTTTTACAATTATTTTAGAAAAACTATAAAAATATTAAAAACATCAAACCTAAAATAGATCTCAATTACATATATTCATAAGATAATTTTAATTATATTTTTACTACAAAATAAATTTATTTTATTAATAATAAAACCTCTGCAATATAAACAAGTAAAAGCGATATATTTGGCTGTGCCGAATCTTATATACCTTTCACATTGGTCTTTTTATATACGCAGCCATCTGTTCTAGCCGGGTTATTTCATACTGCAAATATTATAATAAAAATACCTTGTGTCGGGTCTGAAGTCGATAGCAATCCTAGTTTTTTAAATAGAAAACTTTACAAAATTTTAACGTTTATATATACAATAATAGAAATACCATGTAGAAGGTTTGAAGTCGAGAGTCTTAAGAGTTTTAGATATTTTTCGTATTAAAAGTTCAATTAAAGTTATTTTTTTATAGGGACTTCGTTCACCCTGCTCCTATTCACCTATGTATTCCAAAAAGTAAGAATTATTGTAGAACATTAGAAGTCTATACACTCAAAGAATAAACTAAGTAAACTTTACTTATATCAAGCCACAGCGGTGTCATAAGTACGGTGAGTACGGTTTTTCTTAAGCCAAGTACGAAATTTCTTACTTCAAGTACGATTTTTTTAGTACGAATTTCTTACTTTTAGCCACAATTAATCCAAAAAAGGATTGATTTAAGTTCAGAACCGTACTTGATGTAAGCCAGAAAAGATTGATTAATCCTTAAACAGGTTTATTTCGAAAATGAAATGTCATTTTTTTTTTGACTTATGGAGCTTTATTAAAGAAGAAGAAATTTATTTTTATTTTTATTTTATGGATACTTAAAATTTATAATTTAAACATTTCATTTTTTGTACTTACCGAAGCTGAGATTCGAACCAGGGACTTTCTGCACTGCAGCACAAGTGCGTTACCTCTAGGCCACCGAGACACTTTGTTTTCAAATGTAAAATAATATATTAAAACAACAAGCTTTTTTCTGCTTGATTTGTTGAAGCAATCCGAATAGGATTGATTTAAGAAAATTAAGTACGGATTGTACTTCAAAATTTCAAGCAAGATTTTAGATAAATTCAAGAATAAAATTCTTGATTTTAGAAAGCGGTTTTCTTTCTGTGTAGCTGATATAGTAGATAAGATATAAAACGTATCAAAAATTTTGCAAAAAATGGGGGGTTTCCGTTCCCCTGTTTCTATCAAAATAATTTTTTTCAAAATGTAGGCCATACTGTCCAATTAATTTTTGTATGTATAACATTTAAAATCGATAACTGTTTTAGTTTCCAAGATATAGCGTATCGAAAATTTCCATAAAATTTTTCATTTGTATGGGAGCCGCCCCTTCCCCTGCTCCAATTCAAATAATTTTTTTTCCCAAAATTTAGGTCGTATTGTAAAATTACTTCTTGTAGAATATATGAATCCTATGGCTGTTATAGTTTCTCAGATTTAGCGCATAAAATATTTCACAAAATTTGTGCAATTGTAGGGGGAATGCCACTTCTCCTGATCCAATCTGAAAAAAATTTTTCCATTATTTAAGTCCCTTCTTTGGGAGTATCCGTGCCAAGTTTTGTGGCAAGAGATACTGAGATATATAGGGATTATGCATCGATATTGTCTAAAAAAATGGGTAATTTTTAGGTTTCGATTATATCTGGGCCAATAAAAAACCGATTTTGCTAATTTTAAATAGCGATTGTCCCAGTAATATGACAGTTTAGTATTGAAACGTTTTCTGTGCGAATTTATTTGAGTCGGGAAACATGGCTATATTGACTTCCCCATCTTTAGAGAAACAGAATATATATACTTTTGGGGCCTAAAGGGAATATTGTAGAAATTACAAACGAAATGACAAACTGATAAATACCTTTATCACTATGTGAAGGGTATAAAAAAAATACATCCATTCCATTTATAAAAATTATATTTTTACAATGTTACAGCTTTTAAAATCATGTAAATATTTCAAACTTGGTTTGGCGTTAAAGCCACATTTATATAGAGGCTAAATGTTTTTGCGTTTTACCTGAGAGTTTATAAGCTTGAAATTTAAAAATTTACTCCTGCAGACCTAATTTTAAAATTTTGGTTTTTAACTTAAATAGTCAAAAATTTTTAAAATTACTGATAACTGATAAACCCTGATTACTTATTAGGATTGCGTTTGATTTCGATCGATGTCGAAATTGGGATTTGAAAACGATAACATTTGTTTTTGACAGCATCTTCGTGATCTCGCGATGTTTAAGGTGCCTTAAGACTATTTTGCAAGACTGCAGCTTTTAAATTCTTTCAAAATTAAAATACATGCTTTAATGCAAGGTAGGCCAAAAGAAATCATCCTATTGAAAGATGCTCTTATTTTTGCAAATGGCGGCCATTGTCCAATCTGTTTTGACCTTGGGAAAAAGACAGATGTAGAATAAGGGTGAATAAGCCCTGGAGCGATACACTCCCCAGAAACGCGGGATAATCGTGTCTGTTTTTTTGCTTAACAATTCGTCTGTGGCTTTGGCACAGCGCAAATTCCGTCATAGATTCCCCGGTCGCCCGGCACCGACTGCGCAAACACTGGGCCGTTTGGCTACCAACCTTGAAGAGTATTGGACAATGCGAGACACGCCAAGGGTGGCCGGCTCCGGAGCGCCCGTTTTGCCGAGAATATCGCCGCTGTTGGCAAAAATGCCGAGCTGTCACCGGAAACATCGACCAGACGCCTTGCTTCGCAATTAGCCATCAGTCGGTCGTCCCTAAGGCGAATTTTAATCGAAGACCTGCGCATGTTCCCGTACAAAGTACAGTTCGTACATCAGCCACTGTCTGTCGATCATTAAACGAGTGTAACCTACGCCCAAGTTATCCTTAATCTCTTGGCCGAAGTAGACGATTTTTTGACCAAAATCATAATGAGCGATTAGGGTTATTTTCACCTCAGCGGGTACGTGAACAAGCAAAACAATCGCTTCTGGGGCACCGAAGAGCCATGAGTAATGCACGAGGCCCCATAGCCCTCGCTCAAAGTTAGTGCATGGTGCGCTGTTCACGCTGAAGGAGTCATCGGGCCATCTTATTTTAAGGACGTCGCTGGTCAATCGACCACAGTAGACGGTGGGCGCTTTAGTGCCATGTTAGCCGAGGACTGGAGGACTTGTGGCTTAAACAGGTTGCAGCCACGGTACACACTGTGCGAGTCACAACTGATATTCAGAAGGTGGCGTTCCCGGGTCGCCGAATTTCTCGTTTTGGCGATTTACATTGGCCCGCAAGATCGCCCGATTTATCTGTTCCAAACATTTTTTGGGGGGTTTTTCAAGTCCCGTACTTGCGTAAACAAGCCTGAGACTCTGGAAGCCCTCAAGGATAACATTCGACAGGATTGCTTAATCTGTCGCCCGAAGTTATCGCCGAAGTGATCTATAGCAATCATTTGTGACGGCGCCCATTTGGCCGATATCGTCTTCTCGACTTGACCAACAAAATTCTAAAGGTTCAGATAAACGCTTATTTTATTCATTGTTGAACTAATAATCATAATCAAACAACATAATCGAAGTTTTGCATTTAGAAAAAAAATAGGAGATAAACAACATCGGATGACTTCTTTTGTCCTACCTTGTATGAACACATTTATTTTGACGGCATCATAGCTACACGGCAACATGACTACGTTTTCAATATAATTAAGTAGCTAACTACAGGGCTACGATTGCTGCCAGCTACATTTGCAGTCGTGTAGCTCTGTTGCCTGCTGTTATCTATGTGTTTAAAGTATAATTTTAAAAACAACCCTTTGGAACCACAATAAATCTTTAGTTTAATTCTGACATTTGACAATATTTTTTTTACTAAAATTTGTTCAAATCTTATTTTAACTTTGTTTTACCTAAAAAGCAACAACAAAAACCTTTAAGACCAAGTTCAAGATTGTCAAAGTTTGGCTTTATTATTAAAAAGTTTACTCAAAGATTTATATTAGAAATTTCCCACAAACTCACAAATACTTTGACAAGCCTTCGAAATTAAAGAAAAATTATTTAATATTTAATAACAAAAACCATATTAAAAAAAAACTATTTAAATTAAAAACTTTAAGGTTTTACAAAAATAAAATAACACATGATATAGTAATCACCTCAAAAAATTAATTTATTTTCATTTAGCAATAAAGCCACGAAAACCTTTAAATCTAAACTTTAAATTTTAAAGATAATAAATTATAAAAATATTTTTCAGAACGCTGATAGACATTCTATTTATGATAAAAACTATTAAGTGATACATTATTATATATATACTTACATCCATACATAACTAACGAACTCTAAAGGCTATAAATAAGTAGACAGTTATTATATAAATACAACGCCAATATATATATATATATTTTCTAAATTATTTTTTAATGATAAAAAAATTTTTTTACTAAATTTAAGTAAAACAAGTACATATAATTTTGCACAAACAGTATTCTTTGCTTAGTTATAGTTTAATTAAATGTAATTTATAACTTTTATAACTTATTTTTTTAATATCTCTAATTAAGCCTTTAAGCTAAAAAAAATATAAGATAAAATATAAAAAAATTAAATATATAAATAATTTATTAAACAAATACGTATGTAATCAAATAAAAAAAAAACTTCAGCCATATTACTTAAATAAATTACAAAAAAAAAAATAATTAAATAAATTTGCATTATTTCACTTAAAGTTAAAACGCAACTTGTAAAGTTCAAAATATATAAAAAAAACTAAACAAAAGACAAAAAACTATTTTACTTAAAATATTTAAATAAAAAACAAAACAATAATAAAATTAAACAAAATTTTGTTCCTTTTTTCATTTAGATGTAAAACAAGCAAGTATAATAAAATTACTTTGTATCAATCTGGCAACGCGATGCGCACAGTGTGCTGAAGGCGGACAAAATTAAAAAATATAAATGTTTGAACTCTAAAACTTTTCACATGCGACCTTGTTTCATAGACTTCATTCTTTAAAAAACAGAAATAATTGTTTAAATATAATGATTTTTAAGCAGATTACAGCCAATTAAAATTGAAAGCTTTTGGTGAGTAAGCAAGATATCTCTTAGAACAGACAAGCGGCGTTTTCTCTTCAAAAGATGAAATTTGTATACAGTAAAAAGCATTACATGACCGTTAATTTTGCATCGTTAACTCCAAAAATGCATTTGTTGAGTTATGACGTTTTTCTGGCAAATGAGCGATAGGTTTTATAAAAAATTGATTTATTTTCATTCTTTTTTATTGCCATCCCAAGTTAAAATTAGGGTAATTTTCTGAATATGGCGCAAACCTACACAGCTAGCCAGGCTTAAGAAACATAGTTTTTTAAAAAAGTTTTGTCGTTTACACAATATTAATGCTGCAGACAGATTTGTCTCCTTTTTTGTAGACAAGATAAAGTACACCAAGGTTTCAACTATCGTACATGCGTTCATTCAGCAGTTAATTAATTATAAGTTCACGGCAATGATAGAGAGGTAAGTGGGGAGGTCAGGTGGGTTTTGGGTCGCTGAAAAATTGGCTCATGGATCCTTCAGCGACATGGTTGGGAGGGTAATAAAAGAGACCAACACCTCGCGTTGGTAATTTGCAGTTTGTTTTTTTTTTATGTTGTTTTTTTTGTGTGCGGATACGCGCCTGGCGAGAAGGGTTGGAACCACCAGAGGATGTGTTAAAAAAATGAGCTAGACGGAAACCTCGGCAGTGCAACCGGTTCGTAACATAATTAATTAATTAAGATGAATTGTTACATGCCCCTTATCAATTTATCACTCCTGGACTCAAACATCTTTGCTGGTATACCATCAGCACCAGCAGCTTTGTTGTTTTCCAAGCGTTGTGCTGGTTGGTTTTAACCCCCTTTGGCTGGGTGGCGTACATTCAACTCCATCATCTGGGGTATTTTCATTGTCTCCTTCTTCGGATACCAACAAATGGGAAAAATGTTATCCTTATATACTCAACACACTTTCCCTCTCGGTCGCCAGGTTCCCTTTTTGACCTTTACAGTTGCAAAGGACTTTAAAGCAGTCTCAGTCTAAAGCTTATCTTTTCATAGCATTTCCGAGGTTCATTTCCCGTTCTTTACAGCTCGATTTTCCCGTACTTACGTCTTTCTATTTCTTTCTTCTTCTTTTTTCGGATAAGGCGTTTCTCTTCCTAACTTACTACATTGCACTTGGACAACCGCCCACATTGAATGCATGAAATATTTTAAAATGGAATGCTAGAGATCAAAAAACTATGTAAAAGGTTATAGTCGGTCAAACCTGAGAGACAGTATTATATCCAACGCCACCATTTATTGCATTTTAAGTACCACCATATGCATAAACAACAAGCTCCGCCCCTTTGCCAAAATACCTGTTTTGCTAAATGTAATTTAAATCAAAAAAATATATTTAGAAGTGTGACCTGTACGTTAATAACAAGAATGCATAGACACCCAGTCGGATACAAGGATGGGCGGACATGCTGAATTTGGCTCAGAAAGTGCTTCTGAGTCATCCACTATAATTAAAGCTGGGTCTTACCACGAATGTATATGGTGCGGGAATAATAAGAAAATGACTGACATTGAGACAGCACAAATAATGTGGCTTGCTTACGATAACACAAAATGGCATAGTGTGACCGTGGCCCATCAAAAGCTTTTATGTTAAATTTTTTTTTGCTAATTTTCTTTGAGTTAAAGAGCAGTGGTGCTCAGCGAGAGAATATGATTTATGAAAATGTATGAGTGCTTTTTTACTGTGTGTTTTTTCTTAAATGTTGTTTTTGTAATTTTTTATGAATTATGCTCTCTTTGTTGTTTGTCCCCCAGAGACACTCTTGGCTGACATTGTATAAGAGAAATGTAATTTTAAATTGCTCCACAATTTTTTGAAGCATTTACATTAGGCTATAATTTGATAAAATTGAATTTCTTATTTAAACTAATATATTTGCCATTGTTTCAGAGAAAATTAGAGCTGAATTTAAAAAATTAATATTTCTTTTCAAATTATATGAAATGGTAAATGTTTTAAATAATTTAGCGTAAATTAAAATCGATGTTGTTATACAAAAAGTCCAACACATAACTTATGTTTATATACATTGATGGAAGTACTGCTGTAGGATTCATACTAGCACGCGATATAACACCACAAAGTTCATGTTTATAAACAGCAGGACCACCTGAATCTCCACTAGAACAACTTCTGCCGACTTCGTACGCACAGAATTCGGAGTTTCTTAGTTTATGTCCAATTTCATATCTATCACATAAATCTTTGGGAGCAACTCTTAGCTCTGCACTATGCAAATCTCCGCTTTTAAATCCGCCAAATTTATCCTCTGCGCCCCAGCCGTATACAGTTATAAAGTCATTGGTAAATATATTTTTGGAGCACAGCTTTATTGGCTTAATTGAGTTATCAGTCATCTCTTTATTTGATTTAGCAACAGCTATATCAAAATCAAATCCACCAGTGAAATTTCCGTGAATTATAATTTTAATAATTTTATAATCTCTGCGATATACATCATTGATTGTATTAATTTTGGATAACATCGTATAGAGTTCAGGAGGTTTTTTTAAACAATGAGCTGCGGTAACCACAAATCGAGGTGCCACTATGGAGCCGGCACAGTGAAATTTATCTTTGTACAAAATTTGCACTAAATAAGGAGCTTCGTAATTAAAGGCTAATATTCCGCCAATAATTCTTGACTGTATTTTAGAAGAGCCAAAATATATTTGTAAAAAAAGAATTTGGCAGAATAGTGTCACCTTAGAAAGTGTTTTTAAGTTGAACATAATTTTTAAATTTCAATTCAAACTAAAATTGGACAAACGTAAATAATTTATACATTTAAGTTATAAATAAGAACTGTTGTGATCATCAAAAATTGTGCCTCTTTTTATACAAGTTTTCATGAATTTGAGGAAGAAAAACAAAACAACTTTAGTAAAAATATTTGTTTTAAAAATTTTATTTTTGCCTGGTTAGTTTATATTTGTCTAAAATTTTTATTTAAAAAACAATAATTATCCTCATTAACACAGGTCAACTTATTTAATAAATTATTTGATTTAAATACAATTTCGGTATAATTTCTGTATGCTGATTTCAATGGTCTATCCAAAGCAGATTTCTTTACTTAAACTAGGCCATACCCAGCAAAAAAAGTGTAAACAGTAGAAGGTGGAAGGAAGTAAGCATTACTGTACCCATGTTCTGCAACAATCGCTTTGAGAAACTTTTGAGCGAAATATTTGCTTACCGAGTTAGTTAGCAAGTTATATTGGAGATAAAGAAACACTAGACAATTTTTGACCGAATAACCCAGCAAAAAAAATTGGAAGTTGTTTTAAAATCATAGCATTTTCATTGAATACCAGAGTACAAATTTTCTCAAGAGTGAGCGATAAAAAAACACCATTCATGAAAAATCTCGAGAGCGAAAAATCCTAAAAAAAAATTTTTCTTCTCACGTTCATAAAAGAGCGTGAAAAAATTTTTGCCAACCCTCACTCACTTATGAGAAGTTTGTCGTTTTTTTTTCACGCTCACAAATCACAAATGAAAAATAAAACCAAATTTTATTTCTCGCTCACAAATGAATGAGAAATTTCTTCTTTTCACTTTCGATTCGTTCTTTTATGAGTGCGAGTGTTGCTTTAATATTTTTCACGCTTTGTAACAGAGTTGCCGGAAAATACTTTTTAAGCGTGTGAAATTTGTACTCCCAATAAGAATAAAAAAATTCTTGCATTTACATAATTTTTTTTTATTTTGCTGCTTGTATATACTTATATGTTGTTAAAAAAATACTACACATCTATATTTTGATCAGTCTTTTGAGTATATTTTTAATTAAGTGACTTTTAATGCTATTTGAAAAAAAGAAATATATTTTTAAATAAAAAAACAACCACAAATTTATAATAAAAATTACGTTTGTTTCCCAGAGTAAGGCAAAAAAGCTATTTTAAAAGAATTGCGTTACTTCATTTTTATACTGAGGAATCGATATGTAGGTTTATAAACAATAATAAATAAATATTAACATAAAGGATTACTTATAGCAGTATTTATTGTGAAAAAGTCATACATATTTATAAAATAATTGTTTTGTTAAGAAACTTAAATAATACATTATACACATAATACACAAATTTTCATAGCAATCTTTAAAAATATTTTTGAACTGATTTCCCAAATTTTTAATTGACGTTTGCTAATAAAAAAAGTATTTCTTGTGCATTGTATTCAAGGTCGTAACTGCTCTTTTTTTAATTTACCTTACTTTTGCAAATGGAACTCCTTCAAACTCTTAGGTTCTATTTAATTGTACATAAAAAGATTTGCGTGTGTATTGTATAATAACCACCACAATTTTTTGTAACAATATACCCAGTACCTAAAAGGATGACAGACAGGCAGGTACTAAATACTTTCCAAATTAGTGGAAAATCCCAAACAAAATTAAATGATGAACAATTATCTCTAATGGTGGTAAAGCCGAATGCAATTTTTTCCAATCCTTTTAAAATTTGCATGAGTGTGTGTAACAGCTCTATGTTTTTTGCAATATAAACATTAAACGTTTGTAAAAGATCCTTATTTGGATTTTAAATAGCGTGAAGTGAATAACAAACAATGCCTAAAAGACAATTTAATTTTGAAAAATATGTGTTGTACGATGCATCTTCAAAAAAAGTATTTGCGTAATAGAATCGTGCAAAAAGGAACTTAGTTAGAAAGTGAAGGGAAATATCAAAAGACATTACAAACTACTTCACAAACAAGATATACAAAGTAATGGTGACGATGCTTTTGTTTGTCACTGGAGTAATGCTCCCCTTTTTGTGAAACCTTAACCGCATATTTTTATTACTAAAATCATTAAATCGGATTCATTGAAAAATTTAAATGAAATGAAGTTAAATAAATGCAAATAAACCACAACGTATAACAGTGCCTGGTTTTTTAATTTATTAATAACATGTTTTAAAAAAAAAAAATTATTCCTACTTTTTTTAAGCATTTCAAAAACTATGCAACAAATTTTTACATATGGCAGCACCAGTAACATGACCAAAAAATTTTATGTGTACACATTTATGAATGCTTCGTGAAAAAATTCATTTATGATTTCTCACTTATGAGAAGTACTCGAATTTGATGCTTTTCATTTATGTTCGTGAAAAGAAAAAAATATTTTTTCTTTTCACTTCTCATTTATGACTGGTGAAAAAAAAAATTTTTTTCTCGCTCGAGAGTGAGAAGGCACAAAATGTTTTTTAAAAACTCATTCATTAATAAAAAATTGCTGCAGTAAACACAGCGCTCACACTCGTTCTCACAAATGAGAAGTGAGTGAGCAATTTTTAACTCTCTTGAATACCAAAAAATTTCCGAATTTAATTTTTTTTAATCTGTATTTTATACAGTATCTAAGTATGCACAAAGATTCCAAGGACTTACATAAAAAAGTTATTGGAAAATAATCAATAATAACAAAGAGGTTGTCTACGATTTTTTAACTTTTTGTTTCTTGGATCACTTAACTTCTATGACAAGCACGTGTTAAGTTCATTGATGTTTCCCCAAAAATGGAACTACTTCGGGTTGCCTTTCATCAATGAATTTAATAATGATTAGTAAGCTCTTTTTTTCTGGGAACTAGTAATTTTATTCGAGTTGTTTTTCTAAAATTCATTACATTGTTATATTTTGTTTAGATTTCGTACTAAGAAACTGGGCATTCGCAGTATTTTGCCTATATCTAGGTCCGTTGTGCACCGAGATGGCTTATTTTAAATAGCGATCATCTCAGGGATATTTCTGATAGTTTCCCACCAGTACCTGGTCCGTATTTGTTAAAATGACTCTGGGAACTTCATTTCAGCAGACACACGGACAAGCACACATATTTCTGGAACATACTTACACTCTATTTCCGCCCCCTTACAAGGTTGCCATACAAAGTTTAAGTTTTAAAAATTTTTTAATCTCTCCCACAAGCTTCCAAGGTGCTCCCACAAAAGTTAAAAGTGGACTGACCCCATTTGGTTTTCCGTTCCAAACATTTTTGTGGAAAAGACTCACCTCCTATCCCCAGCCCCTCAGGGTGCTGCCATACAGCATTTTAAAAAATTTGAGTAAAAACATATACAACTTCCCCGGAGTTTCCCTTAAAGAAATAAAATGAATACTAACAACACAAATACATACTAAAATACACGCAGGACAAATAAAATAAGTGCTTAAGTCCTAATTTAAAAAAAAAAATAGAGCGAAATAGTTGTCTTTTAAAAATTAAAGACCTAATCGACCCTTTTAGATTTCCTTGTTACTTACAAATGCAAGCACTAAATTGGTCAGCGTTCGGTAAATTTGAGTAGAGTTCGGTAAAAACGACGAACACCACTTTTTACCAAACTCGGAACCCGAACGTTTGGTCAAGCGCTAGTAAATACTATTAAGTAAATACCTATACCGATACCGAAATAAAAAAAATATTTAATATCGATACCGTTACCGATACAATCACAATACCGTAACCGATACCGAAATGACAAATTTTTTAAAACCGGTACCGAAACCGTTATTGTTTTCGGTGGCTAACCTTTGAAGTGATACATTTTAAATACAAACCATTGAACAGTGATGCCAAATTTCTTGTGTTATTGCCATTTCAAAGCTTAAATGATATACTTAGGCAGCTTTTATATAAATAGACTTACTTTGGCAAAGTGGCAACGAGTTTGAATGGCGTCTTCTATACAACTCATATCTGAAATAAAATGCAGTATTGTAAGGTGCTGTTTTACTTCTAGAATTAATAAAATAAATAAAACTAGACACAAATTAAAGCCGTTGTCATAGTTTATCTAAAAATATTTAAATAAAAATTTAAAGACATAAACGTTTTTTATTTTTAGCGAATGTAAAATGAGTCAAGGCATATAAATCTTATAAATACAACCCAAACTTATGAATAAAAAAATTTTCAATGTTTTCCAGTGTTATTGTTATAGAAAATATTTAAATAACAAAGTTCACTGTTGTTTTTATTCACAACTAAGTGGTTAAAAAACAATTTTTTTTTCCGCAAATACCTACAAAAAAATCCCCCAAAATTTAAGCCTAAGCTGCAGATAAGCTCGAAATAGGTTAAAAATAGACTGCATTATTTAACATTTGCTACCTTATTTGTTTTATATACCGCGTCCTGTTTTCAACTTAACTTGAGACTACAAAAATTTAATTTGTTTATAACTTGAATTATAAAACAAGTGTCGTTGTCAACAACAAAGGCGACAATTTTAAATGCTTGAATACAATGAGGCTCTTGGTGCCATCCATAGACCCACACAATTACAGCATCATATTTTCCAAATTGAGAAATAGGCAAAGCAATGGAATTTTAAAATAAATTAATATAAACCACCCACCCAACTTTATATAAAGAATCGCACCCTTAGAAATAAGCAGGCTGTGCTCTATTTAGCTGCCTAACATGGAGGTTATATTATGATGCGAAGTTGACAAACTTAACTGAAAGCAGCTCATATTATTTGACTGATTAGCAAAAGCTCGACTCCTTGTCTTGAGAGTGAACTTATGGTCTACAAATTGAGTTTGAAACCCAATTTAGTACACTGCATCTGCCGCCAACGATTTGTAACTGTCCCTTCTAGGTTAATTGAAAACAGCAACATTTTTTAAGTTAAAAACAAAATTTTTAAATATGTTTGTAAATAAGAATTTAAATGATCTCGCTAGAAACTTCTAAGAACAAGTTGGCCACACTTTTTCTAAAGAAGATGAGCCCCCTTTCCTCTAGTTGAATCCATGGAATTTGATGAAATCCCAAACTATAAGCGATAGAAACAAAAAATAAAAAGCAATATTTTTTTGGTAAAAAAATTAACGCGATTTTAAGTTTGGACCGTAAGGGGTAAAAAAAACGCAATATTTTGTACTCTTTGGTTGAATCTAAGCCAGTAAAGATAGTAACATAAACAAAACTGCACTTGACAGTTCTTAAAAATAGCAGGTACCGTAATTATTATGCCAAGAAACATAAGCATATCTCAAAAAATAATAGTATTTTATTTATTTTTAAAATTTTTGCCAAAAAAGACTATTTTTTATTAAAAAATAATTATTTGTAATTTTTTTGTTTGCAGAAATAATTAATATCTTAAAATTTTTATTAAAATCAGTTATGAAAACAAACTCCAAATATGAAAAAAAATATATGGTCACTCTATCACAGCTGTTTAATTCGTTCTAAATGTGCTTTAGTTGACGAGTTTACGCAAAGAATTTCAACACACAAATTCGTCGTGTAGTGCAAAACTCGTCCTTCGTCCCAGTTGTGTTTAGAGCGTAAACTATATACATATCCATGAATAACTTTCCCCGCCTTGAATAATGAGAAGCTATATATGTATATCTTTACAACCCAGCATACCATATGCGCTCTAAATGAGCTCATAAAGACTCTTTTTTCGGAACGCTGACGCTCATAAAGAGTTCATAAAATAATCATAGACAGTCATAAAACGCTCATATTTGAGTGGCTTTTTCCACTAAACTGGTCACTCATGAAAGAGCTCTAAATTTAATGCATAAAAGAGTATTTTATGACTCTTTTTTTAAAACGCATTTTGAGCTCTTATTCCAGTGCACTGTCACTATTTTCTTCAACAACACTATTATTTTTGGATTTTCTTTTCTTAATTTGTTTGAACAAAGTTCACTTATTAATAATTTGCTTTCTTTTAAGCTTTCTCTTTTCATTATTTTAATTATGTATTATTTTTGTATTTATTATAAGATAACTCACAATTTTGTCTTTACGCTTCCAAAAATATTCACTAATGAATCAATTTGTGCAACTTCTTTCTTCTGCTTAGCTGGAATTTACCGTTATCTGTCAGCGTGCAGAAATTACTCATAAAAAACACATAAAATCTATCGTTTATGAGCTCAGAAATATGCACGCAGGAAACACTCACAGAAGCTCATAAAATCGCTCATATATGAGCTCATATATAAGAGCGCTCCGATAATGGTATGCTGGGAACCTATTAAAATTTAATTACATTAATATTTTGAAGAATATACTCAAAAATGTTGAACAGATATCAAGCATAAATTTGGTATTTATTTATCATTGCAAAACAACTTACTTTTCAATTACTACTACATATTGTCTGCACTTCTTAGAAGTTAAATTAAGGTGACCATTCGTACCGATTTCATCAGAACATATAATGATTTTTTTGTTTGATGTACTGATTGAAAATTTGTGCACTAAAATATACTGATTTTTGCAAAAAAAAAAATTTACAAATTTTTTAAGATAATTTGATATATTAAATAACTTAGCCTCAAAAAAGTTTGTTAAATTAGAGCAAAACGAGATAATCAAGTATTATCTCAGCTACAGAAAGTGTATTTAAAATTTTTTCGTAGCTGCTTTCGAAAGAGCATTCTACTCGTCTAGTATCGGTAAAAGGCCAGCTTTTTTTCAAATAAAAATGTATTGCAACATTAACGGAAAAATATTAATATCTTCAAATAACAAAAAAATTGATAATAAACTTGAGCCAGAATAAAAAACCAAAAAGTTTATTTATGTTTTAATTTATAATTATTTTATTTATTTTTTTTTAAATATTATTGAATATTTAATTTGATTTAGTTTAATTTAAAAATATAACTAGTTTCAGTTCACATTTTCAATACAACAGCGACTCGAACCTGGTACTTTATGACTGCAAAACCTAAGTACGCTCTATCTACTCAATATTATTTTGTTTACTTAACATCACATTAAAACTAAACTCAGTACACCTTTAAAAAATCATAAGCAAAGGCAAGCCAAACCAGAAAAAAAATATAAAACCGAAAAGAAAAAAATTTATTTACCCAACTAAGGATAATTAGATAATTATTTAAAAGCGTTTAAGGCTTTTATAAAGTTCTTTATTTAAATAAAATAAAAGAATAATTTTTTTCTGTGTAATTGGAGTAAAACATTTTTTAAATAAGTTTAGCGTAAATTGAAATCAATGTTGCTATGTAAAAAGTCTAAAACATAACTGATATTAATATACATTGATTCAAAGGCATTAGCTTCTTGGGCACAACGCGATATAACACCACAAAGTTCCTCTTTATGAACAGCAGGACCACCTGAATCCCCATCACAGGAACATCTGTCCACTTCGTAAGCACAGAACTCGGATTTTTTCAGTTTATGCTCGCCTTCATATCCGTCCTTGCATTGCTTCCTAGAAGCCACTCTTAGCTCTGCTTTGTGCAAATGACCGCTTAAAATTGTGCAAGATTTGTCCTCTACACCCCAGCCATATATAGTTATAAAGTCATTGACAAATATATTTTGGGAGCACAAATTTATTGGCCTAACAACGAAATCAGTCATATCTCTATCTGACTTAGCAACAGCAATATCAAAATCAAATTTGCCTTTGTATTTTTTGTGAAATATAAAATCAATAATTTTATAATCTTTACGGGACACGTCGTCGATTGTGGTTACATCTGACACCATCGTGAATTTTTGAACCTTAGGTCTTCTTAAACAATGTGCTGAAGTCACCACGAATCGTGGTGCAACTATAGATCCGGCACAGCAAAAATTTTCTTCATACAAAATTTGCACCATAAAAGGAGCTTCATAATAAAAGGCAATGTCTCCGCCCACAATCCTTGGCTGGATCTTAGCAAAACCAAAAGATATTTGTAAACAAATAACGTGACAGAGAAGTACTTTAAATTTAAACATAACTTTTTCATTTAACTTTAAGACAAACATTTTTTAGACAATTTTTACCGCCAAGTTGTAAAAGGAACTGTTGCGTTCTATTGAATTTGGATTCTTTTTATACAACTTTTAATGGTTTGCAGAAAGGAATATAAGTAAGGGAGCTATGTTTGGTTGTGCCGAATTTTATATACCCTTCATTTGGTATTTTTATATGTTTCAGTGAACCGACACAGCCTAATTGTTTTCGGAGTGACCAGCGGTGTCCTGGAAAAAAAGTTGACCCGATTACTTCTCCAGCGTGAACAGCGCACCATGCAGTCACTTTAGGCGGGTGTAATGGGTCCTTGTGCATCACTTCTGGATTTTTAACAGATGGGCATGGCTTAATCTAGTTGTCCAAATCCAGAATATATCTTTTTACTATATATTGGGTCAAAAATAAATACTGTATAAGGTGCAAATGAAATGCCACACCTATATATACCGCTAGCATTTTGTGAAGGGTATATAACTACATTATTTTAAATATTTGTTTTAAATTCTTTTTTATAGACTCCTAAACTTTTTTTTAAGTTTTAACTTTAAATACACAGTTTAACTAAGAATTTCTCTAGCTTGAAGCTCATATGGACCTATGGTTAATTATGAAGCGATTTTCAAAAGTTTTGAATAAATTATTTGTGTTTAAAATATTTTTTGTGATTGTGTAATTATTTTAATAAATTTTCTTGGCTAATCTTTGTGAAACTATGTAAAAGGTCTTCCAATTCTGCCTCATAGTTCACTAAGTACTTTGTTTTGGTAAATATTTAAAACTTCGCTTACAAGGAAGCAGGTCAATAATTAGTCGCCATAACACTTGTTCGTAAAGGGCACTAAATATTGCCTTTGTGCGAAAAATAGATCGACCAAAGGATGTGCGTCCAATTGAATCTAAATATTATTTGCAAAACTGCTAACTGTATTTTATTCACAAGAATCGACTAAGAAAGTGATTCCGAGTTGATCGGTATAATTGTTGGTGCGTGTGTGGTATGAATATGACAAAAGCGTTGCTGAAGACAAAAAATTATATATTGTTCTAAATTTTTTTTGTATATTTTTAGATAAAATTTAAAATAATAATAATGCGAAAATTTTTTTTCCTAATGGGAGGTTAGTTTTAAATTTAAGACAAATATCGGTCTATAAATGTTAATTAGCATCATTATGGTAACCAAAAACCTTAATAATGCTGAACAGTGTTAATGGTATTTTAACTATATATTTAAATAGCGAAATCCACTATTGTTTTTCTATTTATTTTTTAACCAATATTTACTAAAAAAACCCCAAAACATAAAATATAGTTTGACAAGTTCAAACAAAAATAGGCTGCGATATTTGATATTCATGTATACATTGGTTGCGAATTGTTTTCAGTGCCGCTGTATGTTTCTAACTTTATTTGTTCCTGGTAAACTTTAAATTGTATTAAATTTATTTTTAAAAAACAAAAGTTATCAGCCAGCCAGGGCCACAATTTTAAATTCCTGAATATAGTATATACATTCATACATATATACAGACATATGTACATACAAAATGAAGTTCGAATTGAAGGTCATCTAACAAGTAATGCTTAGGCAATACAACAGGAGCTAGGAGGCAAATTTAGGGGTCAACCTCCGAATAACTTAAGCTAAGTATTTCAGGCAATGTAGCAGTTTACATGAGTATTTATTTGCCTGGGGTATTTATGGTGTTCCAGAAAATCACTAATTGATTTTGAAATTTGAATTTTAGTCAAAACATTGATGAAATCCATCGATTTAAATAACTCAAATTGTTCACGCGGCTTCTACTTATTTTGATTTTTTTTTGATATATGTATGTCTGTAGCTTAAAATTTTTTATTTTTTTAAATACTTTTTTATTTTATTTTGTAATATTTGTATTGTAACTAAAATTTATTCAAGGTACAAGGTAGACGTAAAGAAACTACCCTATTTGAAGATGCTCTTATTTTTTTAAATGGCGGTCTATGTCAAATCTGTTTTAACATTTGTGAACTAGACAGATGTTGGGGAGCGATGCACTCCTTGAGAACGTGGAATAATCAATCTCGGGGCCAAAGTGGACTATTTTTGGACCAAAATTATAATGAGCGATAAGGCTCATTTCCATCTTAGCAGGTACATAAACAAGCAAAACTCTTGCTTCTGGGGTACAGAAAATCTATGAGCTATGCGCGAGGAGCCATTACACCTGCTCAAAATGACTGCATGGTGCGCTGTTCACGCTGGAGGTGTCATCGAGACATTTTCGAGAACGCGGTTGTCCAAACGACAACAGTGGACGGTGCGCACTATATGGCCACGTTGGCCGAGGTTTTTCTGCCGTAATTGAACGAACTAGAGCTGGAGGACATGTGGGTGGTTCTAACAGGATAGAGCAGCGCCACACACTGCATGAGCCGCAACCGATATTCTGAAGGTGGCATCCCGACGTTTTGGCGATTTACATTGGCCTACAAGATCGCCCGAATAAACCGTCCCAGACTTTTTATGTGCGGTTTTTGAAGTCCTGTGCTTACATGAACAGGCCCGAGACTCTGCAAGACCACAATGACAACATTCGACATGAGTGCGAGAACCTGCCGCTCTAAGTTCTCGCCAAAGTAATAAAAAATGCCACAAAACGAGCCCATATAGCAATCAATTGTGACGGCGCCCATTTGACCGGTATCATCTTCTCGACTTCAACAACAAAATTCTAAAGGTTCATATAAATATATTTAAAAAAAAACAGAATCGAAGTTTTTTATTAAAAAAAAAATGAGAGGCAAACAACTTCTTTTGGCCTACCTTGTATTTACCACTGTTAGGTCTAGCCTTTTTTAATATTTTTGATAATTCAGTCGAATATAGTTAATTTGAAATTTGAGGGATCAGAGAAAAACTTTAAATAATCAAAATTTTATGTTAACGAGAGCTCAAATTACCAAGAGGAGATGTACAAAATTCAAATTAACCAGAATTTTATTAAAAGTATCAACACTTCTATAGTAACACATCTTCATATTTTTAACAATTCAAAATACCAAAAAAAGACACTAGATTTCACCTTCGCAAAACTATTTCCACCAAGACCTAAATTCCACAAATGACGAAAAGCAAATCAAATAAAATTTTTTTTATTTAAGCAACTGTCAGCAACTGTCAGTCAATTTCTATTTTTGGTTGTTTCAAAAAACAACAACCAAATTGCTTTAGAAATTCAAATTTTAGATGGGGCGTAAAGCCAAAAAATTTAAATCATAGCGCTTTAGCCTTTTTATACGGCGTTTGTTTAAGAAGTGTATTAAAACCGTTGCAATTATTTTATTTTGATTTTGCGGAACTCCAAATCACTCCACTCTGACTTTAAATTTAATTTTTTTTTCTTAAAGTAATATTTTAAAATTACTCAGTTAGCTGATTTTTAAAAATCGTTATTAAAAATTCCCAAAACGCATTCAAATAAAAAAATTTCCTGGAGATTTTAGTTAAAAGTCAAAAAAATTTTTGCAAAACTTGATATCTTTTCTCATATTTTCTCTCTGTGATATTATTTTAAATTTTTGAATGCTCAGTGCTTTCTTGTATACAATGTTTAATGTTGTGTTATTTTTTGGCAACAAAATGAACTGGTTTTCTCGATTTCCAACTCGTGATAAACCGACATATAATTGGCCATGTGAAAAACATACTTAACAAAGATCAATTCCAACCAAAGAAAAGGTTTGGCCTTGAGATTTTATAAAAGTCATCGGAAAGGATATTTTCACTGGGAACTGTAAGCGTTTTAATCATATAGGCAAGTCCGTAGGAATCATAGGATTTCTCGGAATATTTAAAGGATGACCTGTTGCAGGATCTGTCAGTATAGTTGCTACAATTAAATTGTCTTTAAACTCAGTTATAAGAAGTCTTGTTCCATTGCACATGTTTGGAGGGCATTAATTTTTTAATAGCATGATGGGTGTACCAACTTTAAGGGAAAGCTCATTAGATGACAAGCCAGAAGGATTTAGCGAGTTTAGAAATTCTTGCGGATAATGGACTGCATCCTCGATATTGGTGACAGTATCAATCGATTTGTAGGTTTTAGTTTGCCCAAGGACTTTTTGTATGATAAGATGGTTTATTTCATTTACAGTCTTATTGTTAGGCGATATTATTGCTCTTGAACACAACCAACTAAAATCTTTTTCCAAAAAATTTTCCAGACTAGGATAAACTGCATTTATTAGATGCTGTAGACTATATAATATATGACCAAGTGCCTTATTTAAAATGATTTCATTGCGTCTAGTGCTCAGATTCGAACACGGAAAAGTCCCTTCCCCAAGTTTAAAAAGCTGTTGTGGATAGTCATTTTGCAGTTCCCCTTAACGTTGGGCTTTTTATTGTATACTAGCAAACCCGGTGCGCTCCGCTACACCTCATTAGAAAAAATTAATGGTAGGTAGGGATGGGATGGAAGGTATATAAAAAAATAACATATTTCTTTTAACATTTTTGTACATATGTTTAACACAAAACTACTTTTGTTTTTTTTTTAACTGAAATCCTTTTTTATTGCATATAAGCAAAAGCATTTACATACAGCGTGTGTGTTTGTGTTTGTAAATTGCTTTTTTGCTTGGTTTTTATCCCATTATAAGCTTTATTTAGTAGTACTTAGGCTATTGCACAAAATTTTAAGACTAAATGTATCACCCTCTGTTAAAAATATAATAATTTTGTATGGGAGGTACCTCTTTCACTGCTTCGATCATAAAAATATTTGACTCAAATAGAAAAATGTTTAATTAAATAACTTTCACAAAATTTAAAGCAGATATCGATTATAGTTCACGAGATATGCCATCAAGTCCGTTTAATTTGTATGGAAGGTACAACGCCCACTTAAGGTAAAAAAACAAACTATAGCCTATGTCCGTTCGGGAAGCAATAAAATAACATTGGTGAAAGAATCATCCAAATCGGTTAGGTAGTTCCGAAGAAAAATCAAGACATACAAAAAAACTTTTACTCTTTATTATTACAATAGAATAGATTATAATTTTACCAATTTCAATTTGTACAAACAAGATGTTGTTTTGTTCACTCTAGTAATTTTAAAACTCGTTTTTAAAAGGATTATCGTAAATTAAAATCAATGTTTTTATATAAAAAGTCTTTTACATGACTAATATTAACAAACAATGACGGTAATACTTCAGTAGGGTTGGCAGCACCACGCGATATAACACCACAAAGTTCTCCCTTATAAACGGCAGGACCCCCTGAGTCTCCATAACAAGTACCTCTACCCTCTTCATAAGCACAGAACTCGTATTTTGTTGGTTTAGGACCAAGTTCAGCTCTGTCGCATTCATCTTTATGAACCACTCTGAGCTCTACTTTCTGCAAATGGCCATTTAAACATTTTTTAGATACATCGATTCTACCCCAGCCATATACAGTGAAAAAGTCATGGACATATATACTTTCAGAGCATATTTGTATCGGCTTAACTGAGAAATCTGTCATATCTCTATCTGATTTTACAACTGATATATCAACCGCTGATTTGGCATAAAATTTTTTGTGAATTATAACATCGATGATTTTATAGTCTTTGCGGGTCACGTCTCCGAGTATACTTACATCAGATACAATTGTGAATTGGTTCATTATACGATTTGAAAAAGAATGTCCTGCAGCGACTATGAATCGTGGTGCAACTATAGACCCGGCACAAACAAAACGTTCTTCGTACAAAATTTGCACCATAAAGGGAGCCTCATAGTAATAGGCTATGTCTCCGCCTAAAATTCGTGGCTGGAGTTTAGGTGAACCAAAGGACATTTGTAAAAAAATTAAATGACAGAATAATGTCACTTTAAAAAATATTTTTAATTTAGACATATTAAGTTTTTGAACTTAATTTAAAGATCAGTCACCTTGTACTGCCAAGTTTTAAGGCGAAACTGCTTCTTCTATTACTTTTGCATCCTCTTTTATTAGGTTTTACGCAGATCGCAGGATGAAAAAAACAATAGGAATTTAATTTTTTGTTTTAAGTACATTATTTGATCCGAGTCAACATAAATGTGTCTAAAATTTTACCTTCAAAACATGTCTTGTTATTTATTACACAGGGCAACTTAATTCTTCTCCAGATATTTTAGTTTTGGACTTTAATTTGACGATCTTTCAAAATGTTTAATGATGGCTTACGTATATACATATGTAAGTTAAACAAATTATTACTCATGTGCACCGTTATTTATCCAGAGTTAATGCCGTTAAAAGGAGTTTTCGGAAGTAGATCCGAATTATATTCGTTATAACAGTTGGTGGTGTATAATTTTAAAACAGAGTGCAATATTCTGTAGAGCCCTTGTAATCTTTAGAGCAGTTTTAGTCGATAAATTTTACTATTGATAAATCTTATTTTTGTCCTCATCGCCACCATTTTCAGCAGATCCAGTTCCTATAACAAAAGTTGATCAAACTTAGCTTAAAAATTCAACTTTTTATTTTTTTAACAATAACACATGGACACCAGCCATACGGTCGACACCGTTTAATCATTCGACTCATAAAGCGATTTTTAGTCGCAGAGTAACTTCGGGCTTTGTGAAACCCCTATTTTTCTTTTTATATTCTGGAAAAAGTATTAGTTAATTTTTTACCAGATGAATTCCAATACGTTAGCTTGTCGGTTGTCTAACTGATTATTTTACAAAAAATGGTTTTCTTTATTTTAAAAATATTTAAATAAAAACAAACGGAATCAGTTCAAAAAGCTTCGTTTTGTTTCACCCATTTAAATTTTAAGGTATGCTCTACCAAGTTGCTCAGCTTTATCATACTGAGTGACTTTTCTTGCATTTTCTGGAGGAAATTTCCTGATTTCTTCACTGTAGTATATTTTCAAGGAAACCATAAATGTTTTGTCCAAGGGCTGCATTTTGTGGCTGGAGTGGGGAGAAGGAGAAGCTATTACCACCCCGCTCTGACTTGCTAGATCTTACAAATCTATGTTTCTTGTATGGCTGTAGGGCCCTTCTAGAATAAGTAAATGTGGCGCGTCTGTTTTGGGTTTTTTCGCATTTTAGAAAACGTTGAAACTATTCTGTAAAAATATCTGTTTGAACCCAAGCAGATATATGACACGGCGAAGTAGAGCCATCCCAGCAAAAACTGCTGGGATGGCTCCAAGACAGCAAAGCTTACAAACCTGCTTACGTATGGCATGATATTTGTTCGCGATGTCCCACTTAGTTGCATTTCATGTTAAGTGCTTATTTCGGCGCTATGAATTTCCAGTTAATTCATGTAGTTTTGTTTATTGCGTCATCAAAATAAATGTTTTGCCGTGTTATTATGTTCGTTACTTGACGAAAAACGAATGTTTTTTTTACTCACTGCCTTACAGTAGTGCTTCCTAGTATGCACTTGAGTAAGCGAGTGTGTATAACAGTAAAAATTTTACATTTACTGCCATACACTATTGCATTTATTAAGGGAATAGATAAGTGCTTGCTGCGAAGCGCATTAGTATACTAGAAAAAGTATTTACTGCTTACAAAATCTTGATTATTTTTTGCTGGGATGTGTTAAATTTTTCATTAATTTTAGACGTTCATTTTTCCTCGGAAATATAATAAATAGTAGCACAAATGAGCCACCTGCTCTCAAGTAATTACTGTTACTAGAGAACCACGTTTAGATGATGTCAATGACTTTATTTGTCGCTTTCCCTTAATACCTATAACTTTTGGATGTCCATTCTGAACAATTAAAATTCCTTTTTCACCTACATTCCAAATGGAAGAAGGCGGAAATTTGTGCTGGCCATACTCATCTTCTAGAAGGTCGAAAAATAATTGCACATTTTTCTTGGTAAATCCTTTTGTTCTGTAAAAAAAGTACCTGTTGGCTTACAAATACTTAGCTGATCTCATAACTCCATAAAGCCAGTCTTTGCCAGCATACTCTTTCAAATTAGAAAAAGTATTCAAAAATTCACTCCTACGGTACAACCACGGTACACTCATACAGGTAATAAGGTGTTCCACATTGGGCGCATTTTTCACATTAGCTGAAGTTATACCATGTTCAAACATACATCATAAATTTGGGAAAATTTAACGTATATTAATTAGTTAAGTTTTTTGTTCACACATAATTAATTAGGCTTAATCACTTAGCATATGACAGCTAAAAAAATATTATTTTAATTTTTAAGGTACATTGAACAACCGATCAGCTAACTTTCATTTACGTCATATGTTTTCAAGTTTAGATTGGCAAATTTTTTTAGGTTATACTATGGTTGTGTATACTGTATGTGTGATAGCAATACTTTTTGGCAACCTGGCTAGAATTTAGCTACAAAAAAACATATGCCAAATTTTTACAGGAAGTTGTTGTTGTAGGAACGAGGTCGCCTTATTATTCCCCCACAGTATACATATTTAAAGCTTTCAAGTTCTTATACTAACTGAACACAGCTCTTATTAAATCAACAGGGTTGCACTTCAAGTTTAACTTAATTAGTGAGGCAAGTTACTATTAATTACTCAGTTTATTAGTAAAAATTTTGTATAATAAATTGAGCTTAATTAAAGCCTTAATTGCGTAAATGTAATAATTACGCAATTTAGATCTATGTGTGAGCATGGTATTACTATACCTGGTAAGAGTATAAAGAAGGCATTGCTGTTTGCTAACAAAATTAGATATTAGGCTATAATTTACATATAGATTTGGCATGTTTTCCTGCCCCAAATTATAATAGTGTCATTTGCACATTATTTTTAAAGCTTAGGAACAACTAAAATTCTTATACTTTTATTAGTTTATTTTGATTAAAAAAAAAAAACAAAAAGGAAAAGACGATTTTTTAATAAATTTTTAAGAAAATTGAGGAGTTTGCTTAAATTTATCTGGCAGTCATGCTCAAGACGTTCACCTGATGAATTATTTTTCCAAGGACACATCGCAACTCAAAATTCTTATACATTTCTAACAAAAATCTGTTAGATATTGGTACAAATCAAATAAAAGAGTAATTAAATTATGTCTAATTTTAAATACTGACTTTAATTAAAAATACTTCCAATATTTTTTTTTTTTGTAAGCATTTACAGATCAAAAGTTAATTACTGTTTTAAATTTTTTAAATTTTTTTATTATTCTTAATTTTAAATTTTTCACTTTTTGTAAAAAAAATTTATTTCAGATTTTATTAAAAAAACAATTATAAATTAATAAATATATATAATTTAAAAATTAGATTTAATTATTAATTAAAAAAAACTTTAATGCTGCCCTGTGTTATTGTTATTCAAGTATCAAAATAATAAGGTCGGTTGTTGTTTTTTAAGGTTAAAGTTTTCGTCTTTTCAAATAATATTTACCAAACAATGTTAAGAATGTATACAAATATGTACTTTTAATGCCGCTTTTTGTTTTTAACATATTTTAAGCCTAATTGTAGTAAGCTTTATTTTTCTAAAACTTTACAAGGGCAAATTTTTTTTATTCTTTAATACATATGTACATGCATACAAAAAGGAATTATTTATATCATTTCCGAAAGTTTCGAGTCCTCGAATTTGTAATATAAATTCTATTTGTACGTCTTGACAAGACATGCCTAGACAAACGTCAAACTCAGTATATAAAATAACCAGTATAAAAATATAGGATTTTTTCATTTGAGTTATGACCCAAAACCATTTCCATCTAAATTCCACATATGACCAAGAGCAAATCCAAGAAATTTTGTTTTCTTAACCCCATGTCGATGTGGTTGTGTTTGCTAAAAACATGGCACAGAAATCAAAGCTACCAATTTTTTTTTTGTTGTTTCAAAAAACAACAACAAATTTGCACTACAAGTTTTAATTTTAGATAGGGCTTAAAGTCAAAATATTCAAATTATAGCGCTTTGGCGATTAATGTTGCTATTCAAAAAATTTAATTTGTCGAGGGGACAAAATTGTCCTTTTTATACGGCTTTGGTGTAAGAAGTGCATTTAAGCCGTTGCAATTATTTTGTTTCGATTTTTCGGAACTCCACAAAACTACTTGCTTTAGTTCGGGTTGATCGTTCTCTCCTTCTTCCAGAAAAATTCTAATTCCACAGTACAGTACGTTTTTTTTACCGTTGTATCAATCATTATCTTTCAGTTTTATTTATTTTCCTAAATTCATTTAATATTATTTTACAACATGTACCTTTGGGCGACTGGAGCGCCGACTTCCTTGGGGACTCCACCCAGAGGCGGCCGTCGTAACGCTGTTAATTAGTTAACGGAGAGTATGTCCTGTCCACTTACACCTTCTTGTTATTTGGCGAACTACTGGTTTTTTTTTCGTTAGCCTCCAGAGATTTGTGTTTCTGCTTTTATTTGGTCAAAAATATTCGACACATTAACCGTAGACAGTTGGTAATAAGTACTTGGAGTCTCTGTACTATGGAGTTTTTTTATTAGCCAAGTTTCGCTCCCATAAAACAGTTTAGATTTTACGCAGGCTTTGAATTTGCGATTTTTCGTGCTTTGTGATATTTAAGGGGTGCGCCATATGCTGACCTTGCTTGTAAGTCGTCAAGACACATACTTCTCTATGCTACCATCAATTAACATCATATAACCCAGATGACAAAAGCGTTTTACAAGTGCCGTTGTTAACTCTTATTGTGTGGTGTTTTTTCATTGTTTATTTTTAAACCAACGGCTTTTTCTAACTTGACTAAACTGTCCACTTTGCTTTGCATATCGTCTGTGAAGTCTTGCAGGTCTTTGCTAAGACCCCATCCAACATTCCTTTTAACATTAACTCTTCCAGAACCACGATAAAGATCAATGGAAAAAGAGAACACCCCTGAGTTGTTTCTGAAGGGTTCACTTGACATCCCATTGTGACGGACTTTTAGTAAGGAAACGGGGTGCATACCCTTGATTAGGTTTATAAATTTTTATGACACGCACTTGGATCTTAATGCGTCCCATATTGCGCTACTTTTAATAGAATCGAATGCTTCTCTAAAGTCGACAGAGACTAAAAAAGCAATGGGCGCCACTCAACAGATTGTTTTATTATGACACGAAGATTATTTATCTGTTTCAAACAATTGCGGTGTGGTCGAAAATCTGCCTGTTCGTTCCGCAGTTTCTGCTCAACTTTCGGTAGTGTTTTATTTATTATTATTGGAATTATTTATAAATGGTGTTAAGCAGGGCGATGGCCTTCAGGTATTACAGTTGGGGTAAAATCGTTTTTAGTTGTAAGTATAATGATGGCTCCTTTAGTCTATGTTCTAGAAACTTTTCATTTGTCCAATCATCACGAATATTCGCTGAATCTGCAGGATTAGCTTAAAGGAGCTCCGGCGGAATGTCGTCTACCCCAGGTGATTTTTTTTATTTTTAAAACTTCATCAAAAGTCACATATTATATGGTTAGCAATTACATTTACTACGAAAAAAGATGAGGGGCTGTCTTCGTTGACGTCTCCAGCGATGGTTCTAATACCTTCGAAATGTTGCTTCAATCAACTAGTTTGCTCTTTTATGTTGGTAAGTAGCTGACCGTTTATATCCTTTATAGAATGGTTACGGCTTCTGCATTAATTCGTGCTATAGCAACTTATAACTTCTTTATCAAAAACTTGGTAATGATTACTCATTACAAAACAACTTACTTTTCAATTACTATTACAAATCGTCTGCATTACTTAGTGTTGCTGTTTAAGTTTGACAATTTTTTAGCTTATTCCAGTTTATTATTTTAAGCCAGTTTCAACCAAAATATCAAAAAAAAAAATTAAAATGCAACATTGAGTTTTTAGGGGCCCAGTAAAAGGTTATTTTAACTCAAATAAAATAATAGCTTATTTAAGTCCCTCTTTGTAAGCGAGCGTAAGAAGTACTTATTTAACCCCCTTTTTGTAAGCGAGCCTGGTAAGTACTTGCTGTCAATGTCATTGCCATGTTAATATAATGAGTTAAAATGCTAATAAGTAGTTGAAAGCTTTTCAATTTATTACAAAGTATTGTAAGTTTTTGCTGGGTTTTAAGAATTTTATCAAACTTAACACTTATTTTTTAGGGGAATTTAGTAAATGAACTCAATTAATTTAGTTTCGAAGTATCAAAATTGTTTTTCTGGACCAGCGCTTATAAACAATACCTTAAGCAATTCAAAAACCACGACATTTTTTATAAAACAATATCTTATTGGTTAATTTATGCCTAAAATTTAAGTTTAGCAATATCTTTTAAAAATTGAAAATATTTTGTACGTTTTGGGACTTTGACCATTATATTATAATAAAATGCTGTTACTAGCAGGTAAACCAAAAACCTTCTATTTGTAATTGTAATTGTGCTGAAATTCTAATAGTAACCCATGACTACTTTGCATATTAAATAGTTTTGAAACTTTTGCAGATGATCCCTTTGATCCAACGTTTCCCAAGGAGAGAGGATAATTTATTGAGAATAAATAGGGGTGATTTTTCATTGTGATTCGTATTAAAAAAATCGAATATCCCCTGTGTTGTTGTTACTTTTCTTTTAATTTGCACTCTCTGTTATGGTTATTTGTTGGTACTCGTATTGTGTACATGTAAAACCCAATTAGTATTCGTTCCCCGGCGACACTCTTGGCTGACATTGCTTTAATCACAAACTTTGGTTTTTATAAAAAGAAGAACATCAAATATCATGTTACTAAAGGTACCTTTACACGGTAATACATATATTACGATATGTCAAAAAATGTTGTGGGATAATACAAAATCTCATCATGTAAAAGCATAATGTATTGGGTAGGAGAGAATACGGATGCAAAATTTGACAAGTGTTCGGTAAATGCTTATTTTCTAAACCATTTTAGAAACTTGTGTATTATCATCACATCAGAGGTGTGAAAGATTGGCAGCACTTACAGCATCTAATGAAGGTGGCTACACTTAATGAAACAATACACAAACAATCAAAATAAAAGCAGATTTTTTCATGTTGTTTTTGTTAATATTGTTGAACCTTAACCATATGGCGTTACCCCAAAAGGAAAGTTGCAAGAAACAACCGATTTTGATTTTACGAACCTCATCCGTGTAAACATGAAAAATAGTTAGAACAGATTTTTATTCTCTTTTTTTAAACACGGAGAGAATTTCATAATATTTTGATTCTACAAAATCTAATTACTTTGTATTACCGTGTAAAGGTACCTTAAGAAAACTTTGCTGTTATAACACGATATAACATAGTAGAAACCAAACAGTACTGCCATAAGACGAAATGATGAAATACTAAATCGATAAAACAAAGTGCTTAAATGTTCTACAATTAAAAAAGGAAAAGTGCATCATATTAACTTCAGCTTAACATAATTTTAAGCAATATCTTTTGGTGTTTGAAATTTATAAACGTTTTAAATAAAAAAGAATTTTTTTGTAAATTATACATAATTGTTTATCAATTCAATGCTAAACAGCAAGACCAAATGAATTCTGTGACTTTTATTACAGAATTATTTAAGCTTGAAAAAAGTACTAACTTGCACTTTTACCTTAAGACGTTTTTTTTTCATGTTATAACACCGTTGTTAATGCAAATGTTAAAACAACGGTGTTATAACATCATGTTTTAACTATGATGCATGGCTAATGGAGACTAGATGTAAAGTACGCAGCTTTTGACATCTAGGTGTTGGAGCAAAACAAAGTAAACATTATCCAGCTGACGAAATAACTGTTTCTTGTATGGAGGCATCTTCTTTTTACTTATGGCTGGTCTAAAAAAAATTTTTTTCACTCAGAAGTGAGAACGCAAAAATTCTTTTTTTAAAACTTATTTTTATACCCTTCACATAGTGATAAGGGTATATATAACTTTGTCATTCCGTTTGTAATTTCTTTATTATTTATTTGCGACTCCATAAAGTATATATATTCTGGATCCTTATAGATAGGGAAGCCGATTTAGCGATGTCCGTCTGTTGAAATCAAGTTTCCGGAGTCAAATAAAAAGATACAGACCAGGTAATGGTGTCAAACTATTAGAAATATCCTGGAGACAATCGCTATTTAAAATCAGCAAAATCGGTTCACTATTGACCGAGATATAAGCGAAAACCCAGAGTAACCCATTTTTTTTAGGACAAAATCCGTGCATATATCCCTATATATCTCAGTAAGTATAGTCACTCTTGCCACAAAACTTGGCACGAATACTCCTAAAGAAGGGACCTAAATAATGGAAAAATTTTTTTCAGATAGGACCAGGGGAAGGGGTATTTTTCGTACAATTGCACAAATTTGGGGAAATATTTTATGCGCTATATCTCGTAAACTGTAACAGCTATTGACTTAAAATGTTCTACAAAAAGTAATTGTACGCAAGGACCTACGCTTTAAAAAAAAATTTTTTTTTTGAGTGGGGGCAAAAAAAGGGTAGCTCCCATACAAATCGACAATTATTATAAAATATTCGATACGATATATCTCGGAAACTATAACAGATATCGAAATGAAATGTTCTACAAAAAGTAATTGGGCAATAAGGGCTACGCTATAAAGAAAATTTTTTTTTTGAGTGGGGGCAAAAAAGAGGGTAGCTCCCATACAAATTAACAATTTTTATGAAATATTTTATTAAGTTTTATTAACCTTTAAATATGTATAATGTCGAAAACTTTTAAGACTCTCGACCTCAAATCTTCTTCATCTATTTCTATTATTCATACGAACGTTAAAATTTTGTTATTTTTTCTATGGACTTTAAAACTCTCACAAGGTATTTTTATTATATTATTTGCAGTGCAAAATGACTAGGCTAGGTATATATAAAGACCAATGTGAAGGGTATATAAGATTCGGCACAGCCGAATATAGCGCTCTTACTTGTTAAATTAAAAATTGCTGCAAAAAAACACAACGCTCATACTCACAGTCTTGAATTAAAAGTATTGTGTGCTTTTATACTCTGGTAAAAACTATGCAAACAAAACAACAAAATTTAGTAACCAAAAAAATTCTAATGATGCCCCGTGTTATTGTTATTCAAACTATTTTTAAAACAAGGTCGAATGCTTCTTTTTTTTTTTTTAAATAAGTAAAAATGTATTGTTTCTTAAGCAAATATTATAAAAAATACCGAAAAATATTATGATAAAACTTTAAATTTACAAGTTGAACTTAAGCAATCAAAAACATTTTTCAATGGTGTTTGTTCTTTACTTTTTTTAAGTTTAGTAGGTAAATTTTTCAAATTCTTTACACGATTACATACAGGTATTAGGAATGTCAATCCAAAAATTCTAATTTCAAAAATTTTGGAATTTTTGGGGTTGTTTTTATTACATTTTACCTTAAGTCCATATTACAGCAACAAAATTGTTTCTTTTAGTGTTGGTTTGCATTGTTGTAAAAGTCTCTTAGACGTTATAATCAACCCTGATTTATCTTTTGAACAAAAACTGGTGATACCAATTTATTAAAAATGACTACGAGTCTTGCAAAACAGAATGCAGGGTCTTACTACCCCTTGACAATACAATCCCGTGTATGTATTCTTTTTACTGTTGCATATTGTAGTCTCAGATATGCATATAAAGTTTTATAACATGTAATAAAATAATAAATTTCAATAATTTCTATTTTTACTTAAAAACCCCGATATTACCCGAAAGTTAAACCTTTTGGAATCCAGCCACATTTTCTTGTCATCACTCTTTCCATTCGGCACCACTGTATGTTGAATGTAAACTTGTTCTGTTTTAACAAACTTTTTACTAGAATTTGAATTCTGGTATTATATTCAAACTCTTTTCTTTTATCCTTATTATATTTCCATTAATCAATACCTAGCGGTAAATGTGCATATGACGTAATCGCTTATGTAAGCCATGCTATGCAGGCATCAGCGCTGATTCTCTGGCTTATTGTTTCGTTTAGATCTAACATAGAAGTGCCATTTGCTGTTTAAGGGTAAATCATAACGCCAAATCAATTACCACTGCATTTAAACCAAAATTCAAATGGTTTCTATGTTTATGGCTGCTGCGTAATGGCGAACCACCTATATTCAAATACAGTATTGTCCATAAGTTCTGTTTGAACAGTTGTTTGGTATTGTTATGTCATGTAAATATAATATAACCTTTGATCGGTGCGCTTTTGCATAAAAAATAAGTGACGTTAGTCAGTAGCCGTCATTACAACGGAATTTACCTCTTAAATCAGGTTGTAATGTACATATTTCGTGTTTCTAAAAATTTAAAAAAAAAATGGGGACTTTTATACATATTTACTTAAGCATACCTTTTTGGACAATTTTGTTAGCCTGTTGATGTAAATATATATATATATATCTTTCATTTAACTCAAAGTTATATAAAAAATTGTTTTCCTGTATCATATTTCGCCCAAATTGCAACTCGAATTGTAAGCACGGCATGATATAAAAGCTCACGCGTAGATTACAATTAAGGCACTTAGAGGGCTCTTCCAGAAATTAAAAAAGGCAAGTACAGAGAACGCAATAGATGATTCCTAAGCCTGGAAAAGATCCTTTGAAGGTAGAGTCTTATAGTCCTATAAGTTTGTTACCCACAATGTCAAAATTGTTCGAAAAACTTCTTAAAAACAAGCTGAGTCTGATCCTGAATGAACACAACTGCATTCCAAATCCCCTATTCTGCCTTAGAAGTCAACATAGTACCATCAAACAAACTTACAGGTTGGTACAGGTTATAAGAAAAGCCTTTGAGGAAAAGAAGTACTGCTCCGGGCTATTTATTGATGTCTCACAAGCTTTCGACAAAATATGGCATGAAAGACTTTTAAACAAACTAAAGCTCAACCTTCCAGCTAATATGTTTAACCTTTTAGAAAAATACATAACTGGCCTACAATTTATGAACAAAAAGGGAAACCAAATAAGTTCTTCCAAACCAATAGGGGCTAATGTACCTCAAGGGAGTATACTAGGTCCGATTCTGTACTTGTTTTACACAGCAGATGTAAATAGTTTTACACACACGTCGACATTTGCTGATGATACCGCTTTCCTTAGTATTCATAAAAATCCTAACGAGGCTTTGAACCAACTGCAACAAAACGTAACCCAAGTTGAGAAATGGGCAAAGTTATGGGGAATAAAAATAAATGAACAAAATTGTACATACGTTACTTTTACTTTACGCAAAGAAACATGCTCGCCAATCACTATTAACAACCATATGGTGCCTCAACAATCCGAGAGAAAATATCTTGGTATTCACCTGGATCGCCGCCTCACATGGAAGCCTCATATAGATGCGAAGTTGACGCAAATGTAACTTAAAGCTGCTCAAATCCACTGGCTAATGGGTAGAAACTCTGTGCTTCATCTGGATTATAAACTTTTACTATACAACTCGATTTTTAAACCAATTTGGTGCTACGGTATACAATTATGGGACACTGATTCCGCCTCGAACATAGAAAAAATTCAACGCCGTCAAAACAAAATCCTAAGAATGATAACTGGTGCTCCTTGTTATATTAAAAACAGCAACATCCACAAGGATCTAGAAGTTCCACTAGTTAAATGTGAAATCCTGAACTATGTCGACAAGTACATATTTAAACAAGCTGGAAACGCATCCAAATCCGCTCGCTCGAAGCATCTTGCAACATAGTGGGCACACCCGCCTAAAAAGAAGGGATACTATTGCGCTTAGATGAAAACTTTGATATAAGTAATTTCATTCACAGAAAAAACTGAGTTGTAGAATCAGTAACAAATTTCAGAGAATCAGTAAATATTTTGTCTGGCTGATGACCTACAACGAAAGTTGTAAATTTAGACAAACAATTTTGCAAGAATTTTAGTTTCTGTTAAAAAATTTTGCTGAGCTGGTTAAATGTTTTAATTGTCTAGGCGAAAATTTTGTTTGATTTAAAAATCAAATAAAAATATTATTAGAGACTATTAAAAAAATTGACTAAAAAAATAAATTATTTTGAACAAGAATTTGTTTGAAAAATTTTTTTTGTAGTTTTTTGTGTGTTGTGAGAACTTAAAGTTTAGTCTGGTGCTGACTAGACTAGTATGAATTACTTAGTTTTGATATTTGAATACTTATTGTTAGATCGCTTAAGCGAAGATTCAATAATAAAATATATGCAAAAAAATAAACTTTATTATAATTTTACCGATTTCAATTTTTACAAACATGATGTTGTTTTGATGACTTTTATAACTTTAAAACTTGTTTTTAACAGGTTTATTGTAAATTAAAATCAATGTTTTTATATAAAAATTCTTTTACATGACTTATATTAATAAACAATGACGGAAATACATCAGTAGTGTTGGCAGCTCCACGCGCTATAACACCACAAAGTTCTTCCTTATAAATGGCAGGACCACCTGAGTCTCCATGACAGGTACTTTTGCCGTCTTCGTACGCACAGAATTCATGCTTTTTCGGTTTAGGTCCAAGTTCAGGTCTGTCGCATTCATCTTTATGAACCACTCTGAGCTCTGCTTTCTGCAAAAGACAACTTAAACATTTGTTAGATAAATCGTCTCTTCCCCAGCCATATACAGTGAAAAAGTCATTGACATGTATACTTTCAGAGCATAGTTGTATCGGCTTAACTGAAAAATCAGTCATATCTCTATCTGATTTTGCAACTGCTATATCAAGCCTTAATTTGGCATAAAATTTTTCGTGAATTATAATGTCGATGATTTTATAGTCTTTACGGGTCACTTCTCCGATTATACTTACATCGGATACAATCGTGAATTGGTCAATAGAACGATTTGAAAAACAGTGTGCTACAGTGACCAAAAATCGTGGTGCAACTATAGACCCGGCACAAGCAAAACGTTCAACGTACCAAATTCCCACCATAAAGGGAGCCTCATAGTAGGAGGCTATGGTTCCGCCGAAGATTCGTGGCTGAAATTTAGGTGACCCAAAAGACATTTGTAAAAAAATTAAATGACAGAATAATGTCACTTTAAAAAGTGTTTTTAATTTAAACATACTAATCTTTTGAACTTTATTTGAAGATCAATTTTTTTTTAGTCAACTTATACTGTCAAGTTATAAAGCGAGAATGAAAAAAACAATAGAAATTAAGTTTTTTGGTCTAAAATTTTACCTTCAAAAAAAGTCTTGTAATTTATTACACAGGGCTACATAATTCTTCTCCAGTAATTTTAGTTTTGGGTTTTAATTTAACAATCTTTAAAAATGTTGAATGATGGCTCACGTATACATACATATATGTAAGATAGACAAATTTTAAGTCATGTGTACCGTTATGTATCCAGAGTTAATGCCGGTAAAGGGATTTTCAGAAGTAGATCCGAATTATATTCGTTACAACAGTTGGCGGTGGATAGTTTTAAAACAGTGCAATATTCTGTAGAGCCATTGTAATTTTTAGGGCAGTTTTAGTCGATTAATTTTATTATTGATAAATCTTATTTTTGTCCTCATCGCCACCATTTTCAGCAGATCTGGTCCCTATAACAAAAGTTGATCAAACTTGGCTTAAAAATTCAACTCTTACTTTTTTAACAATAACACATGGAAACTAGCCATACGGTCGACATCGTTAAATCAATCGACTCATAAAGTTATTTTTAGTCGCAGAGTAACTTCGGGTTTTGTAAAGCCCCTATTTTTCTTTTTAGGTTCCTGGAAAAAGTATTAGTTAAAATTTTACCAGATGAATTTCAATATGCTTGCTTGTTTTTTTATTTTTAAAATATTTATGTATATGGGGGATTTCATGTCAAGTGACCCAACTTTCTTTTTCGATTCGAAAGAAATTTGGACCAAAGTTAGTTCTTGCAGAGAGTAGTTTAGACACAATTTTTTAACACGATCGGTCAAGAACTCTCTGAGCTAGAGGGATTCAAAATTTGACGTTTTCGGCAAATAGGTGTTTTTTCTAATACATGTAGTTTATTACCTTTTGCTTTTAACAAAATTCGTCCCAAATACTTTCGATAGCTTTTTTTTCAATCTTCCAGAAAAAAATATTTTTAAAATTAAAAAAAAATTTTTTTTATTTTTTTTTATAAAATAATTAGAAAAAAATTTTTTTTTCCAAATGTGCCCATTTTTTTTTTTTTTTTGCTCAAAAGAAAGCTTAGGTCTTTCCTTTGAAGAGCTTGGAAGTCGCTTAGTGGGATGCGAGTGGGATATCTATAAAAAATAATGTTTTGTAACTCAAGGTAGAGGTTTTCAAATTTTCGCGTATATTCTATTTTGTTTTTTTTTTGCTATTTATGTAAAATTATCTCTTAAGCAAAAAAAAAAATATTTTATGCTAAGAAACAAAATAATTTAACCTTTCCGACGGTATGTAAGTACCAAATAAAGTCTCATACACTCGACTCTGTGTTACCAACAAAATGGTAGGCCTCTGGAATAAAATCACTTTTATATGGCAATGTCAGAACACGTTTTGTAAATATTATTAATGAATACCGCCGGAAAGGTTAAATTATTTTGTTTCTTAGCATAAAATATTTTTTTTTTTTTTAAGAGATAATTTTACATAAATAGCAAAAAAAAAACAAAATAGAATATACGCGAAAATTTGAAAACCTCTATCCCACTCGCATCCCACTAAGCGACTTCAAAGCTCTTCAAAGGAAAGACCTAAGCTTTCTTTTGAGCAAAAAAAAAAAAAAAAAAAAAAAAATGGGCACATTTGGAAAAAAAAATTTTTTTTTCTAATTATTTTATAAAAAAAAATAAAAAAAATTTTTTTTCTAATTTTAAAAATATTTTTTTCTGGAAGATTGAAAAAAAAGCTATCGAAAGTATTTGGGACGAATTTTGTTAAAAGCAAAAGGTAATAAACTACATGTATTAGAAAAAACACCTATTTGCCGAAAACGTCAAATTTTGAACCCCTCTAGCTCAGAGAGTTCTTGACCGATCGTGTTAAAAAATTGTGTCTAAGCTACTCTCTGCAAGAACTAACTTTGGTCCAAATTTCTTTCGAATCGAAAGACATTGGTTTTAAAAGTTGGGTCACTTGACATGAAATCCCCCATATAAAAAAATTTGAATCATTTAAAAAAGCTTCGTTTTGTTTCAACCGTTCGAATTTTAAGGTATGCTATACCAAGTAGCTCAACTTTATCATAGTGTATCATGAGTGACTTTTCTTGCATTTTCTCGAGTAAATTTCCTGATTTCTTCACTGTAGTATATTTTCAAGGGAACCATAAATGTTTTGTCCAAGGGCCGCATTTTGTGACTGGAGTGGGGGGGAATAGAATTTATTACCACCCCTTTCTGACTGGCTAGATCTTACAAATCTATGTTTCTTGTATGGCTGTAGCATCCGTCTAGAATAAGTAAATGTGGCGCGTCTGTTCGGTTTTGCGCATTTTAGAAAACGTTGAAACCATTCTGTAAAAATATCTGTTTGAACCCAAGCAGATACATAAGTATATGACAAGCCGAAGTAGAGCAATGTGTTGAATTTTTCATTAATTAATCGGATATATAAAAAATAGTAGCACCGATGAGCCGCCACCTGCACTCAACTAAATTCTGGAACTATAGAACCACTGATGATTTGTCACTTTCCCTTAGTACCTATAACTACATTCCAAATGGAAGAAGGCGGAAAGTTGTGCTGGCCATATTCATCTTCAAGAAGGTCAAAAAATAATTGCACATTTTTCTTTTTGCTCTGTAAAAAGAAGTACCTGTTGGCTTACGTACACTTATCTGATCTCATAACTCCATAAAGCCAGTATTTGCCGGCATACTCTTTCAAATTAAAAAAGGTTTCAAAAATTCACTCCTACGGTACGACCAGGGAAACTTATACAGGTAATATCAAGAGCCTCGCTGACTATAATAAATTTCACATTCACTTTTAAAAATATTTAATTTTTTATGAAATTTTTAATTTTTCTGACATTCCTACGTTCAAACACAAAAATATTACCTGATATTACCTGGTTTAATGTACCCTGGGTACGACCATACATATAGTCAAGCACGTGCTGGTAATATATTTCTGAAAACTATATTAACAGATGGTTACAGGTGCTAAATGAGATGCTAAATAAGAAATGTGTGGGTGTTCCACATTTTGCGCATATTTAACATTACCTGAAGTTATACCATGAATCATAAATTGAGACAATTTAACGTAAATTAAGCAGTTAAGTTTTCTGTTTACACATATATACTTAATATTTCCTAAAACGCATAAATTATTTTACCATGGACCGGCCTCTCGCACCTTAAAATTCTTATACATTTCTAACCAAAATCTGTCAGATATTGTTACGAATCAATTAAAAGAGTAATTAAATTATATCTAATTTTAAATACTGACTTTAATTAAAAAAATTCCAATATCTTTTTCCATGAACACAGATAAAAATTAATTGTTTTTTTAATTTTCTTTAATTTAATTATTATTCTTAACTTTAGAGCCTTTCACTTTTTGTAAAAAATATATGTCAGAAAATATAAAAAACAATTAATAATTAATTAATATATAACTTTCAAATATTGGATTAAATTATTAACGAAAAAAATTTTAATGCTGCCCTGTGTTATTGTTATTCATGTATCAAAATAACAAGGTCGGTCGACTTTTTAAACAATTTATACCAAACAATGTTAAGAATGTATGAAAATACTTTTGATGCCGCTTCCTGTTTTTAACATATTTTAAGCCTGGTGGTAGTAAGCTTTTATTTTTCTCAAACTTTACAAGGGCAAATTTTTTAAATTCTTTAATATATATGAACATGCATACATAAAGAAATTATTTATATCATTTCCGAAAGTTTCGAGATTTTTCGGGGTTATTAGACTCCGAATCCTGGGGACAAATAACAGCATTCGAATTGTATCGAAATTTTATAATTCGTATTAGAATTCCTATATTAAAAGCATTGACAACTCAATCGATCGAGTAGAGTTTTGCTTCGAATCGAATGCCGTAATTTTCCCCCTGGAATTTTTAATATACATTTTATTTTTTAATTGATTTTACGCACTAAAAGTTATAAACATTATGTAGAAACAAAATTTTTGGTTTTTTCTAAAGTATTAGAATTAACTATACTTTGGTTTTTAATATTTAAATTTCAATTTTTTATTTTTTCTTTTTAATTTTTGATTTGGTTAATAGCAGACCGTGACTAAATTTTTAGAGTAAATACATATTAAAGGCGGAGTAATTTTTAATTTTGAAGCATAAAGAAAATTAGAAAATGAAAAGTTAAGGAAAACTTGATAGGGAAGTGACTGTGGATAATAGCAGTAAATTGTTGGTGGAAAATTCGTTCTAGGAAGCCAGTGGATAATTTACCGTCAAAGTAAATACTGCTTTATAATGTTGGTTACATTTACTGGATTGAAAAGAATTGAAATATTTATTTTGTTTCAAGCCGGCGAATGTGAATTTTATTTTATTTCAAAATTCCATGTCTGCACCTGCAACACGAAAGGCCTTTGAAATTTTGAGAAGCGCATAGGAGGCAGAATTTATTTGGTTTGTAAAAGTTATACTAATATTTTTGTTTTAACTGTCTTTCCCGAGACAAATATTTTTTTCTCTCTTTTGGTTGTTTGTCTTTTTAAAGACGTTATATCGTCCCTGTAAGATCATTTTAATTTTTATTTTGTGTTAATGAGATTGAAAACAAACTTATATGTATATACCCTTATCACTTATGTGAAAGGTATAGTCATGAAAATATGTTTTATTTTGTTTTTTTTTAGCCGTTATGTTTAGCTAATTTTTATTTGTAATATCGTAAAAAATGTGCATATTTCCACATATATATAAAGAAGTTTTTGTTTCAAACCACTTCAAAAGAGATATACATATCGAGAACTTATATTCAAAAGTGCTATCTGCAAATTCACAATATTAAGGGAGAGCGAAAAAATTGTGTTTGGCGTAAATAAACGTAAATAAACTTTGTTTTACAATATCATTTTAAGAGGGGGCTTCAATTTTATACAAATAAAGTTTTTATTTAATCCTTATATTTGCGATTCTATTGCAGATAGCACTTTTTACACGTTAAAATTTTAACGTTTCAAATATTAAAGCAAGCAGATAGCATTATTTGAACAAAAATAAAAATCGGATATAATGAACATTAATTGAGGCTTTTGTTAAAATACCAAAAATGTTTATTAATATAATAAGGTATAATCAAATTAAAAATGAAATAATATGGTATATATGTATAAGAAATTCACGGTTTTAGATAAACTGCAATCAAAAAACTCTATGAAAAATTACTCTTTCTACACATGTTTTTAATTTCCATAAAAAGCATTATATTCTTGGGGAAAAACGACACGCACTAGGCGACACTTTATCCTATGGCTACGAGATCTGTAGCTTAGAGATACAAAGAAAAATAAGAGAGAAACATTGATAGTTCCTTGCCGCTTAAAGGCGACACAACTTATCCTATGGTAACAATGTCTGTAGTCTAGAGATGTCAAGAAAAAAGAAAAGTAAAAGCATTTGTTCCGAAGAAAAAAAAATAAAATTAAAAATGCTAAGGTTAGGAGATTGGAATGAATGAAAGTAAAGTAGGGGCTATGAGGATGGCATAACTTCCTGCAGGAACGCCAATAAAAACCTTGTTACGGACGCTCTAAGTGTGCTGAATGTATAGATACAGCATTTCGACAACTTGTTGGTAGCTGATGAAGCAGCTAAACAACAATCAATTCTAGAACTTAGAACAAAATTCCCGACTCCACATCAGGAAAATGTCAAGGCATCAATAACAACCAAAAAAACTACAAAGCTGCTGATACCGAAGGCGGCAGAACCAAATTAACTAACTATCGGGGCATTAGTCTCTTGTACATTTCCTACAAATAGATTGATAGGGCCATATTAAAGTGGCCTTAGACCCGGAAAATCAACAACAGACCAGATGTCCACAATACGACAAATTTAGTAAAACCCCACTTAAATGCTGCTCGAATGGAGCCTTCTTACAACCGAGTGTTTGGTGGAAATTATGATCTACTTAATATGTATAATTATAGAATATCTGTTCTGCTTATAATCTTTAAGCTGTTGCACTATAATATTGTTTCTGACTATTGTATATTAATAGTTTAAATTGTTTTTAAACTAATCCTTTCCTGTTTGTGCTGACATAAATGGCTTTGTTCCTTAAGCCGAACTTAGAATAAATTTTTACGCGCTTCGGTCTTCTGCGCTTACTCTCTAAATTTTCTTTTTTTTCTTTTTTTTTCTTATTGAATCTCTGCCTTTGGCGAACTATTAAGTATTCAACTCTTAAAAACTAAATAATTTTTATTAGTCCAGCCAGTACCAGACTAAAATTTAAGTTCTCATAATAAATTTGGTGACCAAGTTTTGAGATGCCTTCCTTTACTGGATGCTTCCGCCAGTGTCTTGTTGAGATTAATGTTTTTCTGTCGAGAGGTGCCTTTGCTTTTAAACAGCCTACTTAGTCTAAAGCAATGTCAGCCAAGAGGGTATCTGGGAGTTTTACATTTACACAACACGTGTACTCATAAAATAACCATAACAAAGAGGGCATATTACAAAAATAATAGTACAACAACGTTGATACTAATTACGTTTCATTTTCTTATTTTAAACTACCTAAGGTTAAAAATCGCTGCTTTTGTAGAACATCACAAACAAAAAGTATACTTTTCAAACTAAAGTGGTTTAAGATTCGAAGTGAAATGCAGAACAGGACTGTATATCCTTCATTTTATTCACAAACTTACGTATTTTACATTAATTTTGAACTTCAAAACAAACTGCGTTTAGGAATACCGCCGAGCTTACGACTTCTAACTTTTAAATATTAATTGGGTCAAAAGCATAATACGAAAAATTAACGGCAAAATAAACGTATAGACAGACAACTTCTAATCAGACGTGACAGCAAGTTAAACACTTAGGATAAAGGGTGTCCCAAATATAACACAAGATTTAAATTTATCGTAACTTTTGTGAAGAAAAGTTTTGGAAAACTTAAAAATTCGACAATTCAAAAAGGGCATTTGCGCGATGTGTTGTTCCATTAATCGCCTTACCCAAATATGTACATATGTACTTTATGATTAAATAAAAAAGTAAGAAGCAACTTTGACATTCTATACTCGTCAATATGACGACCATCCGCCTTTTAAATTATATGTGTTGTAGGTTGCACTGTAACGGCAAATAATTGTTTATTTTAAATTTCTAATTTCTATGAATTTAGTGATTATTCTTAGGATTTGGTCTTTGCGCATTTGTGACTTTTAAAATTTACTGTAAAAACGCTGCAAAAACAATACGCCCAAATTTGGCAAACACTGGCGCCATAACAATGTCAGTCAGAATTCACTGCGTTATTGAAATACACAGAAAGAAAAAACAAAATTATTCTTGATTAAAAAATTTGTAATAATAAATAAAAATTTAATTAATTTTTCACTAGAAAGTGATTTTGTTAATTCAATTGTCATTAAAATAAGGGTATACGTCAGCTTGTTATTTCGTTTTTAATTTTTTATTATCCATTTGCGACCCCATAAAGTACATATATTCTGGATCCTTATTAACAGGGAAGTAAAAATAACCATGTCCGTCTGTCCATCAAGTTTTCGGAGTCAGATAAAGTAAAATGGACCAGTTGTTGGTGTCAAATATTAGAAATATCCTGGAGATAATCGCTATTTAAAATCAGCAACATCGGTCATCTACCGACCAAGATATAGGCAAAACAGTGCGATTGCCTCAGTTTTTTTTAACAAAGTCACAAACTCCATACAAAATATGTAACAAATGAAAACTAGCAACGCTGGTAAATATATAAAAAAATTTCAATCTAAGCTAGAAAACATATGGCGTAAAAAAAGTCTACTGATCAGTTTCTCATGCCTTGTTCAATGTACCTTAAAAATTAACTTAACTACTCAATTAACTTTAAAGTGTCTCAATTAATGTCTTTTAATTGTCAAACTTCATAAATTAGATTATTGTAACGTGCAATTTGCAAGTTCAATTAAATATTTAACTGTAATAGTTAAATTTTTAATTAAAAATTGATATTTTTTTTAAATTAATGCGTTAATTGAAAAATATATGGGAATAATTTTTTCTGTGTACTTATTTTAAAATATGTTGTATATTAACAAAAACGAGTGTACAATAAAAACTTAACACAACCAAATAAAAAGTTCCTTCATTGAATACCTCCTTGTCTGATGACACTATGCAACAAGAAAAATTACCTTTAAAAAGTTGTCACATATTATGTCCACATCACATACATGGTAAGGGTATTATGCGTTCGGGCAGATGCTTGTAACGCTCAAAATAATAGTCTTAGACCCACCTTCAAGTATATCGATCGACTCAAAATCACTTACTGCAACGATTGAAACATGTCCGTCCGTCCGGCTAAGTGTTCATGTATTTTTGTACGGGCCGCAGTTTTGAAGATATTTTGTAGAAATTTGGCATATATAAATTTTGTGGTACTTGCCCAAAGCCTTTGTTTGATCGGTCAATTTTTTAATATGTATACAATGCTTTCCCGGGATAAGCATTTTGAGCTATAATTGATTCGATTATTACTCTATATTCACCAAATTTTGCATACAGTCAATTCTCTCCTCCACATTTTAAAATTTACCTCAAGTTGAAACTTAACTCAACAAGCATAAATAAGGGCAGATGAGCTGGTGTAGCAAGGGGTCAATTTACTTTTGGAAAGAGCAATGGACGTGCTTGTTCTATTTCAGTTCTTCAGTGACAGTATGGACTCCACGGTGAGGGTCAGATCCACGGAGGTCTGGTTGATTACCAATTCGTGTACAGTCTTCAGAATCATGTGAGGTCGTATGATTCCAGGGCGACGCAGTTTCTTTTGTCTTTGCGAAGGAACGATTGAATACTCCTAGTGGAGGTTCTGGATTCTCCTATACAAATGTCCTCCCAGTATAAGCATGTTGAGCTGTAACAGACTCGGGCATCATTCTATCTTCATAGCATTTTGCATATGTGTCTTACTTACACCACCACGTTACAAATATTGCACTGAATTGAAATATTATCAGTTCGTTACAAATATTGTACTGATTTTAAATATGATCAGTCCATTTTCTGAAGTATACCCTATACAAATGTCCTCCCGTAATTAACATTTTATGCTTTAATTGCCTCCAATATTACTTTATCCTCACAAAACCTGGCACACATGTCTAACTTTAGCGCCCATCTTGCCAACCAAATATTTTACTTGTTTCACCCAATAAACTTAAAACTTTTTGGCATCTACAAAAACTTTCGAAAAATTGAAAAACTTGACATATGGTAAAAATGGTCACGACGAAAGTTTAAATTTGTTACCCAGTGTGATCCTTTCAAGACGATGTTTTTTTTATCTTGCGATAATTTTTACTAAGCAAAACATAACGCTTTTAAGATGATTGTAGAATTGGCACGAGTCAATCTTTGTAAGCCTACATGCGTACGCGTGCAGTGATTTGATGTTGTTTGAATTTCATAAAAGGAAAGGTATAATGCCGCTTGGTGCCATCAAATGTGAAATGCGAACGAAGCATCCAGCGAATAATGAACTGTCCATATTTGTAAAAATAACAACTGGTGTATGTATGTTTTTGTCTGCTTATGTTTGTATTGATTGTGCTATAAATTAATTCACTTTTTACTCACGTTTTATGTCAGATATTCTTTAAATGCCATAGGTTTGATCAATAAAGCAAAAACTTATGGTTTACTAAAATATCAATGCAATCAATCACAAATACGTTAATAAACACATAAAAACATACAATTTTTACATTTAATGTTAATTTCTATAGCCCTACGCTCCAAATGATCTTAAAAGAAATACTAACATATACCTACATACATACATATGTATATGATGTAACTTTTAAATGAAAAAGCTTAATGTTCCATTTTTTAAATACTACAGGAAGTACGTCGTTCTTTTTTTATTTAAACGAAATTCACACAAACTAGATATATTTTTTGTACAGAATATGGTGAATATATACGTACATACCTACTTATGTAAAGGCATAACGTTAATGACTGACTGACTAACCTTTTCTCGTTCCGCCTAAACACTTTGCGGTTAAAAAAAAGTTGGTCAAATAGAAAAAAATGGGTCAAAATTGTATATGGGCAATTTTAGTGTCTTAATTTTGATGAAATGATAAATGTAGTAAAAAAGTGACCTGGGGCCAAATCGTCGCATTCGATTCGAATCGAAATTTTAAAATTCTTAATAGAATTCCTATACTTAAAGCATTGACAACTCGATCGATCGAGTGAAATTTCGATTCGAATCGAATGCGACGATTTGGCCCCTGCATATTGAACTTACATTTTTCATTATTTTCTATATTGTAATTATTAATTGAATACTAGGCAATTAAGCCGCTAATTCGTAAGCGCAGTTTTAAATGTTTACTAAACTAAAGTACTTAATGCGAAAGCGTACTATGAGCATAGAAAGTAAATTTGCCGTGATTTTTTTACAACCATAATTCAGAATCTCTAATTATCTGTTATCAACATATGTTAAAATGTACCAAAATAATAAAAAAGTACTTTTTGTCCACATAGCTGACTTTTGTTCTCAATCGGGGTCAGCAGATTTTTATTTTATATTTCAGGGGTCAAAATCGCAAAAACCATGCAAAAAAGAACCGAAATTTCACATTTTGTACTTTTTGTCTTCTTTGCTTACTTTCGGCCTACCTGACTCAACAATAAAAATAAAACGTTTAATTTAATATTTTTATTCATAACCTAAATACATAAAGCTTTAGAAGTGTACTAAAGATTACCTCTTGACTTTCTAATTGACATTTAATCTTATGCTGTCTTCATAGTCGTTTTCTAAAAAATGCGAAAAAAAAGTACTTTTTGACCACTTAATGAATATTTGACATCAATCTGGATTCATAGTCATTTATTTATTTTATATTTCTAGACTCGTTTTCATAAAATGTGAAAAAAAGTATGAAAAATAAGAAAAGTCCGGGCTTAGGGTCTTAAGTTTTATATTTATTGGCTCGTTTTCATAAAATATGCAAAAAAGTTTCAAAAATGCAAGAGGAACCTTTTTTTCTACTTGGTCGACTTCCGACCTCAGTCAGGGTTTATAGTTCTGATTTTCATATTTCTCAACTTTTTGTCTAAAATATACAAAAAAGTACCAAATATGTAAAAAAACACTAATATCCACTTATTAACTTTTTACCTTAATCTAGGTATATAGCTATTCAATTATATAGGCTTGTAATCTTAAAATATGAAAAAAAATCCCAAAAATTGTGAAAAAGTACTTTTGGACCACCCACTTGACTTTTTCCTTTTTCCAAACTTATGGCCTTTACCGGCGTTCACAGCCCTTCTCGCATTTGCTATCCTAGTTTTTGAAGTACAAAACCTTACAAAATTTTAACGTTTGTATGTTTAATATGAATACCATGTAGAAGGTTTGAGGTTGAGAGTTTAAACAGTTTTCGACATATTTCGTATTAAAAGTTCAATAAAAGTTGTTGCTTGCATGGTGGCTACCCCTCTCCCTGGTTCAATCCAAATATTTTTTTTTTTCCAAAATGTAGGCATTATTTTAAGTCGATAGATGTTATAGTTTCCGAGATATAGCGTATCGAAATTTTACAAAAATTGTTTATTTGTATGAGGACTGCCCTTTCCCCTGCTTCGATCAAAAAATTTTTTTTCCCTAAATTAAGGTACTTCTGTACAACTAATTTTTCCTTTCAAACTTTTTTGTGGAACATACTTACCCCTTATCTCCAGCCCCTAACAGGGTTGCAATTCAAAACTTTAAAAAAATTGGTCAGAAACCCCTACAGCTTCCCGAAGTCGCCCTTGGAGAAATGAAGGTTTGCAATTTAAAACTTAAAAAAAAAATGGGTAGAAACCCTTCAGGTTCCCGAAGACACCCTTAGACGAATAAAATGTATCACAGACCCCCATTAGTTTTTTCTTCCCAAACATATTCCTAGAACACACTTACCTCCTATTTCCATTGCCTTAGTGCGCTCCCATGCAAATATTGGTAAATTGTAAAAAAAACCCCTACAGCTTCCAGGGTGCCGTGGATATATCAAATGTAGGACTGACCCTAACTCATTTTTGTTTACAAACGTTTTCCTAGAACATACACACCCCCCATCACCGCCCACTAAGGGTGTTGCCATACAAAATTTAAAAAAATTAGGAGAAAACCCCTGCACGCTGTAAAGGAAATTAAAGATTCGGCACAGCCGAATATATCATTTTAATTTGCCGTGTGTCTGACACATTTTTTAATTAGTTCGTATAAAAATGACATCACATCACCGCATGGATGATTAGTTTTTTGTCTGCATACGCTCTATACATTTCGTTAATTTTTTTTTGTTTTTTTCTTTTGAAAAACATACCGTCGATTTGTAAGAATTTTAAGGATTTACTTTCTAGCCTTTTTTCATGACGTGTGCGGACTACTTTTCAATTATTTTGGAAAGTCTTAAACGATTCATTTACACGATTGCTCACAAAACAATCTTTGAAATGATATCTGGGTTAATGTAAGTTGTTACATACACGTGCATGCATGAATGTACTCTGTACATATTGCACATCTGGTTCAGAAGTGACCTAACTCAAAATTTTAATTTTAAAAAAACATATTGAGACCGAATTAAAAATAGTTCAACACAGAAAATCCATAGTGGGTATGATCTAAAACCCTTTTTTTTAATATTCATATATAAGCGTTTTGTTCATAGTTTAAGCTTAAACCCCTAAAAATTAACGTTTTGAGTTAAGTTACTTTTGAACCTTGTGTGCGATAAGTATGTAGATAAGTAAATAAAAAATAGTTGTTGTCAAGTAACAAGTTTTTTAGATTTGATTTCTTGAATGTTTTAACCAAAAAGAAAAAAAATTGGAATTGTATTAAAACATTACTTGGCAACAGAAATAAAATAACCAAAACCATCTTAAAAAGAATTTTTTTTAGTTTTAACTTTTTTTTCTTAAATGGCAAAAATGACAGCAAGATAAGAACAATTGGTGACAAATTTTATTGAATTGAATAATATTATAAGAGAATAATTTTTCATGATTAAATAATGCAAAGGACCAAAAGGACAAAAAAATTTAAAGGATAACATTTCCACTAATATTTATAGCAATCGCACTTTAATGTCCTTACAGCCAAATAAGAAATTGGTAAAAATTAAAGCTTTTATATACAATTGCCCGAATTACAACCTGTTGTAGTTTGTTGGCAGCAGAAGAAACGACAGTTTATTATTAATTGATTTAAGCTTGTAAAAAAGGAAGAGACAAATTTTAAATTATAATTTATTTTACTTGAAAAAACAAAGGGAAAAATGTTGTACGAGTTTCTATTGAAAACAAAAACATTTTTATATTTATTTATATTATTCCAAAAAAATATTCGAACAGCAAAATAATTCAAAATTAGTGAGTATGTACTAAATAAAGAACCTCCCAGTTCAAAATCTCTTGAGGCAAGGTTGAAGTCGATAGCTGATATAGTTTCCTACATTAAGCGTATGAACCACTTTGTTAAATTGGTCCACTTGAATGGAGAACACCCGTCCGCTTGCTCCTACCCATCTATTATTATTAGTAAGTATTACAGTATTTCGGCCAGTTTTAACCAATCTCGCTGAGCTTAATTAGCGATTCTCTCAGGGGTATATCTGATTGCTGAAAACCTCCTCCGTTCGACTCTGCAAACTTGCTTTTAACAGACGGATATGCCTTTTCCGTCTACAAGAACTTCAAAAATATAGCATGTATAGGTACTAAATGAAATCGAAAATTCTCGGTAACAGGGGATATCCTTAATACTGAAAGGATGTCCGTTTACTGGGACGCTTATCAAAAGAAGCTCCGAAAATAAAAGAAGACGGTTCGCGTGGCGAAATTGAACTCCCAGAGCTATTCTGCTAACAGCTTGATAGCATTAACTACAACTAAAGATTAAAAGGTATCCAGGCAGACAATGGTGAACGATGCTGGAAAAAAAGGGAGACTGTAGAGAAAACCCTCTTTTGAATATCCACTTCCCTATGAAGCAACGGCGACAGGATCAGTCTATCCATCACAATACAAGGTGACGACGGTGAAGAGCTAACACACTATATATAAGGAATTCCCTTCAATGACAAATTGTACTTATAACCAGACTGTATGCATTGGCATTAAGGGAGCTTTCAATAATGTACGAAATGACACGGTTTTTTAATCCTTAGAGCGATTTTACTTTCATTCACTGCTATCAAACTGAATATGATTATTATATGCAGATTGTATGGTGTTATTATTGGGAACAGTGTGGAACGTGGAAACCTACAAGGTGGCATTCTTTCGCCCTTCTGTGGGCTACTACAGACGATATGGCTATACTCCTAAACGAAAAGGATCCAAATCAGCTTTGAAATTTAAAAATTCTTATTAGAATTCCAATATTAAAAGCATTGACAACTCGACCAATCAATTAGAATTTGGATTCGAATCGAATGCCGTAATTTGCCTCCTTCTGCTTTGCTTAATACTCATGATGTACCTAGAAAGGTATTGAATCAACTACAGAACCATCTTAGCTGAGTATAGGAATGGGCAAAGCTCTGGGAAGTATAAAAAAACTAATAAATGTAGCAACACGAAATTATTACTTTGCGCTGAAAATCGTGATTCCCAATTCTTATTAGTTACCATATGGTGCCTCGATATCTTGAGGTACCTTGGTATTTATCTGAATCTTCGCCCTATATAGAGGAATAGAATTATTGAGCACTGCCTCCAACATAGAACAAAATAAAGCTCGAAAAAACAAAATCCCACGGATGGTAGCTACCGCTAGTTGGCAACACCCGAATATACGAAATTTTAAATTATGTAGACAAGAATTTAAAAAGCTGGAAATACTTTAAATCTGCTCGCTTTAAACATTTAACAACATGCTAGGCACTCTTGTTTGAAGGAGAGAGGAGCTGTTGCCCTAAGACCAAACCTTCGGAATGAACGTTTATTATAATTTAAGAGCTCCATATTAGTGTGATACTGGCTGGACAAATAATTTATATTTTATTTTTAAACACTATATATTTGTCCCTGAACAATAAATAAGTGGGAATAATAAAATATATATTTAAAAGAAATTTTAAAATCTAGCTTTAATAATGCATACTTATGTAATAAAATGCTGCTTCCTTTTAAAACACTTCGTTGTCGTATTGGTTTCTAGTTTCGGGCGTACAATTTATTATTTATAAAATTTAAAACAGAACAAATTAATTTTACTTCGCAAAAAATTTTTTATGATTTGTGGTTTCAAACTATAAATGAAAAACAAATGAGACCCTTAAATCGTTATTTTCAAAACCAAAACCAATAGTACATACATATGTATGTGACAGATAGAGGCAAGAAGTGGGTGTTTAAATTATTATTCGCAAAATTTTCAGCGTTACTAACTAAACCACAACAAAGAAAAGGACCTTTAGCGCTTACCACACACAGATGATAAAAAAGGATGTGAAATAATGCAATAATAAAAAATATTTTTGTTCCAATGTATGTATTTGCGTTTGTGTTTTAACATAAATTATAGGATAATAGCTGTAACATAAAATAAAAACCCACTACAAAAATATGCAAATTTAAAATGAATAAAAAATATAAGAATGTTTAAGTATGTGTGTAGTTGAATTTATTAGAATAATTTAACATTTCAATAAATTAAACTATTAAGACTTAGTTTTGCCGGCCAAAAAGTCATAATATCAACCCTAAGTAGATATAAAACCAGTAAGAGCGCTATATTAGGCTGTGCCGAATTTCATATACCCTTCACAACGTGAAGGGGTTTTAACCCTAACTTTTTCAAATTTTTTATGGTAACCCCTTTAAGCGTGTGAAGAAAGGGGGTAAGTATTTTATAAGAAAATGCTTGCAGGGAAAAATTAGTTAGGGTCAGTCCAACATTTGACCTATCCACGGGTACCCTGAAAGCTGTAGGGAGAGATTTATTACAATTTCTCAAACTTTGTATGGAAGTCCCCTTAGGCGATGGATGTAGGGGGAAAGTTTTTTCTAGGAATATGTTTGGTAGAAAAAACTATTGGATGTTGGTCCAACACTTTATTTCCCTAAGGCCGACTATGGGGAAGTTTTGGGGTTTTTTACATCATTTTTTTAATTTTGTATGGCAACGCCCTAAGGTGATGCGAATACAGGGTAAGTATGTTATAGGAATAAGTTTGAGAGAGAAAACTAATGTAGGCCTGTAATACATTTGATTCCTATAAGGGCGACTCCGGGGAAGTTTTAGAGCTTTTTACCCTAATTTTTTCAAATTTTGTATGGCAAAGCTGTTAGTGGCTAAAGATAGGGGGTAAGTACTTGACACAAAAATGTTCGCGAGTTTCGGGCAGTTTAAGGGGGTTTTATGTACAAATTTTAGAGAAACAAACAGAGGTAGTCACGGTTGTTGGCCTATATCTCGGTCAGTTAAAAAAAGATTTTACTGGATTTCAATAGCGATTTTCTCACAGACATTTTTGATAGTTTGATGCCACTTAATGTTCTATGCCATAATGGGGGCTTAAAATAGGTAATTTCAACCATAACACGGACAGACAGACATCGCTAAATCTACTTTCCTATCTATACTAAGAAAATATATACTCTATGGGGTCGCAGATAGATGTTAAAAAATTACAAACGGAATGACAAACTTACATATATCCTTATCACTAATGTGAGGGGTATAAATATATAATTTTCAAACGACAATACAATAAGTAAAAAGAAATTCATAAATTGAGCTAAACTGAAAAGATAGAATTTCATGAATGGCATTGATTTCACTGTCACGTACAAAAGCATGTTTCAATATAGAAGTAAGCGATGATGATAATGTCTTCTTTATATTGTCGTTTGTGGCTGCGGTCAGCTAAATAACTCAAGTCTACAAGACGAACTAATAAACATGTAAACAAAGAACTGGACAATTAACTATAACAGTATCCAAAGCATAAAAAAACTTATTTTTTGAAAATGTATCTTTAGCCGCCCGCCTTCCACTTAAAGCTTATTTAGTTGTAGTTTTCGTTTATTTTTTTTTTTTGTTATTGAATATAGAATTACACTTAAACACTAATAAATGATTTCGAAATCAGTACGGTTAATAAATCTGGTCACAATAATGCACAGTGGGTCAGCTAAAAATAATTAAACTAAGCTTCATTAGTTAATTTGTTTTTGTATCAAAACAATAAATTAAGTTTTACTTATTAATTCAAATAGATAATTTCAAATCGCGTTTACAAAAAAATTTAATCTAATGTTACTTATACCATGTTCACACATAGGTCTTAATTGCGTAATTAGCACATATACGCAATTACTAGTAAATTGCTTCACAATTTGAGTTAAACTTGAGGTGCAACCCTGTTGATTTAATAAGAGCTGTGTTCAGTTAGTATAAGAACTTGAAAGCTTTTATTATGTATGTCATAGTGGAATAATAAGGTAGCCTCGTCCCTACAACAACAACTTCCTGAAAAAATTTAGCATATATTCTTTGTAGCTAAATTCTAGCTTGGTTGTCAATAGTATAACCTAAAAAAATTTGCCAATCTAAACTAGAAAACATATGACGTAAATAAAAGTCAGCTAATCAGTCTGGTCCTACCTTGTTCAGTGTAATAATATTAATTATTAATTATGTGTGAACAGAAAACTTAACTGCTCAATTTTTAATGTATGTTTGAACATGGTATAAGTGAATTAGGTATCGTCTTCGAAAATATTTTATGGAGTTTGTTTATTTAATTGTTAATAAAAAAAATATTTAAGAACACAAAGGTGCGTAACAAAATTTTTTTAAATATAATAATAACAGTATATAAAAATGGTGACTGATGAAAGCTGCTATCAAAAAAAAAAACTTTTTGATCAGATGGCGCCCGTTTTGTATCACTGTGCTTAATTGACTTTAACATCATGTGCATCATGTTATTTATTTCTTTTTGTATTTTGATTTAGCTACAAAAATAAAATAAAAAATCCGGATATTATGCTACTGCCAAGAAAAAAATGACACGAGTCAAAGCATAAACAAACAACAAAATATGAAAAAGAGTCATAATTCCCCACTACAAAAAAAATATAACAAAATATCTAAATACATAAAATAACGAAAAAAAAAACAAACAAACTCAACGGAGGCATCTGTAATTCAAGAAAAAAACATGTTAAAGGAATACCACTTATGTATGTGTGTTCATTAGAGTGTCCGTCATTTTTTGAAAACTTTTAAGTCACACACCCCTCAAAAAGTTGAGGCTTCTAGTGAAGAATTACATTTGAATTTCGTTGACCCATTTGCCCGTACCTAAACATATTCCGATATTAATTACTGATCGGTTAGCCATGGAATGAGATAATCAACTTTTTGAAAAAAATCCATGTATAATTGATTCTGAGATTACGTGCTAATTTCCACGTAATTTTCAGCGTCAAAGTTGTTTTGCAAAATAACTTGTTTGAAATGGGCTACTGCACTTATTTCAATTCCAGCTGCTCAATAATCATAGGTGCACGTCAATATATTATATTTTAACAAAATTATGCAAATTTTTTATTATTTTTACAGTACTTCTGTTTAAAATTTTAATACTATAAGGTATTCACAAGGTAGTCATATGTCTTAAAAAAATAAAACGAAAAAATACTGCTGTTGTAAGCATCCGCTGATAATTAAGTGTGCTATTTAAAATTTGAATCAGGTGCTGGAGAAAACAGAAAAATAAGTAATTTCAAAAATATTTTAAAATTAGTGACTGCGACTTGATAATTATATCAACGGCTTCACTAAAGAGTTTCGGCCGGCCGGCTCAGGTTTCTACTGTTTATGACAAAACAATAAACACAGTTCAAAAGTTCTTATTATTATATAACTTGTTTGTTTTAAGCACAACAACAATTTTTTTAAACTATTGTAAAATATTAAAACTTTAAGACAATATGACTTGATAGCATACCATTTGAATATCCCATATATTTGTAAGAAATTTAAAAAAATTAAGTTCCAGTAGGGGGGCTGGGGACAACCAGAGAAATACATTTGAAGAATTAGGTAGTTAGTTGTTCTACACAGGAAAAAAACAAAGTTGATTTCAATTAAGAAATTTGTAATCCCAATTTTTGTATTGAATCTTAGCCTGCAAACAAATTGATAGGATCAATTATTGAATTTGTAAGTTTAAAAAGTTTGCTCCTATTTCAAATTAAGAAATTTATTCAAATAAAACAAAATTATTAATTAACTTATTAATTGATTTAATTAAAAGTATTATTATTATTTGTTTGTAATTCTTTAATTTTTAACATCTCAGAATAAGTCTTAATATTTCGCTAATATTGCCACTGTTGCCACAAAGCTCGGCATGGAGATTTTGGAGACAATAAGCTTAATTGGGTAAATAGTTTTTTATATTTTTCTGTGTACGCTCTAGCTCGGAAACTATTTGATATATTGACTTTACACCTGCTACAGAGTAGCTCCAGTATAATGTGTACAATAAAAAAATAGTTTAATAGAAGAAAGTGTAATGGTACATTGGACATAGTTATAGAGATATTTTAAGATATGTGTATGGATTTCTTCCTAAATATAAACTTGACAATTTTAAATCGGAATCTGTTGGGAACTGTTAATAACAGTTAAAAACCAAATTGTGGCCTGTAAGTTTTGACTTGGCTGGGGAAAAGGGAATTTCACAGACGGACAGACGAAATGAAACACAAGTCGGTAGTTGAGACGTGTTTTTATTTTTGCATCAAACCCCAACTTTTTTTAGGCGTGAGATGATAAATTTCTATTTAAAAAAATAACGGACACCCTAATGTACACATGTATGTATGAATGAAATAAATGTTGGTGGTGGCATCACTAGTGACCACAATGCTATGATGTCGCGACGTTGAAACGACAGAAACGTTTTATGCCACCAACATTTACTTTCATTGCAATTTGTTTAGTTTGGTCCATGATATTAAGTTTCTTAAGAGTAAATGGCCCTTGAGTGGTTAAATAGTTTGTCGGCTGGATAGATGGATGAATGTAAATATATATTTGTATGAGTGGTCGCAAGAACATTGATACAGAGTCAGACTAATAATGGGCTAAATAGCCTTTGTTTTGGTAAACAAAATTCATACATACAAACGTGTTTGTAAGTATGTATGCATGTGAGTACTGACAACAAAGAGAAATAATGTTTTTGACCGTGGGATGATGACATATGACTTTTTACAATAATTCTTTTTTTTTTTTTGTCTTTTGTTTTTCTGCAATAAAAGAATAATGTTTTGAAATTACTTTGTTCCTTTACGAGCACATTGAATACATTACAATTTTTGACATTACAAGTAAGGATATATGAATCACTTATTTGCTTTAGGTTTTAAATTGTAAGCATTTTAATGTCAATGTCAAAGTGGAATCCATTACTCCCTAGAGTTGAGGCTTTAAGTAAAAATGTCTCTTACTAAATTTTTAAAAGAAGGTTGTCGCAAAGTTCTTGTTATAGTTTATTAAGTTGTATACTCGTAATTAAGCAGGCCGGCGAAAAAGTAAAAAACCTAGTGATTAACACAAAGTTTTATTAAGAGCATTAAACGATAGAATGGAAATTCGGATTTTATTATTTTAACAAATATGTCATCCAGATGTCTTCCATCGAGTTGAACACACTGTTAAAAACGGAGTCTTGTGTTCTACTCCACACGCTGCAGTAAAATTTATGGTTCAATTGAGTTGATCTTTCGAAGTATATTTTCCTTTAAGGCCATAAGAAATTGAAGATTGTCATTATAAACCCTGCCTTTTAGGTAGCCCCATAAAAAATTCCATGGAAGTTAAATGGGGGGACCTAGGGGGCAAAAGGAAGTCCCCAAAGCGACTTATCAGTTTTTGGGGAAAATTTTTTCAAAGCAAATTCATCAAAGCTCTAGCTGTGTGTACAGTCGCTCTATCCTGTTTCAACCACGTGTATAAAGAGTACGATGGATAAGCTCGCAGGTTTGGCCAAAAAATTTTCGTGTTCATGCGTCGATCACTTTCATCGTTGACATGCGTCGACTGGCCTCGAGAGTTTTTGAAAACATTGGTCCAATTATCTCATGCGTGGATAAGGCGCACAAAGAGTTACCCTGAGGCAATGTAACGGTTATTGATGTTTAATTCGAGGGTTATGGGTTCTTGGAGACCAATTACGGCAGTTTTTCTTGTTGACGTGGCCGTTTAAGTTAAAATGAGCCTCGTCGCCCCAAAAAATGGGATTACAGTGGAGAAACGCTCCAAAATCGTTTTAACAAAATTTTTGCGTAAATCTAGGTCACTTTTTTCTAGTTCTTGAACGATTTGAATTTTAAAAGGATGGAACTTCAGATGTTTTTTCAAAAATTGCGTGAATAGTCGCTCTTAGAAGTCCCAGTGAGGCTGCTTTTTTCCGTGTTGAAAATCGCGGATTTTCACATTAACTGTTTTCAACCAGTTCAATGTTTTCGAGAGTCCTTGAAGATCGACTGGCCCCTGGCCGTAGGACATTCATATCCAAAGCAGTTGCGCGAAATCTCAGCACCTACGTACGAATTAAATTAACACTTAGTCCATCACGTATTCGCCGAAAACCGAACTTTGAACAAGATCGTCCACAAACAATAATGTAAGAATCATAGCTCTTTCTCCACAGCGAACGCGCGATGCTCACTCGACAACTGTGACATCGTAACTGACAAATCCGTACAAACGATCATTTCAACGGCGTTACCCTCCCTGCGCACTGTTTATTACATTTTTAAAATAATCGTATTTAGAAATATGAATTTTCCACCAGACACCCTGTATGTATCACAGCTTATTAAAAAGCTTATAATTTTGTACGCTCCGGCCCTTAAAAATTTGGCTCAAGTAGAAAAATGTAAAAGAAATACTTTCATGAAATTTAAAGCAGATAGCGGTTATAGCTTTCGAGATATACCGTCTAACCCAATTGATTTGTGTAGGAGGTAGGTACTACGCCCAATTAAAAAATATAAAAATTAGATATAGTCTTTGTCCATTTCAAAGGTTTTAAAACAAAATTGGCAAAGAAAAGCATCTAATTAACTATGTAAGTAGTCCCGGATAGAAATCAAGGCATACCTAAAAACGTTTCCCCTTTATTTCATATGCATAGAGAAGTACATATGTACATACATATGTATGATATTCTAAAAAAATTTGAGATTAATTTTATCTTGAATGCAAGAAAATGCAAGATTTTTAAAAAATTTTGTTGAAATAATAATGACGGCAGGACAATAACGAAAGAAACGCGTTGAATTAAAATTATTTAATTAAAAGGTTTAAAAAGACGACAAATTAACCCCATACAAATTGACCAGTGTGGAAAACCAACAAATGAAACCAACCTAACATAACAACACAATCCTACATACACTTCCTCCATAAACCAATATATCACATGAAATTTAAAATTTATAGCATACTCTTAGTTGCTGCTTAAATAAAATAAACAAAAAATCTAACCAAATTTAAATTAAAAGGTTGTGTTCATGGCTAAGATTAAACATGCAGATAAGGCATTCCAACCCGAACTTAAAACCACTTATTTGGAATTTTTTTTATCAATAAAGTATTTATTTGAACAGCTTTTAGGTTGTGTGAACTTGGCCATAAAAACTATATTTAATAAATAAATAGTGGTTAGACCGAAATCAAATTTTTCTGTAGCTTGTTTTAGTTTTATTTAATTTTCTTTTTTAAATTTTCGTTAATAACAACAAACATTTTTTGGTTAAAAACAATCACTAACAAAACTAAAAACTTGTAAGTAAAATGTATATTTTTAAATCAAACGATTGTTAAAAAGTTTAATTGCTTTTTTTCGTGGCTTCTGTTTGCTTTTATTACTTGCTTGTCTTATTTTTATACTTTACAAACTTTGTTTATACATGGCACTGTAGTCTACTGATAGAGTCTCAGCCTGACAATCATGAGTTGCCTTTTCGACACTAGATTGAGGGGGATAAGGGAATATCAGTTTGCAATTCCATTTGCAATTTCTATAATTTGCATTTGACGCCCCATTAGGTACATATATATTTTAGATCCTTATAGAAATAAAATTTCTGGTGCGAAATAAAGTAGGACGGAAAGCGTTTTGGTATCAAACTATCAAAACTATTCCTAGGCAGAATGGTTTACTTCGGACCGGTAGGTATGTAGGTAGGACCAGTGATGCATACCAGTTGTGGTGCATCATTCCACTTGGAGACAATATGATGTTAATTTGTTTGCCCTAAGAAGTAAAGATAAAAACAAAGTAAAGATTAACATACGGCAAAAAAAGGAGCAAAGCTAGAAAATAGTAAAGAATGATTAAAGAGAGATAAATGATCCAAGAACTAAAGCTGCTACGTACCGCTCGTTAGCCATTTAAGGCCTTTAGCGTACCCTAGCATCTCATAGAGGTCCCAGTCCGATAGAGTCAATAGCTGGTCCACAAAGTGTTCGCCAAAGTGACGGCGCCGTCTCTTGACATGTGCCGGGCATTGGCAGGGAAGGTATTCCAACGTCTCGACCTCGTCTGCGTCCTCGCACAAGCAGTATTCAACCCCACTTGGCTGCCACTTAACCGACATTGAGACCGATATATAAGCAAAAAGCTAAAATAGCTAATTTTTAGGACAACTTTCATGAATATGTTCACACATGTCTCAGAAAATATAACCACTGTTGCCATAACAAAACTTCGCACAATACCTAAAAAATACTTAAAAGGCCACATCTTAAACTTGGGGAACATATGCTTTTAGATAGCAGCAGTGAAATTGGTTTTCTCCTACAATTGCACAAATTTAAATTAAAGTTATTAAAAAAATAAAATTAGTTTCAGTATGATGCATATATTTTTTTTTTTCAGTTAGTATCTATAATAGGAGCAGAGTGGTGGTTGTCCCCATACAAATGAACCATTTTTACGAAATATTGCTACGCTATGGTCTTCAAGCTTCCTATAAAAAGTAATTTCACAACAATAGTGCTGAAAGAAAATTTTTAATAATTTTTTTAAAAATAGTTTCTCGGAGCTCTTGACCTAAAAATATTCTACAGAGTATTTCTTTTATGATTTTTTATTAAAAAAAATTGTTAGATACACAAAACGGCCAATGTTAAGGTTATATAGCATTTGGTACATCCGATTATATTGGCCTTGACATTGGTCTTATTGCATTCCTAGCACCCTTATCCAGATAGGTTGCTTCAAGCTGTAAACATCATAATAAAATTTCTTTGTGACGGGTTTAAAGTCGACGGTTAACCTAGTTTTTGAAAACAAAATTTGTCCGTTTGTATGGGTGTTGCTACTCCCCGTGCTTCTAACAATTTTTTCTTTTAAAATAAAAAAAAATCATAGTAGAACTACCTTGTAGCAGGTTTGAGATCGACAGCTTGATGATGTTTAATAAAAAGATATTTTTTTTAATGTCAAACAAATATATGAGCCGTTTATTTTGAAAGTGGCATAAGTCACTTTTTTCAAAAAATCGAGTTAACGGCAACACTGAATATCTTTGAACGGTTTTTTTTAATTTTTGAATATCTCGACTTTAAAAAAAGTGACTTATGCTTCCTTTCAAATAAATGGCTCATATATTTGTGTTTTAATATCATTAAAGTTTTTTTTATCGAATTTCTTTTTATTTTTAACTATTGATAAACTTTGTTGTTATAAAAAAATTATAATTTGTGCTAAAAATAAATTTTAGAGCTTTTAAAAAAACATAAGCAGCGTTGCCCAACGAGAGCAAATAATTTAAGAGAGTGTTTTGGTGCTTTTTCACTATGTTTAGTATTAAAAAAATGCAATATTCCCCTGTGTTGTTGTTACTTTCTTTGTTGTCATTAAAAGTTAATATCGTTTAAATAAACGTTGAAAACCTTATAATTGTGTTACTTGCTTATAAAAATTGTAAAATGAACGTTGAAAATAATAAAAAGTAGCAAATATTACAAAATTGCTAAAAAAAACAAGCAAAAAAAACAGCAAAAAACGACAAAATAGCGCAAAAAAAGCACAAACAAATTGCAAAAGTTGCTTGTTTTGAAAATAAAAAAAATTGTTGCCTTCTTTTTTACGTAGAATCGCTCATACACTTTTTTTTAGTTAAAACAGTCGTCGCTTATTTAATTATTTGGCAACAATATTACAGCTATAACAAACAAATTAATTGGCGATTAGTTCTATAAACAAATCAAAGAAATACAAAAATGTAGATTTGAATTAAGAGATGGACACATTAAGTATTTTTAAGGAATATCTTAAAAAAAAGATTAAAAAAAGGCAATATTTAAATTAATTTGTGTAGGCTTTTGACTGATGCCAAAATGTCTAGAAAAAATTTTACTTAAATTTTTTGTGGTAATTTTTTTTGTCTGTTTTGTTCTTTTTTTTTCTTCTTTTTTAACTAAGAAAAAATGCAAATGAAAAATAATTTTGTGCGTTTAATTTAAGCGATTCTTTTTATACCTACATACAACATACACATGTATGTATAAAGAGACGAATTTTGCATATTTTTAAATTTTTAAAACTGTTTGTTTATATTTAAAAAAGATTTAACACTGTTTTAAAAAGTTTTAAATCGAAATCAAATAATGAATACACAAATTCCTAGTTTAAGTATGTAAGCAACTACAAATTGTTTAAATTAATTAGTTACATTAAAATTTGAGTTATTTTAGTTAAAACACTAAATTTTTAAAATTTAAATGATAAAAAGAAACACTATTTTCAATGTTATAAGTGGATTTTGATTTATGTAATTTTATTATCTACATCTTTTATTTCTTAATCTACGTACAGAAGGGGTATTTTCTGTACATATGGCCAAAATATATACCGTTTTGATTTCAGTGCGTTAGCCAGATTTTTGTTAAAAAAAATACGAATAAATGGAAAAAAATTAAATAATTTATTTCTTATTCGTTTAAAAGTAACAATCATCAAAATTCTTTAAACCGAGGTTTTTTCGCTATTTGTGGTGTATAAACAGACCATTTATCGAAATAAATGAAAATATGTGCTTATAAAAAAAAATGCGAGTTAGGGACTTTCTATATTAAGGTAACGATATGTAAATAAAAATAAAAAAAAGCTTAGCACTTAATTTAAAAAATAGATGGACAAGTGTCAGGGGCATAGCTGCCAGATAAGTTTGGTTCAATATCGTCAAATTTTAGGACAAAAATCGTCAAAATCATCAAAACAACTTTTTAAAATCGTCTTAGAATCATCAACCCTGAAAAGTATGTTTTTTCAATTTTTTTATTTAAAAATATAAAAAGCTTGGGATACAAAATGCTTGCAAGTAGTTTCTTTAAAATAAATAATAAATTTAAAATCAAAATTTATCATTTTAAGCAAAATAAACTGCAAATATTAAGAGAGAAAATCTGTATAAATATTCTACAGCTTCTTGAAATACAGTTATTTGGCATTTTTATGTTAAGACCATTTAAATAACTATATATAAACAAATAGTGGCTCATATACATATTTTAAAATATATTTGTCATAAATGAAAAAATATCTTTTTCTGCCTCTGATTTTCTTCTAAGAAAGCGGAAAAATCGTCAAAATGACGATAAATTGTCAAATCTGGCAGCTATCGTCAGGGGATAAAAACTATAAGAATTATAATTGCTCAGTTTTATTTTTGTTTAACTAATTGTCTTTAATACAAATTTTTGCTGTTTTGATCGGTAGAAATAAATAAAAGTTTCTTATAACATTAACGGGAAAATAATAAATTTTTCTAATAAAAAGAAATTATATAATGAACTTAAGCCAAAAAAAGGGAAAAATTTGTTTTAAAAATTACATATAATTCTTTTTGTGACTTTAAACTTAATAAGAATTGAAAACATTATTTAAATCGCATTCATCTGCTTTCGTATAAAAAGTTTATATATATATATGTATATGTATATAGCCCTGTCCGTCTGTGTGCTAAAATCAAGTTTTCGGAGACAAGTAAAGTACTACGGAACAGGTATTGGCGCCAAACTACCAAAAATATATGTGATATAATTGCTTTTTAACCCTTCTGCATTCCTTGGGTCAAATTAACCCAATTTTTTTTTTACCAACATTATTTTTACTTTGATGATACAGGTTCGTCACCAAACTTTATTTTCTCTAAGGGGATATATAATAACAATTTAGCAACAACGTTTTGTTTTTCGCCTATAAAAAAAATAACTTTATATACACTTATAAGTTTTGGTCTGCATAGTAAAATGTTTATCGTTGTTGGTTGCCCATTTTTATAAGTCAAAATCAATGCATAAATCCCTATTTACCTCAATAAATACGGCCACTTTTGCCACAAAACTTTGCACAGATACTTTTAAGACAGGGGGCTATTTTTTTTTATAGGAACAGCGGAAGTGGTAGCCCCCTTGCCGCATTTTGAAACTTGTTTTTATGAGCACCATCTAGGAAACTATTACAGTTATTCATTTAAACCTGCTACAGAGTAGTTTCAGTGCAATGTGTACATTTTGGAAGAAAAAATTATTAAGAGCAAGGGGAGCAGTAAAAAAACCTGGGAAAAACTTTGATGAGGGAATGTGTGAGTAATAATTAAGTTCTTATTTGTCCCCAATGGTATTTCAAATAAAAAGAGAATTTAGGAAATTTTGGTACCTTTTGGAAAAGAAGTAAGTTTTCCTATTTTTGAAACTTTTTAGATTCCTAATTGAAGTCGGATTTCTAAAATTAAGAAATTTATTCTTAAATTTATTCAAAATCGTACAAACAAATTTTTTAAGTACGGTTTGTACTAAGGTTTTCTAAAATTAGGTCTATTCGGATTGCTAGACAAAAACACCTAGAAAAGACTTGTTGTTTTTTGCTATGCTTTAACATTTAAAAAACCAATTGTTTTTATAACCTAGATGGTAGTGCGCTGGTGCTGCAGTTCGGTTCAAATCCCAGCTACAGCAAGTATAGAACAGAAATTTTAATTATAAATATTAAATATGTATGAAATAAGAATGAAATATTAAACTTTTCTTCTTTAATAAAGCACCTCTGTTAGCAAAAAAAATGAGTTTTCATTTTTCTGAAGTACAATTTCGAGCCTAAATCAATCCTTTTTTTGCTTAAATGTAGCTAAAAGTAAGAAATGCTCGCTAGATAAATCGTACTTGGTTTAAGACGGCTAATTTTTCGTGTACTTTTTTAACATAATTTTGCTAAAAAGTTTTTAAGCATATTTTAAAGCATATAGAAAACGAAATTAAGGGACATTGTTAGAAAACGTTAACGTGTTCTGTTAGCAGCATATAACTGTCGTTAGTTAAAAAGACACACATATAAGTTGCAATTAAGACAAAAGCAATATAGTTAAAATATTACTTAAATAACTAATAAATTTAATTTTATGTGCATATGGTTTTCACGAGTTATTACATACCCTGCGGGAAATGTGTGTCAATTGTTTGGCGTTCTCGCCCTGTTACAGGTACAAAACATGAATTTGATAAAAGTTGTGGGTACACACGGCACACATCAAGTAATTGGTTAAAAGATGTTTATACATACACACACACCCACACGTAAATATAAACAAAGTAGCTTAAACAGGATCTTAAACAATTAATGCAAAAGTTGCTTATATAGGATTGGCCTGTAACCCGCTCTGAGGTACTAGTTTTGAACCAGTTGCCCCCTCCAATGCCAATGCAATGTAAAAGTAACAGGTTCCCTTCATATAAAGTGCAAGAACTAGAACCAGCATTTACCCTACGGAACCGGTCACGTCAATAGTCTTGGACCAGTCCACTTCCCCGTGGGGTATTTATTAATTTTAAAATATGAAATAATTTAAAGTCAATCGAGGGCAAACTTTTGAAATAAACAGTTAAATTAAACTATTATAATGAGTTAAAAATATGTATCTGTGTTCATATACTTGTATTTAAAGAATAAAGAGTTCAATAACTCAACTAAAGCAATAACAATAAGTCAATGATCAAATGACTGGAAATTCTAATAGACTAACTAATAAATAAAATTAAAATTCATAGATTTTGAAATAAACTTTTATTATAAAATCAATATTCGTAATAACGGAGTATAATTTACTCATAAAAAATTGATTGATTGCCAAGAAAACATTAAGAGTATAAACGACACAAAATTGGAAACTTGCGAAAATTCAAAAAATCTTCTTCATACTATATTCCCTATATTTCACAATATTTCACAGAAAGCATGGGTTTTTAGTTTTTAGGGAAACGGGAAAATATAAATTTGTTTCGCGAGAAGTATAGGTTATTTGTAATACAAGATAGGCCAAAAGAAGTCATCCGATGTTGTTTGGCTCTCATTTTCTTTTTTTTTAATGAAAAGCTTCGATTCTGTTATTTGATTACGTTTATTTAAACCTTTATGGTTTTATTGGTCAAGTTGTGAAGATGATGTCGGCCAAATGGGCGCCGTCAAAATTGATTGCTCTACGTGCTCGTTTTATGGCATTTTTCATCACTTCGGCCAGAACTTCGGGCGACAGATTCTGGCACTCGTGTCGAATGTTTTTCTTTAGGGCTTCTAGGGTCTCGGGCTTATTCACGTAAACAAGGGACTTCAAAAAACCCCACAAAAAAGTCGGGAACGGCTTAATCGGGCGATCTGGTAGGCCAATGTAAATCACCAAAACGACCTCATAAAGTGTTAATTTTCTTGATCCTTATAAAAAGGGAAGTCGATTTAGCGATGCCCGTCTCTCCGTCTGTCCGTGTTATGGTTAAAATTAATTTTTTGCGGCCACTCGATGTCGCATAAACCTGCAAGTGGTGTCAAACTATCAGAAATATTTGCAAGCAAATTGCTATTGAAATCCAGCAAAATCGCCAGATAACTGAGCGAGATATAAGCCATAAACTAAGACTATCTCTGTTTATTTCTGTAAAATTTTTACATAAAAACCTCTAAAACTGCCCCGGAGTTACCCCGTACAATGTGCAATATAAGTCCGACTTCTAATAATTATTTCCCACAAATATTTTTGTAAAAGGTAAAATTTAAGACCAATCCCAATTAATTTTTCCTGTCAATTATTTTTGTGGAATATACCCACCCCCTATCTCCAACAACTAACATGGTTGCCATACAAAATTTAAAAAAATTAGAGTAAAAACCTCCACAACTTCTCCGGAGTAGCCCTTAGAGAAATAAAATGTATCACAGACTCCATTAGTTTCCCCTTCCAAACATATTTCTAGAACATACTTATTCCCTAACTCCATCAACTCAGAGGGTTGCCATACAAAATTTACAAAAATTATGTATAAACGCCCATAACTTCCCCAGAGTCGGCCTTAGGGAAATAAACTGTACGATCGATACCCATAAGTTCCCCTCCCAAACAAATTACCCCCTATCACCATCGCCTTGGGGGCTCCAATAAAAAGTTCGGTAAAATTTTTATAAATTCTCCCCTTCAGTTTCCAGGGTTTTCGTGGAGAGGTCAAGTGTAGGACTGACCCCAACTTATTTCTATTTGCAAACTTTCACCTAGAAGATACTTTCCCCCATCTCCACCCACTAAGGCGATTGCCAAACAAAACTTTTTAATAAGGGTAAAGCGCCTAGTCACTCAAAGAGGGTAAAAATATGACAATGACCCCTATTTAAAAATTAGAAATATTTCATATTTCGGTACAGCCGAATTTGGGCATTTCCAACAAAAAGGGACGTAACGCCAGACGGAAGACATCATTTCTGTTAAGGAAAGATTTTTTTTATTGCAATTACAGTTCAAAGAAGCTGCTTTTCTTTAATAATGCATGTACATATGTACACATATATAAAAAAATTTAAGTCTTTCGCAAACAAAAAGATATACTCCATTAGGCGTTACGTTACTTTTTGCTGGAATTACTCATATAGCGCTCTTACTTTTAACATACTAGTTACCGCCTGTAAAATGAAAATGTTTACGTATGGATTTCAAAAATGCCAAATCATATCTAACATACGCTTGATATAAAAGCAACTAAAGTGAAGGTAGAATATTTGGTGGATGAAGTAAAACTGTTAGCAGCTTATTCCGGAGAATAATTTAATAGCAACTAGGAAAACACACTATTTTGTATAAAATTGTTTTAAATTTTCTAAAATTGTACCAGTTTTTTTTTTCTTTTACTACAAAAAACACTGGACATCCAGTCAGATGGATGGATAATGGTTCAACGACACAGGAGGTAAGTCTAGGCCAAAAATTTTAAGGTGTATTGAGAATAACAAAAAGCGGCGCAAACGCATTGTACTCATACCATCTTGGTGGGGTGATAACTAGAGTTCTTTTGAAAGCGAGAAAACCAAAAGCTATTGCTCATACTAAAATTAATAATAATCGCATTTTACTTATAATTTAAACAATTTAACATGCTAAGTTTTTTCATTTTTACACTTTATTTATTTAGATAATTTTCCTGCAAAAAATGTATGTATGTAGGTACGTACATACATATGTTTGTATGTTTTCCTAGATGTATTGTTATTTAATTCTAAATTAAAAATTGTATTTATTTTCTTTATTTGTTTTAAACCGCAAGATTTAACTACGTATTTTTAGTTTGATTTAATCAACATAACAGGAAATTTATTATAAATACTATTATTATGAATAATATTTGCACATAAAATTAAAAACTTAATCTTACATATGAATTTTTGTGACAATTGATATAATTTAATTAAAAAATCCTTATCATCTTTATTGTATTAGTTGTGAAAAAAACTGGGATCGTTTAAGCTTTCAAAGTAGAAAATTAAATCTTTACAGTAACAAAATAATGTTGTTATATAGCAAATACTAGGGAGGTCGACCGGCTATTATTCGACCAGTTTTTACCAATAATTTTGGCTTTGCTGAAGACAGTTTTTCGAATATAGAATAGAGCGGTGATCTTAACACAAATAATCGGCTTTTTAGCAAGTACACACAACAAATACAGCAGGCAGCGTTGCCAGAATCTTTGAGAAGAAAATCATCATTTGGTAAAAATAAAATCATATATTAAGGAAAAAAATGATCAATTGTTTTTATTTAAAAGTTTAATTTCTCTATGTAGTTCAATTGAACTGTTCAGTAAACTGAACTATGTGAGCAAGTTAGTTCACTGAGCGCTTTTTGTTTGGTAGTTCATCAGTTCATCGTTAATTTTGATTTTTTGTGTACATATTTTCGTTCATGTTTTTTCTGAGTTAATTTTCTGTTTCGTTTACCTTCCCTATTTACCTTCCCGTTTACTGAGCCCTATAATAGTTTAATTTTTCTTAAATACATTTTTTTCATTTTATTACAAAAATCCAAATATTTTGCCCATTTTACGATTTAAAAACATTCAATATAACACGGTTACGCTCAGAGAGGGTTGCAGTAAAAATTTTTTGTTGAGCTACCAAGTAAACTGTACTACTGAGCTTATTGAATTACTGAATTAAAAGAGCGACCGAGTTTAGTAAGATGAGCTGAACTAAAAAGAGCGGACAGTTAAAAGGGCTGTTTAACTCAACTCTAGAAAAAAGTTTCTTGTATGCTTGGACGTAGGAATGTTTTGTCATATGCAAGGTATATTAAACAAGGAAGTAGCAACTGATCAGCTGACTTTCATTCCGCCATATGTTTTCTAACTTAGCTTGGCAAGAATTTTTATGTTATATTATGGTTGCGTATACTGTGTGTGTATGTGATCGCAACATTTTTGAAAACTTAGCTAGAATTTAGGAGCAACGAAGTACATGCTAAATTTTTACAGGAAGTTGTTGTTGTAGGGACAAGGTCACCTTATTATTCCACCGTGGTATGTATTAAACATGAGTTAACATATTTATATAGAAAATTTATCTTTAATTCACATGATTGTAACAATACTACTTCATAACTTTATGCTTTATTCATCACGTTGTAAATAATTAATGATTAGTTAATTCACTACAAAAGAATATTCAATTAATTTATGCCACTTAGAAATAATAATGAAAACAACAAACAAATATGTTTGTACATACATATGTACAACGGCAGCAAATAACAAAAATTACAATTTTTTTGAATCATAATATTAATCTAACAAGTTCTGTCCAATAAAATATTTTCTTGTCTGTTTTAAGTCTTTAATTACCACTTTAAATATGTAAGTAAAATGCTCTAGGATTGATTTTTGTAATTTTAAAAAACTAACTAAAATTGATCCTTTTTAATATGATCGATTTAAGCTTTATGGCATAAAGTTTTCGAGATGTTTAAAATGTTCTAAAAAAATAAAGGAAAACTATTTATTGGCAAATTTCATAGTCTTTATTCATAGTATTTGTTTTCACATAATTATCGTGAAAGTTTCTTGTCCTTGTGGCCAATAAAAAGATAGTTCATATACCGCTTAAGTAATAGTCTTAAGCTTTTTTGTTAGAATTTAAAATATTTTTATAACAGTTTTTTAAACAAATTTTTTTATGTCTTACAAACGAAATTATGAATCTCATTATTCCATCATAAACCAGCAAAAACACCAATTAAACAGCATTAAAACGACAAACAAAACCAAATAAGTTTTATTAAGTGAAAATAACACGTTAAGAGAATTTTTATTAAATCATTAATTCACTCAGTAACCAACTAACTACATAACAAACAAATACACTAACAAATACATAAAAATTTTGCATAGTTAAAAATATATATTAATTTCTTTTAAAATAAATATAAAGATTATCATTTACATATATAAATACACTAAACAATATACAAAGATTAGCGATCAGCAATGTTCTCGCTGTCTATGTGTTTTAGAACAAGTTCTTCTTTGTTTTGTCTAATCAGGATTTCGCATTCAGACAGACTGACTGGTTGAATTAGAATTAGAATCTTAAATAATGCACGTGAATGTTAAACGGTTAGTCTTGCCATTGTACGAACTTATATTTTATAAATAACCCTTAACTTTTGCGTGTTTATCTCTTTAATTAAAAAGTGTTAAGGAAAAGGAAAACGAGAATTGTAAAAAAATATTTCAAACTACATTACTTTTAATAAAAAATATGTGGACTATAAAGATTTCGACGCGCTAAGTTAAAATTTCAGATTTTTTTCTATCGATCTCCGATTTTTTTATGAGATCTACTCATATTTTGCCCGAAATTAGACGGCTATGCAGATAGGTATATTTCATCATAACTTGAAAATCATTTGTCTGATTTTGACCAAAACACTAACTATCAAATGATTAAAAAAAAAATAATAAAAAAAAATATCTGGGACAAACATTGAAGATTTTAATCATTTTTAGAAATATAAAAATAATAATAAAACTAGTTTTAAATAATAAAAATAATTGACAAATGTTGATTTCATTCATGATTAAGTGAAAACACCTATTTTACAGACGATCAAGTAAATACACTTATACAATACTACTTATACAAAACTACACTTGCCTGCAAAAAATAAAAAATTTTCTAACCTCTTAAGAAATTTTTTAATTATATAGATTTTAAAGCGTTTAATTCGAATCCGCTTTCAGTTTCTTTTATCGGGCTCAGTTATTTTTATGGGGCCCTCTCAACATTTCGCCTAAAAATTTTATTTTGCAGGAAAATAAAAATTGATTGCCACTTTTATTTCTAAATTATTTTTAAGCACTTAAAAATATAAAAAAAGTTATCTAGTTTATTTAAAGAAATTTTATTCCTATGAAATGTACAACATTAAATATTAAAACATATATAGGGTATTCACAAGGTAGTCATAAAGTCATATGTCTTAAAAAATTAAACGAAAAAATACTACTGCTGTGAGCATCCGCTGATAATTAAGTGTGCTATTTTAAACTTAAATCAGCTGCTGCAGAAAACAGAAAAATAAGTAATTTCAAAATATTTTAAAATTAATGACTGAGACTTGATAATTATATCAATGGCTTCACTAAAGAGTTTCGGCCGGCCGGCTCAGGCTTCTACTGTTTATGACAAAACAATAAACACAGTTCAAAAAGTCTTATTATTATATAACTTTTTTTCTTTTAAGCACAACAACAATTTTTTTTAGCTATTGTAAAATATTAAAACTTTAAGGCAATATGACTTGATAGCATACAGTTTGAATACCTTAATAGTATGTATTTACCACATAGCAATTAAAAATGAATTATGAAAAGAGAAATTGTTGAAGTAAACATAAATTTTATAGAATTTATTTTATTAAATTTAAATTTTTAATTAACCGTTTAGCCTATTTTAAAACTACGTAGCACCTATGGCAAGACTGCTACATTTACACTTGAAAGCAAGAGATTTACATTTTGTATATGTTAGGGAGAGTTTATAATATCAAACAAATTGCTAAAAACTTGTTCTAAATTTTGTATTATTTTTAACACATTATAAAGAAAAGAATAAAAATATTTTTACGCCAACAGTAAAGAGAGAAAAATTGTTATCTTTTTGACTTAGGCGTACCACTTTCGACTTAACTACTATCATTTGAAATTGGTAAAAGGTTGACAGTGGTCAACAGTTGCTAAAAACTTTTTTTTTTTTTACGAAACCCCAAATAAACAAAAAGTGATTTTAGTATATTTGAAAAATAATAAAAAAGTTTTTAAAAAATTTTAAAAAGATTATCCAAAAAAAAAACATACAAAAGTTTTAAAAAAGTTTATATGAAAATATAAAATAAATAAAAAAAAATCCTTTAACTAATAAAATATTTATAAATAATAAAAAAAAAAACACAAAATGAATTTTCTATTAAAACAAGTGCTGCTGCAACAAGGATCGCTAGAACAGATTTTGTTAATTTTTTTTATTTTAATTTTAAATTTTTTAAATTGTTTGTGCCAACAGTATTCATGGTGTGATCCTCAGTTATGTGGTGGATCTACAACAGTTCGTCATATTGCTTGTCGAAATTATGGTGTAAGTTTTTAATTTTTTAATCAACTTAATTAATTCATTCACACAAGGCGTATGAGTAACATTTTCGAAGAAAAGAAAATGGGTTGATCTTTGTAAGGGCATATTTTAAAGACAGAAGTTTTTAAATTGTTAAAACTTTTTAATAAAATTAGTTTTCTCATTTTAATCATTATAATTAAAGCTCAATTATAATGATGAGATGGGCTCAATTCAACAAAAACCTACCAACAATTACAAAACGAAAATTGCAAACCAACTGAAATTACACATAAATTTAAAATTAAAATGTCAAAAATTAACTTAATAATTTGCTGCTTGTATTTTTTAGTGAATGTTAGCAAATCGAAAACTTCAAGCGCATTTTTTTTTTAAAGTTTTTTTTTTATTAGTTCTGATGTTGTTCTGCAATAAATGAGTCCACATATCACGAACATTTTTTTGTAAAGTTTTTTTTAACAGATATTTATGCCATATGCATATATATATTTGCATTATAAAATATCCAAAATGTTTATAAGTAAATTTGTTGTATAATTTTAGTACTTTCATCCCCGGTGCTTTCCCGATGCCACCGATGTCGATATATCCAATTTTAAAGAAGTATTTCTGGATGAACACAATAAAAGAAGAAACCTAATTGCTTCGGGTCATTTGCCTGGCTATTATCCAGCAGCCAGAATGGCGACAATGGTAAGTTAGTTATTTGATTTCTAAAACAAACTACAACTATAAATCAAAACTGAAGCAAAAAAATCATTAAAAATATTTTATCGCTAAAGTGTTTATAACGGCGTTAATTAAACAATTTTAAAAACCATTAATATTATACAAAAATTCAAGTTTGTAAACATAAACTATTTTTAATTTAAATATATACAAAACTATATTAAAAATGTTGTAATTTATTGATAACAGAAGCATCGGAAAAAAATAAATCCCTAAAAATTATGCAAATTAAACACCTAAAAAAAAACAAAATCTTATACACGAGTTGGTGTCTTAAAAATTAAAAAATTAAAATAACTATTTAATAGAAATAATATTATTATAAACACTTGCTGAAAAAGCGTAATGTTTCTTATTATATATTTACATAAATATATAATAAAAAAGAAATAAATAAACACATTTGTATAAACGTATTAACTATTTATATGCTAAATATAAAAATATTAGAAATTTTTTTTGAAAAAAGTTTAATCTTAAAACAAGTTTATAATAAATAAAAAAAAATACATTTTTCGATTGTGAATGAAATAAAAACGTTTATAATTGTCAAAGCATTTTTACCATTAGTATTTGACAATTACAATAATCCCCCTTATTATAATAAAAAAAAGAGAAATATTTTAAATTTTATTGAAAACAAAAGTTTTAGCAAATGTATACATGTGTATGTAAATGGCGGCTAAGACTTAAGTAATATCCTATTTTTTTAATTTAAAGCCAATTAACAAGGCTTTAGTCACAAGTATAAAAAAATACTAAAAAAGCTAAAAAAAACTTTAAAAGGTGTTTTTTTAAGAAAATAGCTTGAAACAATAAAAAACTCAATTAAATAAAACATTATATTAAATCAAATTAAGTGCTTAAAGTCTTTAAGCGGTATATTTTACAATTACACTTTTTTTAAACAAATGACAGCAATTTAATAAAATGTTTAAGTAACAGCCGAATAACCAAGTTCCCTCTCTCGTTCGTAATTTGACGCCCAATCATTAACTGAATCACGATGTTTCCCATACAATTTTTCAACAGCGAAACATGAGTTTTTTTTTACCAGTGAAATTACAAAAAAACCCCTGTACGCAACTGTCAAATATAAAATTAAGTGAGAAAAATATATTGAATTATTATTATTAAATTTGGTTGAGACTTTTACTCTGATAGATATAGGGGGTAAGTACGCTCTAGAAATATGTTTGGGACGGAAAATTAATAGGGACGATTTCGAGGAAGTTGTAGGAGTTTTCACCTTATTATATCATTCACATAACTTGTAAGGGTATATACTAGAGGCCTGCATCAAGTCCTATTTCAAGCTAATTCAAGCCCCGGATGATTTTCTAATTCTTGTGCTGCTGTGCAATTAAACTGTTTAAGTGCTGTAATGTTGAGTAGCTGACACAGTTTGTGTGGTGTTATGTAGTGTAGTTAAGAATAAAGAGTGGTATCATGCATTGTTGTTTATGCATCTAATATACTGTCATGATATGTGGCCGATAAAAAAATTACTGTAATGATGTGTGGTCAACAACAACAAAACTGTGTATATTACACACAATGTTAAATGCATACATACACAAACATATATACAAGCAAGCAAATCAATATAAAATTCATACGTAGGTACATTACATTACATACATACATTAAAAATCAACCCCCATTTTTAAATGTATCATACCAGGAACATCCCGTCAACAGTAAAGTTTCAAAATGAATTGAAATTGAAATGTGTGATCATGATGAATTGATGCGCCGTTGTTGTTAACTTAAGTGTGCTTAAGTGTGAATATTTGTTTCATTTAAGTTAAGTTAAGTTAAGTTAACAAAAGAGATGGCGAACAATACAACGCAGCACTTATTGTTGTGTGTGCACACGTAAGGTATATGAAATGAATTAAAAAATCAAGATGATACTTAATTTAGTGACATCTTGAGCCGGCCTCTAGTATATACATATAAGTTTGTCTGTCATTCCATTTGTCATTTCCTTATTATCTATTTGCGATCCTATAAAGTGTATATATTCTGGATCCTTATAAAGGAAGTCGAATTTGTCATGTCCGTCTGTCCGTTTTATGGTTGAAATCAACTTTCTGAGACAGTATTTTTATTATTACATAAAGCGATTGTTTAAATTTTATTATATAAATATAAATATTTATTATTTTTTAAGGTTAAATATATTTTAAAAAGTTTTAACATTTAATTCAACTAAACTTATAATACGAGTATAAGTTTAAACAAAAAACAATTTATTTTTTTTAATTTGCAGGTATGGGATGATGAGTTGCAATATTTAGCCGGCCTTAATGTGCGAACTTGTATATTGGATCATGATGACTGCAATCATACCTATAGATTTCGCAATGTCGGTCAAAACTTATGTGGCATTTCAAGATTAAAGTCACCTTATGTCAATGTAACAAATCTAATTGACGAAACCATTACATTATGGTTTGATACCGAATACGATTTGATAGATAATTCATTTGTTACGGCATTTAAAATTACAGAGGATTTGTAAGATATTTTAATATAAAAAATGTGTTTTATGATTTTTTTTAATAACAAAAATCCCGTTCTTTAATTCTAGTGAAGCTTATGGTCATTTTGCTGAAATCATTGTTGATCGTATTACACATGTTGGATGTGCCATTATGCGTTTTACTCGACCTGATTACCCTTATATTTTTATCTATAATGTTGTGTGCAATTACTCATCTGTATATGCGTTAGGCTCTCCTCTATATAAAACTGGCTATCCGGGCCGAGGCTGTAAGACTGGTATTAATCCTCGCTTTCCTGCATTGTGTTCAGAACGCGAGGAGTTTGATCCTAACTATTAAGAATTTATTTCGAATTTATAAAAGTCTGTGAATTTATATAAAATAATTTTTTTTTTGATAATTTAATGCAACAATTTAGTTTAAATACGTTATTTGTAAACGTATTAAAGATTAATTTAGAAAAATGAAAAATAAATTGTTTTCGTATTTTTAAAATGTATAATGAGCTACATTTAACAAAATTAATTTTTATTTTGAAGAAAACGTTAGAAAAAACTTAAAGATATTTCAAAATGTTTGAACGCCATTGTTTTGTTGGCTGCAATCGACCGTGTGCAATCCGACTGCTTTATTACAATGAAAGCGACTGGCAGCAAAGCATGCTAAAAATAGCACTTTGGTGGCTTTCGAATATTTTTATACTCACACCACATACATACGTGCAGATGCTTTTAATGCCCAAAAATAATGGTCTGAGACCACCTTTTATTCAGAATTTTTCCCTAAGTCGATTTAAGCATTAAAATTTTTAAACAAATAATTTTGAATTTTAAGTAGTTTGAAAAATATTTCTAACGGAAAAAAATAAATTTCACTTGAATTTTTATTTATTTAATAACAAAGAAGTTGTACTGATGATTAACACCTTTAAAACAAATAAAGCACACAATAATCGAGATAATAAACAATTAATTTTTTATAAAAAAATCACAATAAGATTAATGAACTAGTGAATGTCACACATAAACAAAAAAAAATTAATTTTATGCATTCATTCACATAATTCAATAAAAAAAATGTAATAAATCAAGGAATGTATTTAGATTAAAAACAACCTGTTGAGTAAGCCGGAAAGGAACGGTAGACTTTCTACCATACTGTAATTTGTTATCACAACTTTAAAGCCGTATTGTGTTTGGCGTTAACGTTGTCGTAGTAGTATTTACCTCATTTTTAGTATTGTGTAACAAATACGTCAATGTTTAATAAATTATATCCTGATCGATATTTTGTCGATTTAAACAAAGCCAAACATAATGACGCTGTTTGTTTATAATCAAAAAAAGAAATTTACAAGCTTACAATAGGTGTGTTCCAGAGATGATGCACAAACTTGCACAAACTTACCCAAAGTTGCACAAAGTTACCCAAAAAGCTTTTCAAAAATTGTGCCTGAGAGAGCGCTTATGAGAGAGGAGTAATTTCAGCTCTCTTAATGCACAAAAATACACAAAATTTTTCTTTGAGTAAGCTTTTGCAAAAAAAATATTATCAGCTGTTTTATGTTTACATGTATAAAAATTTTAATCCAGACAAATTCAAAAAGCGCTTAACATTAATTTTTACAGGAACATAATGAAAAACTCTTCCAAATTATTTGAAAACGTAAGTATTTTTGTTGCGTTTCTATAATTTTAAATATAAAAATTGTTTGCCTTTATAGATTAATAAAGAAAGAGTGTGTTACCAGTGATACACATGTTTTGGTTATGACTTTTAACGACTAAAATCGCCTAATTAAGTTAAAAAATAAAAGTAACAACAACAACAGTAAATAACAATATTACATTTTCAAACGATTAGGGTAAGTTTAATATTTGGAGGGAGTAAATTCTGTTTTTACTCTCATATGTACAAATATGCCCAAAGTTACTTGGAACACACCTAATTATTTTGTACTTCAAAGTTAATACAGTTTTTGAGCTGTCATAAGCACACACTAGTAATAAACCCTCTACTTTGTAGACTCAATATTAAGACAAAGTGCTAAATACTAGAAAAACATTTACTTGACTTTCTATACAATCTATGCAATCCACGCAGCTGCTTTGGCTATGAATGTCCCAGGGCCAGGGCCTAGTGAAACGATGTGTGAGCTTGTTTGCACTGTAAATACCATTTTTTTTTTTTTTGGGGCGAAGAGGCTAATTTTTACTTGATCGGCCCCGTCAACAAGCAAAACTGCCGTTTCTTGTCTCCAAAAACCCGTATCCCTCGATTTAAACATCAAAAACCATTGAATTGGCCCAGGGTAACTGTTTGGTGTGCCTTATCCACGCATGAGATTTTTTTTTTCTAAAATTCTCGAGGCCAGCCGAAAATGTCAACGGTGAAAAATAACGACGCATGATAACGTAATTTTTCTTGCCAAACCTGCGAGCCCATCCATGTACGTTTTACACACGTGGTTTCAACATAATGGGGCGACTGCACACACAACCAGAGCTTCGATAAACTTGCTTCGGGAAAATTTCAACCAAAAGCTGACCAGTCGCTTTAGGGACATCCCGTGGCCACAATACGTGCTAAATTTTTACAGAAAGTTGTTAATGTAGGGACGAAGTCACTTTCTTATTCCGGTATGGTCCAACCAGAAACATTCTTCTTCTTTCATTACTTAACCGGTTGATAAAATTTTGCCAAAATATTTGGGAGTGATTGATGCATTTCCTTTGTTAATTGTAAATGTGAAAGAATGTATATGAATACATTTTGTTCTTTGACTGTAAATACACTTCATTTTTGATATCTTATTGCATGTTAAAAATAATGTTTAAACTTTTTTCTGACTTTAACGTATTCATCATTACTTTCTTTTTTATGAAAAACTTTTCCATTGTTTATTGGATGCTTAAGTTTGTCAAGTTATTATCCCCAAACTATTTTTAGTAAATGTAACGATCTTGTCTGGCATGCAAGCGTGGCAAAATGCTAAATTGCTTACCTAAGACTACTTCTAAAGGTAATTCTTTTTCTATATTTTTTTTAATACTTCAGCGCAAATTACTTTCCGTTGGCGAACGTTATAATTATTCATCGTGAACGTTACCCAATTAATATACTGACGTAAGTGAACTACTGCCTGTTGCTGCTAGGCAGCCTATAAAAATACGATTCCTAGATAAATAGGGGCTGGCATACCTAAAGAGAAAGTTTTAGGACCAATTCTTTACTTGCTTTACACAAAAGGCATACTTGTTAACACATTTAGAGATTTACTGTCTTTATAGCTATACAATGCAGTGTTTAGTTATGTACTTATATTGCAATTAATTTTGTTTTATTATATTTTTAAATATGTTTTTATATTGTTTGAAAATGTATCCAGGATGGGATTATTATAAATATTAAGGTAATTTTTTAAAAGTTCAATAGTTTATTAAATGCAATTCACAGCAAAGCAATTAACAGGTTAATATTAAATTTACATTCTTTTGAATTGAAACAATTTAATTGCGATAATTAAATTATTTAGCATTTTAAATATTATTATACTTTGAAATGTTAACGAAATTGTTAAGTGTTATTATTTTTTCGGCTTTGTTACTTAGAAAAGTAAATTTAAAATCACTATCCTGGTGTGATCCCACCTTGTGTCCAAAGGGTGTTCAACATATTGCCTGTAATAATACGGGAGTAAGTAGTTAAAACAAACATGTATGGATTGTATATATGTATGTATATACAAATATATAATTTTTTTTTTCCATTTTCTTTAGCTAAATTTATAATTGTGTAGTTATGTTTTGGAATAGTTATCTTAGTACGGAGTTGAAACGAGACTTTGCAAATATTGATAAATTCGTTCTATTAAAAAATATTTAATGAAAAATAAAGAAAAATGTAAAAAAATCAAGTTGGAAAGTTAAAGTCGGTCATGCCCGATTATATTTTTTATCCTACAACAAAATGTTTTTTTTTATTAAGTACCAACGTATGAAAAAAAATATAGACAGGTTGTCAAGTTTTGACTCATGGACCAAGACTTGGACAAATGTTGTCTTTAGAGTGAAATAATTTTGAATGGATACCAACGTGCGTAAGGTATTTATGGAAGATAACATGCAAACTTTCGAAGACGGGGATCTAAATTAGCGAAATTTTTTATTTGGATAGGAGCAGGTCAAGTGCAGTCTCTCTTCAGTTGTATAAATTTTAAAAAATATTTTATGCGCTGCATTGGGAAACTTTTATAATTTTCGACCTTAGGCCTGCTACAGAGTAGTTCCAGTGCAACTTAAACATTTTGGAATAAAAATTATTCCAAGTTACCCTCATCACTATCCATCTCATAAATTAAATTTATATTTTCTTGATCCTTATAGATAGGGAAGTCGATTTAGCCATGTCCGTCTGTCCGCCTATGTGTCTGTTGAAATCAAGTTTTCGGAGTCAATTTAAGTACTACGGACCAGGTGTTGGTGTCAAACTATCAGAAATATCCCTGAGATGATCGCTATTTAAAATGAGCTAGATCAGTTCTCCACGGACCTAGATACAGGCAAAATACTGCGATTGCTTCAGTTTTCCCAGTTTTTTAGAACAAAATCCATACAAAAAATGTGACAAATGTTAAGAACTGGCAACGCTGTTAAAAATACATATGGATGTGAATTAATACGCATCAAGTTTCTGTGTGTATGTTTGGATGTAGGTATGTATGAACATGTGGTGTTGATTTCGGCACACGTTTGACAGTCCAAACGAAAAAAAGTGAAGACTGTTTTTGTGAAAGGAGTTTGACAGTTATAGCTTACTATCGCTGTAAACACTATTGCAAATACAAAAGACGTACATCTTATCATATCTGCGTATTGTTTTTGCCTAATATGTTTTATGTTTTTTTTTCTGTGTGTGTGTGTTTGTGTGATTTTTTTATACCCTTCACATAGTGATAAGAGTACAATCAGTTTGTCATTCCGTTTGTAATTTCTTTATAATCCATTTGCGACCATAAGGGCCAATGTAAGGGGTTTTCAAAATCGGCACAGCCAAATACAGCGTTCTTACTTGTTTTATTTCGAAAGAAAAATTTGCTAGATAGGCTCACGGGAAGTATGTAGCACGAACTAGGATAGCTATAGACTTTAAACCTACCACAAAGTATTTTTATTGCAATATATAAAGTTTGAAATAATTTAGCTGAATCCTGGCGCAGAAACATTAAAAAAGTATTTCTATAGCAGAATCAAACTCCATATACATATAAAAAATAAAAAGTAAAAGAGTCAAGAGAGTCTTTCCGTATCACGGCCATCAATATGATGGGAATAGGGTCATTTGTCTAATACCTGAAGAACGTACAAAAAGTTAAAGATTTCCATTTGCATACACATATCGCTCATTTGCCCAGAAAACGTCATAACTAATAAAAGCATTTTTGGATTTAACCAGGCAGAATTGTTGGTTATGTTATGCTAAATAATATTTATAAATTTTATCTTTTAATTGTTTTTACTTTTAACGTTTGAAGAAATGCCTTTTTTTGAATTATGACATTGTTTAAGCAAATGATAAATATGTACTTATGTTGAATTTCTAGGCCTTTAAGCCGAGCTGTGAGCCTGGTGCTAAAATCATAGACCTACGACCGCATCGCAAATTTATTCTTCATGAACACAATAAAAGGCGTAACTTTGTGGCTTCCGGTATGTTACCGGGCTACTATCCGGCTGGCAAAATGGCTTCTCTGCAATGGGATGATGAATTGGCATTTTTAGCTGAACTTAATGTAAAAACGTGCGTAGTTGAGCATGAAGATTGTAAGAATTCCTTTCGCTTTCGTAATATGGGACAAAATTTGGTGGGCATAGATAGGCCACGATATATGCCCATCGATATACGAGATGTCATAAGAAGAGGTTTAGCCTTATGGTTTCGTGAATACACTCTCATCGATAGTAATTATATAACAAAATTTAAAGTTGACAGGGATTTGTAAGTTATTTTTTTTTAATTTTCCTTTTCAACTAAATAAATTTTTTTCTTGATGCAGTGAAAAATACGGACACTTTGCTGAATTTGTCTTGGATCGTAATACACATGTGGGCTGTGCTATGGTACGCTACACTCATCCGATTTATAGTTTTTTACACATTTACAATACGGCCTGTAATTACGCCAGTATATATGCTCTAGATGCTCCAGTGTATAGAGTAGGAAAACCTGCATCAATGTGCAGCACAGGAAAGCACCCCAAGTATCCTGCTTTGTGTTCGTCGAACGAACCATTTAATCCAAATTATTCAGCAGATTAATAAAAATTATATTTGTTTTATTTGCAAATACCTTGGTGTTATTTATTATAAACAGAAACTATTTAATAACTTAACATATTCCTAATATATTCCTATTAGCTGCAAACAAATATATATTAGAAGTTAAATCACATCTTAATTTTGTGGTTTTTAAATATGCAACAATAAAAGAAATAAAAACGTTATAGTCGGCCGTGTTCGATTATATTATATCCTACAACACTACTTGTTTTACAACAAGTATCGATGTATTCAAAAAAAAAATATGAAGTTAAGATGCCTTTCTTAGTGGAAGCTTACGGTAGGTCTTTACCTAATAATCGATGGACGTAAGATTTTAGCGAATAGTTCAAAATTTGTTTTGAAATCGACGTGAAAAATTTATTGCATAAATGGGGTATGATAGGGTCACTTTTATTTATGTGTTTTTGTATCCCAGTTGTGTTATATATTCGCAGGGAGTAGGATATGAAAACCTAGCCGGTTGAATGAACGGACAGAGGGAAATGCTTCAATCGATGAGGAAATTATTCTTAGTCGATCCATAAAATTGAAGGTGGGCCTTAAAGTATTACTCAAGGTTGGAAGCCGAAACAAATAACGGTATCGGTACTTGTACTGAAAAAAATTTTTTATTTCGGTATCGCTATTTTGATTATTTCGGCTTTGGTATTTTGATTATATCGGTATCGGTATACCGGTATAGGTGTTTACTTAAAGTATTTACTGGAGCCCCACCGAACTTTTCATGATGATCTATTACTTGCATTTGTTAGTAACAAGAAAATACAAAAGTATCGATTGAGTCTCAAAATATTTAAAAACACAACTATTTTGTACTTCATTTATGCAAAAAAAAATATTTTTTCTTCTTAAATTAAGGTGCTGTTTGTAGAACACGAAAGACGAAACGTCTTAAACGTTTTGTATGTGTTTTGTTTTTTGTTACAATAACAAATTACACACATAACGTCCAAGACGTTTTGCCTTTCGTGTTCTATAAACAGCACATAAGACTTCAGATATCATTTTATTTGTCCTGCCTGTATTTTTGCATGTATTTGTGTTATTATTTAATTTTTTAAAGTAAAATTAAACTTAAGCATGTTGATTTCAAAAGATTATTATTGTTCGTTTGATTGAAATGCATAGACTTAATTCACTTAAGCATTATGAGTTCGGTTTGCGTTCAGGCTCGGCCGGAAATTAAACATTGTGGTAAAAAAAAAATTATCAAAAGTTACAAGACGAAAATATTGTTGAAACAAGAAATAGCTGGTGGGTATACTGCACTCACCTTTACAAGTTTGTTTTGTTAGGAAAAAAATAAAAGGTGTGTTCCAGAAGGTTTCGCTCTTGTTCGGACAAGTGAGGGTAAAAAGAAAATTGCTTTCTAAGTTTGCCAAAGTTACGCAAGTTACCTGGAACACAAAAAAGCAAATTTTGTACATTTTAAAACGCTAATGCTGCTTATTTTAAAATCTAAATCAATTTAAGTGATTTCAACGCTAAAAACGCATAACATTTCACAAACACAAGATCAACTTCATTGGCAATAGCTGAAGAGGGTAAAAAAAAATCTGTAAAAACATCTTTTTATACTAAAAAAATGAACAAATATTTATAACTAAATTTTATTTTTACCTAAAACTTTAACTTTTTTAGAAAAATATTTAAATAAAATGTTATTTTTTTGCAAAATGCCCAACTAATTCTTGAATTCTAAAAGTAAACAAAAATCAGCTGGTTTTAAAGTTCTTACACAAAAAGGGCACACTCAACCAGGTAATATTAAGAGCCCAGCTGATTAAAATCAATTTAACATTTCTACTTTATAAAAATTTAATTTTATAATAAATTTTTAATTTTTCTGACATTCTACCATTCAAACACAAAAAGGAAATGCAGAGGGCGAATTTCTTAAATTCGCATTGGGTTTACCTTGTTGAATGTGCCTTGTTGCCCAAACTTACCCAAAAGTTCAGGCAAGTTTACACAGGAAATGAAAAATAATTACTCTCCCATAGGCTTTTCTTTTTGCACAAAAACTGGAACGCTTTGGGTAACTTTGTGTAAGTTCAGACAATTTCGTTAAGCATCTGGAACACAACTAATAACAGAGTTGCAATTGTGGAACGTGTAGTTAGCAATACCAGTTTTTACTAACATTCAAAATTGTTTTTGCTACTTGAGTAATTTCTTGGATATTTATTATTGAACCGTATAATCGTATTACTGGTATCAAAGGAAACAGTATTTTTATACCTGTATTTTGCGAAACAAATTATTTCGGTATCGATATCAATTCCGAAAACCAAATTTAAAAGATATTTGAACGATATCGGTTGCTAACCTGGGTATTATTTTAAGGCATTACAAACATCTGCTCAAACGCATAATACCCGTACCACGTATGTTTGTTCTGTGAGTATAAATAATAAAAGTTTTTTATCCCAAATATTTTATCTTTAAAAGACGGATTAAGGCTTTCAGTTTTATTGTTACATTTTAAAGTTTGCTATGCGAAACTCTAAGTATTTTTGTTTATTATTCGTTTTTTTAGAAACTAGTTAATTTTTTTGTTTCGTTTTAGTGTTGAAAGGCATAATCAAGGCGAATTCAATAAGGTGAACTCTTTAGCTCAGCTGATCGTCAGCTGCTTAAAACATTTATTGCCAAATTGTCAAAATTTGTTTTTTTTAACTGTTTATATCCGCCATTTAATTCAAAAGTTGTATTTGAAAAAAATTGTGTTAAAAGTGTTAAAACTTAACAAATTGTTTGAAGATAAATATTTTGTTGTTCAAAACGAGTGCTAAAAGTGTAAAAGTGAAAATTTTTTTATTTTAAAAGTGAAAGAGTATGCCAAACTGCAAATAATTGAAAATTAGTTTTTATGCAGAGGAATTCGCCTTGAGACCAAAGACTCAGCCAAAACAACAGGAAAAAAGAAACGAAACACATCATCTGATGAAGAGGCCAATAATAACGCCGCTTTGGTAGCTGCAGCTTCTGGTGGGCAAGGTGGTAAAAAGAAAAGCAGAAGGTAAATCAAGATAAAGAAACTCGCAAGGGGGGTCAAAAGGTAATCATCTCATTTCATTTGCATAAATATTATTTGTAAAGTTTCCTTTTTTAACTAAATTCTTATAAATCAAAGTTTTATTACCATAAAAACTTTCGGGAGAAACAAGCGTTGCATGTTTTCACTTTACTCATTTCTGCATTATTATTTATCTAAATGGCATGTTAATGCATATAGGAATAAATTTTGTAATATTTATTTTATATAATCTTAATATTTTTTATTCTTAATTTAAAAGCAGAAGAATGTTGAATTGGATGATTCCGAAAAAAAATCATGTCTTACATCAGCTACGCATCCAAGTGATGTTTTGGATATGCCTGTCGATCCCAATGAGCCTACTTACTGTTTGTGTCATCAAGTATCTTATGGCGAAATGATAGGGTGTGACAATCCAGATGTAAGTGTTTACAACTTTTTCGAAGAAAATGTTTTATAAAAAAAATTATTTTAGTGCCCAATTGAATGGTTTCATTTTGCCTGCGTTGGCCTTACAACTAAACCTAAAGGCAAATGGTTTTGTCCAAAATGTACACAAGATCGAAAGAAGAAATAACTTATAAATAAACTACTACATTTATATTTATATGTATGTATTTACAGCTGAATTTTTTTACAATATAAGTCTTAATTTTTACACTGGTTTCTACATTTTTATTATACAATAAAAAAATATTGAAATTGTTTCCTGTTTTAATGTGTAATTCCATGTGTATAAATTTTCTTCAAACGGAGTTAAAATAAAAGGAAAGACCTCCAAAAAGAGTAAATTCTTAAAACCTAATCCTGGGGCAGTAAGGCATACTAGCAAGTGTATTCTCAACTTTATTTGTGTGTAGGTATTTTACACGAGTTTTTGGCTTCGGCTTACAAAAAAATGGATAAAAAAACGCTTAATGTTTTCCAGTTTAAATATATCTTTGATTTTATTTAAGATTTAAAAAAAATTATAAACTTTTAAAATTAAATTTTAATTTTGGTTTATACCTAGCGTTTACCTGGTAAAAACTCTGTTTGACTATCTTTGTTGCTTTGAATGTTATTGAGCTGCTTTAGCGCCACAGTCTTTGAAACCAATTATCTCTTGACTTATTTGCGGTATATTCGCTGTTCAACTTACTAAAACTATTAAATACGTCCTTCACGGCCAATGCCTTTTTATAGGAATAATTCTTAGTGGCAAAGTACATTTTTTGCAAAATATCAGGCATTTGTTTTTGGGCTACCCATGATTTAATGCTCTGAGGTATTGGCAAACCGGGATCATCATAAAAGGTTAATATATAATGCACCCCTGGTTCATGAAAACTGCGGTGAGGCTTAATTACCATAAAACTCCAATAATCTGTTACTCGTACTTTTCCATCAATTTGTGGATATTGAGGATGTTTAGTACCACGATTTGCCACAAACATAATCTTACGTTTGTCATCACATATAAAACGTCTGCAGTTAACATAATCTCGATTGTTAAAAAACTTTGGCCACTGCATCTCCCAATAGATTAAGTGAGAATTGGTGCCGGGTAAAGGATCTTCTTCTATTAAATTTAAAGATACCGCCGTATCGTCCCATTGTTTACGGTATTCCAAATCTATCTGAACGTGTAGCAAATCCGCCGCTGATACATCAGGAAAACTTGCATATACCTTACAGGAATACATGGCAGTGCGCTCTTCCCGCCTCCATATGTGAAAGTGGTCTTTACTAAAGTATGGTTCCCAATTCCTATCGCTAGCACCTTCAATTATACACTCAAAAAAAAGAACCGACTACATTTAAGTTAGATATAAACTTAATTTTAGTTCATAGACTTTACTTAAACTTAGTTAAAATTAACTTAAAAATAACAATTTTAACTCAAAATAAAAAAAATTTACTTATTGAAAGTAAAGAGAATATGTTTGCTTACTTAAATATAATACAACATTTTACTTAATTAGTCTAACTAAAATAAAGTACATAAATATTAAAAAAAATTAAAAACTTTTACATATATATTAAAAAACTCGTAAGAACAAAGATTTTCTTTCCTTGAAATAAGTAATTTTAATTTTGTATGAAAAGTAAAAAATTTAGTTAACGCCTTCCTTAAAAACAGTTCAAAATTTTTTATATACCTAAAACAAGTATTAGTTGTCATTGTTTTTATGAAAAAATTTTAATAAAACCAAAGAAAATAAACTGCGATTACATACCATTTACCTTATTAAAAAAAGTTTGGCATGATGACTGGATTATTATAATTAAAGAAATGTTTCTTTAATTTTAGAACATTTGGTTCTTAGATATATTGTAGTAGGGTATTATATTAAAGCTAGATATGACGTTAATTTTAGTTCAAGGGACTTATTTATACGAAGTCAGATTAACTAAAAACAATTAGCTCAAACAAACTTAAATTAAGTAAATTTTTTTTAAATAAAAAAATAACGTAACATTGAATACAATCGGTGCTGCCGCAGTTATAAATTTTTTGCAACGAAAGTTACCAAAATTTTAAATCCATACACTTTTGATGTATGTAGATTATGTGTATAAAAAATTTAGGCAAATCTTATATTTTCAATCTTAAAGATAAACAAAAATTAAATACAATAAATTCATTTTTGCCCAAATTCATTAACAATAAAAATCCCCTAACAATTTTGTTAAGCTCACTTGCGCTATTCAAGATTGAAATAAGCTTTCTCTACTTATTTCTGTTTATCCAATTAAGAAATTTACTCATGTTTTAAAGCTGTTTAAAATTAAAGAACAAAAATTATTTTTACGATAAACTTCTTAATTCAAATTACACTCACAATTTTATGGACACAAATAAGTACTTACATATATGTTATGACGTTTTCATATCTAACAAAAATATTATATTTATAGTACCATTTAAAAGTGTTTGTGAATGTCGAAAAATGTAGAACTTGAATTAAAAAACGAGTTGTTTTCTAAGTTTTTCATTCAAAAAATTATACAAATTTAACATGTTTCACTCTTTCTTAACAAAGCTAATGAATTTGTCATTGAAAGTCTCTTGGAATCATTACTGTCGTCTAACGAAAATGCAAACTCTTGCTAAATTTGGCTTTTTATTAAAATTTTAAACTTGACAAAATTTCTGACATCATTTTTTTCAGAAAAGAAAAAACAATTGCATCACTAATACATACTTAAAACCAAAACCAAAACTTAAAAAATTCCCAAAGTCGGCAACACCGAATGAGTGTGCACCTAAAAAATCAACACTGTGTTGTAATTGTAAGCATATGGACATCAGGGATGGAAAGTTTTGTTGGTACCAAATTTTTTTAATCTACATATTACATTTCTTTAACTAAAATTCTTAAAAAAATCTACATATTATACACATTTTTAAACAAAAAAAGTTATGAAAGATGATAAAAAAAATTTATATATGTATAAGAAAACTTGAAATGTGAAAGTGTGTTCACCACATTTCTGAATGTTTGTGACCAATTTTAGTATTATTAGGTTTAAAGTAGCTTAGGATAAATAATATCTTTGCATAATTAATTTAGCTTAGCCAAAAGCTTAAGTAAAAATTCAAAGTTTTATTCTGAGACTTCTCCTATTAGATTTTTTTGCATTATTGTACAACTACTTCTTGTAGGACATTTAAAGTAGATTATTGTTATAGTTTCTAGGATATATCGCATCGAAAATTTTTCAAAGAATTTTAATTTGTATGGAGACTACCCCTACCCCAGCACTTGATCAAATAATTTTTTTCCCAAGATGTAGGCGTTTTTGTAAAATTGCTTTTTGTAGCACATTTGAATTTTATAGCTGTTATAATATCTCAGATTTAGCGCATTATGTATTTCACAAAATTTACGCAATTTTAGGAGAAGTAGCGCCTCCTATCCGGAAAATTATTTTCCTCAATTTAGGCCCCTATCTTCAAAGTATCCGTCTCAATCTTGGTAGATAGAGTGGCTGTATTTACCGAAATATATAGGGATATATGCATATGCGCCAATTTTCTGATTTGAAATAGTGATTGTTTAAGGGAGATTGATATGATTGTTTGATAACAAAATGTTTTTGTGCGACTTTTTTTGGTTTCGGAAACTTGATTTCAGCAGACGGACATTGCTATACCGATTTTTCTATCTATAAGAATACAGAATTTATATATTTTATGGGGTCGCAAATTGATAAAAAAGAAATTACACATGGAATGACAAGCTAATATAAATATTTCGTTATCACTATGTAAAGGGTATAAAAATCTAAATATCTATTCAAATTTAAAATGAAATATCATATTGAACAAATAAATAACTAATTTAGAAAAAAGACATTCTAGATAAAAATCAGATATTTATGCCAAAAAACTACTATTTATGCCAAAACTAAGAAAATTCAATTTATTATAAATAATTTTATTTTAAAAAAAGTATTAATGATCTTAGAAAAAAACTTTTAAAAAAATAATACTTTAAACGCCAGAATACAAAATAATTTTCTTTTTTAAAGCGTTAACAATAAAGGAAGTAATTAAAAGTGTTTTCTTGTTTAGTTTTTTTCAAATTCAATTTGTAATTTGAAATTAACTATATATGTATTTTCCCAACTCTGAAGTTGTTTTGTTTTATTTTGCTCATAAGGAAACCCTTTGAAAGTTTATTATTGCTGTGTGTGTCAAAAATAATTCTAAAAAATTTGTGTGAGAAAAATTAAAATACCGATGTAAGAAATGACTAAAAAAGTGTTGAAAAAGTGAGAAAATTAAGAAAAGGTAAGTGCTAAATTACAATTATTATTAAAAACTTAAAAAATTAGAATAAGAATAGTGCATATGCGTGAGAAAATTTAAAATATAAAAAGTGAAATGTCATACACTCATATATGTACAGTGGCCGACAAAAGTCTACGTACGACCACAATTTTTGACTTGTTTTTAACCAATAGTGTTGCATAAAAAACTAATGATGCAGTTTTGTTTTAAATGTGCAAAAAATTTGTATTTTCCAATGTAAAAATAAAAAATTGTGCAAAAAAAAAAAAAACAATTTAAATACGTTGACAAACGTACGGCGGAATTCTTTTATTTTTAAAAAAATTATATTTCTTTTAATTCAAAAGTTGTAATTAGATCTGAGGTAGTTGCTTAAACTTGTAGCTTTTTTGTTTTTTGTATCAAATATAAAAAAAAAAAATGTTTAATAAGATGAGTTGTGATTCTTTTTATCATTAAAAATTTAATGCATATACAGTTTTATAGGGATTTTTATTTTAAAGTTGACACATAACAACGCTTTTGATTTTTACAAGTTTAAAAGTTAAAATTTTTGAGCTTCAGAAAATAATGTTGGTATGTTTTAATTTGGTACTGTTTGCTGTAAGATTCAGAATTTATACTAGGCCATTGAGTTATTGGTTTAAAGGATCGTAGATGCAGGTCAAAGTACAATTGCTCTTATCGATCCCCATTTATAATCTCGCATGAGAATAAACGAGTTTGTGTTTCAGTTCATGGGAAACTTTTTCTTATCAAATTGTTATTCTAAGCAGTTTGGCAAATCAAAGTCTCTTCCAGAACTAAATCTCATTCGCTTATTTCAATGAGCCAAGGTCACAAATGTGACTGGTAAATATATGGTAGCTCTTAACAGACCAAAACTAAGCTGGTTTCATTGACCCCAACTTATTTATCTGCAGGACATCCTAAGTACATCATTTTAAACTTTAAACTTGTAAAAAGCAAATGAAAAATTCCTGTTTTAACCTACAAAATCAATTATAGTTATTCATAATTAAACTATTCACGTCTAGGTTTATGCCTCAAAATTAATACCAGTTTTTATATATTAAATGGAAATGAAACAATTCCATTAACTTATAAAAAAAAAACAGAAATCCCTTATTTGCCAGAACAACGTCATTACGCAAAAAATTCATTTTTGGAGCTAACTACACAGAGTAATTGGTTATGTTGTGTTTTTACTGTGTTTAGATATTATCTTTGAACTGTTTCTAATTTTTTCGTTTAAAGAGAAAATGCTGGTTGTCTTTTGCAGTAAGTAAAAAAACATATAAAAACTTTAAACGCCTTTTTCGCAAAATATATTTTTTCAATTATGACGTTGTTCTGGCAAATAAGGGATATGTATGTACATAAGCAAAACATTAAACTTTAATGACATTTTTCTATTATAATAATAAATAAACATTTTTCATATTTAAGATCTAAAACGGAAGAAACCTAACCCAAGTGTGTTAAAGGAGGAAAAGTTTCAAGAAGCTATTGAAGGTAAGTGTTTCCATTACATAGTCGTTGATCAATGAAAGTACGAGATGTATTTCACGGCGGCAAAATTTTTGTACTTGTTGCAAAATTATATTTCTTTTAATTGAAAAGTTGAAATTATATATGAGGTAGTTGTTTAAACTTGTAGCTTTTTTAACTTTTGTATCAAATATTAAAAAAAATTGTTTAATAAGATGAGTCGTGATTTTTGTTATCCATCTATAAAAATTTAATGAATATATATTTTAGTATATGTATAGGGATTTTCATTTTAAAGTTGATACCTAATAACGCTTTTGATTTTTTACAAGTTTAAATATTAATATTGTTGAGCTTCAGAAAATAATGTTGGTATGCTTTAATTTTGCACTGTTTGCTGTAAGATTCAGAATTTATACTAGGCCATTGAGTTATTGGTTTAAAGGATCGTAGATGCAGGTCAAAGTACAATTGCTCTTATCGATCCCCATTTATAATCTCGCATGAGGATAAACGAGTTTGTGTTTCAGTTCATGGGAAACTTTTTCTAATCAAATTGTTATTCTAAGCAGCTTGGCAAATCAAAGTCTCTTCCAGAACTAAATCTCATTCGCTTATTTCAATGAGCCAAGGTCACAAATGTGACTGGTAAATATATGGTAGCTCTTAACAGACCAAAACTAAGCTGGTTTTAATAACCCCAACTTATTTACCTGCAGGACATCCTAAGTACATCATTTTAAATTTTAAACTTGTAAAAAACAATAAAAAAATTCCTGTTTGACCCAATAAAAATAATAATAGTTATTCGCAATGAAATTATTTACATCTGGGTATGTGCCTCAAAATCAATTACAATTTTTATGTGTTGAAGAAATGCAACAATTCTAAAACTTATTCAGAAAACAGAAAAACTCCTGAAAGATTAGTAACTAATAACGATAATTAATAAATAAAAAGAACTTTAAGATATTTAAAAAATATTACATACCTACATGTATGCATGTATTAGTTTTACACATTTTATTTAAAAACTGCAAATACTTTTTTTAAAAAAAGGCTTTTCTATTTTTATAATAGATATTTTTACCGCTTTGTTAATAGATACCTCCTTTATGATTTGAAATTTGCGTTATGATTTTTAAACAAAAATGAAGTTGTCTTTAAATGAGGTGGTGCTGTCTTATTATTATAAACTACATAATATAAGTTTTAATTACAAATAAATAATATACTTTAATATATATTTTCAGATTTAGGAAATATAATATTCTTGCACCTAAAAAATGGTACACTTCCACTGCCAAGTACCAGAAAATATGTCAATTAGGATTTAAGATAACAACTTTTGATGCGGAGCCCAAGAGTAAAGGAATCTTACTCTTAAACTAAGTAAATAATTGGAAACCAGTATATAAAAATACGTGCCATGTTAAATAATAAAGAAATGTTTAAAAATTTTTCACTATAAATTAGGATATCTAAACTTTTAAGATGATTTAAAACCTATATTAACACCTGTAATAATTAAGAAACTTGTATGTTCACATTTATTGCATACTGTATTTTCCATAAAAAAATAAATATATAAACGAAAAATACTAAATAAAAGAAATGATTTTATTTATAGCTTTTTTACTTAAATTAGGTACTAATATTGAATAAAAGTAAGTACACAATTCCTGTTCTTAGGAAGTCTTATACTTAAAATAAGTATAACACTTACTCAAATAAAGAAGAAAACTTACTTATTTTAAGTTTAAGCTTGTACCCTCTTTATAAAAAAAGTTCTTGTTTCAAAGCAAATAATAATCAAATTAAGTTAGCGCTGAATACTCAAATTAATAATTTTAGTTTGTTTTTTACGTAAATTTTAATTACGTTGAGTAAAATCATATACTTAAAACAAGGAAAACGGGATTTGAATTAAGTAAAAAATTTTTGATTATTACTGAAAACCAATATTTTTTTCCTTAAAATAAGTTAATATCTTTCTTAAAAGTTGAACAAATTAACTTAATGTTGGGCTCATTGTATTTAATTTGTGTAAAAAAAATTGTCAGTTGCAGTTAAAGGTTTACTTATTTTAAGTATTTATTTCTCGCAAGATAGTACAAATCAACCGCGTTTCAGAAAAAATTTACTTGGTTTTAGTTTACCCATTAAGTTTTTTTGTACTAATTCTTAAGAAAATTTTAAACTAAATATAAGAAATATTTTCCTTGGAGCCAAATCATTACCGAATTTCTTTAAGTTTAGTAAAATTTCCTTAAATTTAGTAAACTTTTTTTTGAGTGTAGCACTGCCATTACTAGCTGCTCCGTCAACTCCGTTTTTACCTGAATATAACAGAGTACTATTCTTCAGATATCTTTTTCCATCACTTGAGGCTTTGTTTTCTTTTTTATTTACGGACCAAGGTCTGATATATTGTCGTGCCAATTTCACCAATTCCATTGCTGTAGGATTTTATCGAATTTCGTAAAAGAGCTAAAATTAAATTGTGATGTTGCTGGTGGTTTCGGACATATCTACCTTTATTTCTTCTATGATTTGTAGCAGGATGTATAAATTAAATTTCCTGGATTTGCAGGCAACAAGGTTACTGTTTTTCAGTTTGCTTTAAACAACTTTATTTAAATTTTATAATTACTAATATCACTGTTAAATTTTATTGTATTTATTTATCTTCCACAACACAAAAACCAAACAATTTTTGACGTTTTGGTAAATTTTACACAAACAAAATGCCTGCAGATTTTTCAGTGTTGTAGTTGTTGCCGCGACGAATTCACCTTATTGAATTCGCCTTGGGCATAATAAACCAAATCTTGTTTTGTTGCTTTATGAAATCTTTAAAAATTAGTAAAATTAATAAAACCGTCATATAAATTTGAAAAAAAATTTAATTTAAATTCTTTTAAAATCTATTTACATATATACTGATTTTATATGAAAATTTGGTTAAGAAGTCTATTTTAAATTTAAAATAAAATAAATAATATTTTAAATTGTTTATGAATCCAATTAACCTTATGATTGGTTAATCTATATTTTCGTTTCGTTGAAGTGCGGCAAAATAGTATAAGTATTTCTTTTGCGTTTATAACCACAAACAAATCATTCTGTTTTTTCATTTTTGTGTTATTTTTTTGTCAGCTTTATTGTTTTTTTATCACCTTCTTTCAATGAAAATGTCGCAACAAGTGATATAAAAGCAAAATAATGTTTAGGAAACTGTAAAATTGTGGATTTGAAGCAAGGTTCCGTCCTCTCTCCTACTCTATTTCTTATCTTTCTTAATGGCGTCCTGGGTCAGACTTCAAATCCAATATATTCCTTTGCAGGCGACAGCAGCATATGCCATTCATACTTATTTGACTATAAAGGACATATAGACAAACATTCAGTTAAATAAGTATAGAAGGTGGGCCAAAAGAAATCAACCTATTGGAAGATGATCTTATTTCGGCAAATGGCGTCCAATGTCAAATCTATTTTGACATTTGTGAACAAGACAGATGTAGAATACAAGTAAACAAGCCATGGAGCGATACACTCCCCAAGAACGCGGAATAATTGTGTCTATTTTGTTGAGTAAAAATTTGTCTGCGGTGTTGGCGCAACTCAAGTTCTGCCGCCGATTCCCCGGTCGCCTGGCGCCGACTGCGCAAATACTGCGCCGTTTGACCACTAATTTAGAAAAATATGAGACCACACAAGTCGCTGCCAAAAGCGGCTGGCCCCGGAGCACCCGTTTTGCCGAGAATAACGCCGCTGTTGGCAGAAACATCAACCCGACGATGTGCCTCGCAATTAGCAATCGGCCGTTCGTTCCTAAGGCGAATTTTGGTCAAAGACCTGCGTACGTTCCCGTATAAATTCCAGTCCGTGCATTAGCTGATGTCTGTCGACCGCCAAATGCGTGTAACCTACGCTCAAGCCATCCTTAAGGCTTCGTTAGTCTTTACTTTCTGTTGCCGTTCTTTAACGTGCCGTTCAGTTGTTTTATTTTAGTAGTTACTTTTTCTGTTAAAACGTATCAAAATTTGTATGGTTTTAATGGCGGAAAAAGCAGCTGATTCTTGCTGTCACTTAACAACGTTGCAAAAATTTTGTTTTTAACAGGTTGATCCGCAACGGAACGCAACGAAACGAAAAAACTAACTACTTACACACATTTTTTATTAACAAAAAACAATCAGCTGATTCATCACGGAACAGAAAGTAAAGACTAACTCAGGCTTTAATCTCGAGGCCAAAGTGGACGATTTTTCGACCAAAATCATAATGAGTGATTAGACTCATTTCCATCTAAGCGGGTTCGTGAAAAAAAACTATCGCTTCTGGGGCACCAAAAATCTACAAGTAATGCACGAGGAGCCATTACATCTGCTCAAAGTGACTGCATAGTGCACAGTTCACGCTGCAGGAGTCATCGGATCTTGTTTTTCGTTGCCGCTTGTCAAACGAAGCGAACAGTGCGCACTATAGGGCCATTTTAGCCGAGTTAATTCTGCCGCAATTGAACGAATTAAGACTGGAAGGCATGTGAATCCAACAGGACAAAGCAACGGTATACACAGCGCGAACCACAACTGATATTCTGAAGCCGACATTCCCGGGTCACCTTATCTCTCGTTTTGGCGATTTACATTGGCCCGCAAGATTCCCGATTTAACCGTTCCAGACTGTTTTTTGTGGGTTTTTTTAAATCCCGTGTTTACGCAAACAAGCCCGATACCCTGGAAGCCCTCAAGGACAACATTCGACACGAGTGCGAGAATCTGTCACCGGAAGTTCTCGCCGAAGTGATGAAAAATATCATAAAACGAGCCCGTATACCAATCAACTGTGACGGCGCCCATTTAACCGATATCATTTTCTCGACTTGACCAATAAAGTTCTAAAGGTTCAAGTAAACATAGTTCAAAAATACAGAATTGAAGTTTCTCATTTGGAAACAAAAATGAGCCAAACAACACCGGATGACTTCTTTTGGCCCACCTTCTATATTAGGGCGGGTCGATTTGTATGGAGGCAAAAAAAATTGCTCAAATTGTAAGAAAAATCGTATTCTAGGGATTAAAATAAAAAACTCTGCCGAAGGAACCATACCTCTACAATGTATTTTAATATACCGAGTTTTGACCCAAATGGTCAAATTTTTAAAAACTCACTTTGACCTATTTAGAGTTCCTTAGCCGAGTCAAAGTGTATGACCGACCCACACTAATTTTGGAGGGCCGACCCTGGAACCACCCGTGGGGGGTTCCCCATACAAACATTTCAATGTGTATAAAATACAAAAATACATTGATGATGGAATATGTATATTTGTGTGAGTTGGTCAACTATATCTATACAAAACACTATTTTTACGACTCAGGACACTTACAACATGTGCAAGAAGTTGTGAGTTAAGCAAAAGTTTTTTTAAACAATTTTTTCAACAACCCCTTGGTGGTGAAATATCAAAAAAAAAAAAGCAACAACACACTACACGCCTGATGGATTCACAATGTTCTAAGCCATTAGTATCCTAGCAACCTTGACAAAGCCAAAACATAAAGAAATCTTATATCAAGTCCTTTTAGTAGCATTTTTTTTTTAATAAGTACACGTTTCTATATTGTTTTATTTACAAAAGCCATGTAGATGCATTCAAATTAAGAAAAATATATAAATTTATTCTAAAAATTTAATTTAGCAGGAAAACATGTCACTTTTTAAGGTTTGCAACTGGTGGTCAGCACAGTGTTCAGACTTGGGTGAAAACTATGATGTCGCTAGTTTGTTGTGCGCTCGCTTTGGTTTAGAGGAGCAAGAAAAAGACTATATTATTGTGGGCTCCCATACAGGACATTTGTGTATATACTATCCCAGCTATGAAGTTGATGCTAATGGTAATAGTTCCGCCTATAAGGCCACCGATTTATTATTGGAACAATGCATGGATTCTCCTATACTGGGAGTTTATGCCGGCAGATTTAGTTCGTGAGTTTAATTAATTTATTTGCTTCATAAAAGCAAATAAAACATTTTCGTTTTAGCAATAATCGCAGGGAGAATACAAATCAATTGGCTGTGCTACATCCAAATTCGTTGGTCATTTATAATATCTTACATGTTGCTGGTGTTGCTGAGCATGGCGCTCAACTAAGTTTACAACAGTTAATGGACTATCGTTTTCAAAGAACTGCTTTTTCATTTTGTAAAGGCCACTTTGGTAAAGTTAAAGGTCGTGAGTTTTTTTGTGTCGTTCATTTGGATGGTTCGTTAACATTTTACGAGCAGGATGGTATTTCGTATGAATGCAAATTTCCTGGCCATCGTGCTCTGCCAACACCGGTAGTGTATTGTGAGAGAACAGATAGTTTTTTTCGTTTGGCATCTGCTTGGAATTTAGAGTGTTATACGTAAGTGTAATATAATAGACTTAAGTCATCTCTCTTTCTAAGCCCTTAATCTTTATCGTAAGTCATACCTGATCTCGCGTGTTTCTTTTAATTACGGTTGTACTCATACATAGAGAAGACGTAGGTGATAATGAGACGGTTTCTGACCCAATTTTTCTTCAAAACTCCATCTTAATTTGTATGACGTATTGTAATCTGTATTTAATATTTAAACTCGTATATGTGTCATAACAAGTCTGGTTTAAATTCAATAGCTATAATGCTTTCTGAGATATAGCGTAGTGAAAACTTTATTGGTCCGTTTTTCGCGGACTGTTATTCCATTTACTCCTGCTTAAATAATTTTTTTTTAAGATCTAGATTTTATATTAAAAACAAGTTTAAAGTGGAAAGTTGTAAAAGTTTCCATTTTATTTCCTTTCTTTCTTTCTAAAAAAAAAATCCTCCATGAAGTACGCCGTATTTGATGTGTCCATGCCAGGTTTTGTGGCAGCAGTAATCGTATGTAGTTTCCGAAATTTTTTCCTAGAAAATGGGTTATATAAGGGTTTTGCTTATTCTAGGCCCCTAATTAACCGAGCTTGCGGATCTAAGCTAACAATCTGTGTAGGAATACTTCTGATGGCTTGATATCAAAACCAGATCGGTAGGGCTTGACTTGCTTTTGAAAACTTAATTTCCACAGACAGAAGCACGGGCTCGGCTAAATTGGCATCCAAAACTATAAGGATCAGGAATATATATATTTAATGGGATCGCAAATGATATTGTAGAAACTACAAATGGAACCGGAAACTGATATACATAAATATATTCTTTCCACGGCTGGATAACTCCTTATCTGATAGGACTTACCCATCGTAAAGAATTTTGCAATATTTCTAAAACATAATATTACCATCTAACTCTTTTATAAAATTAATTTTTTTATTTTCATGTAGCTACCAGGATCTTTCCCATTCTTCAATAAACAAATCGCACTACAAACCGATCTGGTCAGTTTGCCTTGGCGAAGGTATACTCGACATAAGTGTAGTACAAAGTAAATCGTAAGTTTCTTTGAAAAATAAAATCTTTTTACCTCTAACATAAAACTTATTCCACAGAGAGTTTGCCTCAATTATGATACTGGGCGAAAGAAATTTTCTATGTCTGACAGATAATGGAAAGGTAGAATTTATTCTTAAGTTGGATTATGCTCCTAAATGTTTTCATTCATTTGTCGTGGGATATTATTGGGGTTAGTTATATTTTTTTTAAGTTGAAAGATTATTTTAAGGTTTTCCCTTACAGAGTCTACTGCCCGTTTGATAACCATTATTATATCCGAGACATCAAAGGTTTTCATTTATGAAAATGCCAGCATTATATGGGCTGCTCAGATGGAACATGATTCTCCAGTGGCCATACAAAGATCAAACTTAATGGGCCTGCCAGGCGCCATAGTTACTTTAGGTGCCAAGGGCAAACTAAGAATAGGTTATTTGGGCTCTGATCCATATATATTTAATGTTCCGCCACAAAATACCCAAGAACTGACATTTCAACAGGCCATTCATGAGTTCATGCAATTGGAACAGGAAATTAAAGAAGCCACTGATATACAAGACATGGAAATGATTAATAAAAAATCCGATGAAGATGTCCAATTAACATTTTCCATAGACCCTACTGTTAAATCTGATTCCGATGCAATAATATTGGACATACCAGCTAATGTTGCAATTAAAGAGTTGCCTGTCTGTTCGGGTATGCTAAAATGGCATTCCAATTTGGATTTGGCCGAATTGCAAGTTGTATTTAATCTTCCTGATGGCATTAGATGCTCTCAAGAAGCTATTACTTATACTGATATTAAAGCAAATACATCTGAGAAAATGGATTTTGACTTTTATATAGCCGATCTATTACATTTGCTTACGGCTCAGGTAGAGGCAGTAATATCTTATATAACAATGAAAGGTATACCCAGAGTTATACATCAGAGCGCATTATTGCCTTTGAATATGTTTTTTAAAACAAAACAGCCTCAAAAAGCGGCCAGCATTAAGTTGACTTTTAGTATCAACAGTAAAGAAAGCAATAGGAAATTAACTGACTTTTTCCCCGAATTTTTAAGCTGGGAATCCGATGTTCAGGCATTGGGATTGGTCCTACTGACTACGGCTAATGAAAACCAAGAAGAGATTTTGACAGTAGTTGCTGCTAAAAACTCAAATCGCATAAGGTAGGACAACTGAACAGATGCAAATAATTTTGGATAATTACTATTTTTGAAAACATTTTTTTCAAGAATTCAATCCGACCATTTGGAAACATTTCCCTTAATCATGGAACGCCTTATTTTATTTTCAATGGGAGATTTAACAAAGTCCAAAATTTTCGATTCTAGACGTAGCAAAAAGATCGATAGTCTTACATCAACAGCATTTATACCCATCCAACCCATATTACATAGAATCGATGTGCATCATGAAACCCAGGAAAATATTAGAAAACAAACGGTATTATTTCAAATCTATTAAAGGTTTTATTATAATTTATATTTTTATTTTAATAATTTAAGTTGGAATTGGATGAACTTTGGCAAAAATTTAAGGAGCTGCAGCGTAAGTTACAAGAAAGATTGGATGATGAACCTAAAGAAACATTGGTCATGCAAATTGAAGAAAACTATGATCAGTTAATAGCGGAAGGTGATAAACTAACGGAAATGCATAAAGATGAATTAAGGTAGGAAATAAAAAGAAGTAAGAGGGATATATTTGGATGTATCGAATCATATATGTATTTTCTTAACATTAGTATTTTTGTGTACCCAGTTATTTGACCCTGCCAAGTAGTTTTCGAACTGCAAACCTTATACGAAGGTTGCATTTTATATTTCGGGATTAGAGAAAAAAAAAACAAATATAAATCATCGAAAATCACTTTATTGTTTTTCAAAATATTGCCCATGAAGATTTTTACACTTTTGGCATGCGTTCGAACCAATTGTCAAAGCACTTTTGCCACTCTGATTGATGGATTTCCAAAATATGAATTTTAAATACAGCAACCGCTACTTCAGGTGCCGAAAAACGCTGACTTCTAAGTTTGTTTTTTACGTACGGGAATAAAAAGAAGTCATTCGGTGCCAAGTTAGGACTAAACGGCGGATGACTCACCAAATCGATAGTTTGGGTGCTTAAAACTGCAGTTGCTTGAGCCGATGTGTGAGAGCTTGCATTGTCGTGGTGAAGAGTGATCCATCTTCGGCGGTTGGTCTTCCTGATTTCTTGGAAGACAACTGGCAAACAAATAATTGTGTACCACTCAAAATTGACTGGTCTGCGTTTTTCCAGTGATACGGTTGCGACATGTCCAGTTTTCCCAAAAAAATTTGCGATCATTTGCTTTGAAGTGCTTACCTTGAAACACCAATACAGTCGACTACTGTTTACTTTCGGGCTCATATGCGTAAGTCCACGATTCTTCACCTGCCACGATATCATAGACGTGTTTTGAAGCACTGCGATCGTAATTTCCGAGCATTTCTTTCGACCAATCGACACAAGCCTTTTTTTGAGCGATTGACAAATTGTGTGGGATCCATTGCGAAAAAATTTTTTTAACAGTCAAATGTTCATGCAATATTGAATGTATGCCTAAGGTTTCGCACGAAAATGCTCACGATTTAATTCCATTTTTGTGTCGAGTTGAATCTTTTAAGTTACTGTAAACAAAACAAATAGCGCTCGTATGTCAAAACGTTCTGAGTACGTATAACCTAGAAAATGTCAAACTTTACGATAGAGCTGTGCGTTGTCAGATTGCAATACTAGTTTTGCCAAATCCCGAAACATAAAAGGCAACCCTCGTAGTACAACCATTTTCTGTGGGCTTTGAAGTCGATATTTGTTAAAGTTTTTAAAAAAAATAGTCTAAAAATTTCATAAGAATGGCTCGTTTGTATGGCTGCTACCACTCCTCCTGCTCCTGACCAACTATTTTTTTTTTGGAATTGTTGGAATACATAGGAGTATATGCATGGATTTTGTCCTTGAAAATTTTTATTTAACGCTTTTTCTTATACCTTGGTCGTTAGAAAACCGATCTTTTGTTCTGATGAGAATTATTTCTAATAGTTTGACGTGGTCTTTTGGATTCGAGTCGAATCCGAAAACTTCATTTCCTGTTCCTAACTAAATTAATTAACAGCCCTATCTAGAAGTACTCAGAATATGTATGCTTTGTGGGGTCGAAAATGAATATTATAGAAATTGAAAATTACCGATATCTGAAGGGTATTAAAATATATTAGAGCACTACATTTGGCAGTTCCGAGTCTAAATAACGTACCACTCACATAGGTTTATATCTATTTTTATTTTTTAATAAACACTAGTTTATCTTCTAAATTATAGACAACGATGTGATCTATCATGTGCTCTAGTAGTGGCCAAAAATATTATATCAACTTTAAATATAGAAGAAAAAATTGTAAGAATAGTATCCTCTGTCCTGGCAACACCCGCAGAAGATTGGACAGAATTGGTACGTACATTGTGCATACATATCACATTAAAGATATGTATAAGTACTTTAAATAATCGATTCAAAAACTTTATTTAGAGTTGGGAAGAATCAATGGCACCTGGCATAGATATGCTTCATCACTATGGCCCTCTTAGTCGTTCTAAAGCCCCCAACAACCAAAATAATATGATGGATGCCAGTACAAGCCAGGATATTTTCGATTATACTAGATTTCGTAAAAATTTTAGCAATTTCTTTGATCGTATCATACGTCTGACGTCTAGCGAACTAAATGTTGAAACCATGCAAGAAGAGCAAGTTAAATTGCCTAAAATCTCGAATGCTTTGGTAGAAGATGGGCCAGCCATAACGGCAGCAAGGGAAAGCTGGCATGAAATACTTAAGGTCCAACCAATGAAAGCTACAACAGGAGCTGTAAAGCGCTTAAAACCATTTAATAAACTAAACACCCTTGAAGCAGTAGAAGATGATGAAGAAAAAGATGACGAAGACTTGCAAAACATGGGCTATAAAAAGGAATATGGCTGTAAGGATCAGTTAAATAGCAGTGAAGCGGAATGGTTGAATAAAGAATTTAAACTGCCCTCATCTGAGGAACTGTTTAGTGATTTGGGCATATGGTGGTAAATGCAAACAAAATTTTTATTAAACCAAAAGCATTGTCAAATAACTTACCAGATCGAAGCACTAAGAGAATATAGTTTTAGCCTCTGTTACTTTTTTCTTTTTTTATATGGAGTTTGACAAACTAACCCAATAAGCACAAATTTTTTGTGAATTCCAATGTTGGAATTCCGGTGTGAATCCAAGCTTGAATTACATTTAAAATCCATCCTCTTTCCAGTCTGTTTGAAGTTTGTTAAAAAACAACAACAAATTTGTTTGAAGCATACGTTATTTATGGCACAGAGTTGATGGAAAATCATTGGCGGCGGTGAAGACGATGATTTTATAATTAAATTTTCAGATTCAAGTTCGGTTCAACTTGAATCACACCGTTATTCAAGGCTGGAATTACACTATAAAGGTACTGTTTTGTTCGACTGTAATTCAATGGTTAATTTTGCTGGATTAGCTATTGAATTCAACTGTGTTTCAACTGTAATTCAACACTGGAAATTGGAAATTGTGACTTGATTTCAAATGTAATTCCACTTGAATTTCAGCCAAAATGCTTATTGGGTATGATGCAGAATTTGGCTGTCTTTGTAAAAAACTGAAAATCAGTTCTCACTTTGCACTTCGGATTTCTTTACTGAAGTCCAAACATGTTTTTTTTATTTTTTCTATTTATGTTTAGTTATTTTTTAATCTTTTTTCTTTTCTACTCTCTTCGGTTTAACATTTTTCAGTTTTTTGTTTTGACTTTGCTTACGCTTGTTGCGGTAAGTTTAGTTGACTTGAGTTGAATTTTTATTGTGGAGGTAAGTAAATAAAAGTAAGTTTAAAAACTTTAAAAAATAGAATCTGAAACAGTATAGGTTGCCTATCCCTGCTCTATAAAATCCGAATCAACACTAAAAGTTGCGCATTTTCCCATACAACCCGGAAATATTATTTACTCAACACCTGAAATAATATTACCTGCAACCTTGTAATATTGAGCAAGCCATATACAAATGTAATTTATTAGAATTTATAATCATTTTTATTTAAACAAGAAATCATAAAAAAATATTAGAAATTTTAAACCGGTCAACAAAATATTAAAAATAGGAAGATGAACGCAAAGTTCAAGTCATCTAAGTCTGTAAATCCTTTCTTAATATTCCTGCATGAATTTCGGCAAAACCTCAAAGAGAATGTTTCTAGTCCCCAAAAAACAGTGCGAGTGGCGCAAATGGCTGGAAAGAAATGGCGGGAAATGACAAATGATGAAAAACTCGTCTATTTGGTATGGGCTCGCAAAAATCAACAACAAAAACTCTTCATAAAGAAACATTTAAATCAGAACCAGGCAAAATCCTTTAAAAGTAAATTCAAAAGGTTTGGCAAATAACCAAACTTTGTAAGCAACAGAAACTTAACACCAATTAACTATTTTGGATATATTTATGGATGTGTATGTTTATTTGAAATTTATACTGTGACTTGTAAAATTGACCATTAGCTATAACCACTATGCTAGGTACACACTAGGCTTTCACATCACATATATTATTTGTGCCAAGTGCGTCAAAATGACAACAGGCATTAATTTTGGAATTGTGACTGCATTGTACTGAATAACTTTCTACATTGAATGCGTAAAATGTTTCAAAACCCAATACCAAGGCACATTGAATGTGCTTTGCCCAATACCGAAAAACAACGATAATGGCATACTTTGCTTAAGATGGCAGTTAATAGCACAGTGTGTATTCAGCATAAGTTCATATGTATATGTGTATGTATTTTAATGTATTGTATATTTATGTACTATATACAAACCTATATTTTGAAATTTTTTTAACTAATATAAATTCACATATAAAAAAATATATTTTAAAAATACAGGGGCCAAATCGTCGCATTCGATTCGAATCGAAATTTCACTCGATTGATCGAGTTCTCAATGCTTTAAATATAGGAATTCTAATAAGAATTTTTAAATTTCGATTCGAATCGAATGCGACGATTTGGCCCCTGTGTTTGTTTGTTTGTCACGCAACCATGCATTACGATTGGAACACTAAAAATACTACTGAATATTGAGTGTGCGATATGCTATCCTTTTTTAGAGAAAGGGCTGGTGCCACGCCTACATTATTTTATATCTTTAATTTACTTCTACTCCAACAGTTACATTCCTAGTACTGGTACTTTTACTTCACCAATTTAGTTGAAAAATTGTGTATATATACAAGGCCTTCAACGTCAAAAGTCTTAAAGCAACAAAGTGGGCGGGACTACGCCCACAAAAACTAAAACCTTATTACAAGGTACTTCTAACCAACAAATTTTATGAAATTTTGTTTGTTGTTTTTCAAAGAAAAAAAGGTTGCGGGCCAACAAAAATCCAAATCTCCGCACAGATTATTATTTTTCCAGGGAAACTATTTTCTCGTTTTTATTGTAAAAGGCTGTTTTCCTAAACGCAGTATGCTTTGCATCACGAAATTTCAACTTCTTCCATTTCACACAACTTACAGTTTTAACAAAATTTCTGTGTTTCCAAAGCATTAACAGGCTTTAAGCACTCATTTAGGAGCAGAAAATATTATAAAATCTCAGCTTTGCTGTCAGAAATTTCGTGATGAAAGGCATACTACGTTTAGGAAAACAGCCTATCTGTGTATCGCTTATTTGAAAGACTCTTTCAATAAAGTTGTTAGCTGTATTTATTATTTGACTTCTTGGTTGAGTAGTTAAAAAATGTATTAATCTTTCCGAGGCCATTGGTTTTGAATGCCAGTCAAAAGTAGTTTTATCGCCCTGTCTTCTCAGTTTTGTATCCAGAGAGGTTATTATGCATTTCGATTCGAATCGAAAAAGCTTTCGAAAAAAATTTGATTCGAAAGGCAATTCGTATTGTCCAATACGTTTAAAAGGTTAATGGGCACTGCTACACGTTCAATATTTATCACGCGATCCGGATTTTGGATTTTATAGTTTTTAGATTTTATAGTTTTTTTGGAATCATTTAAGGGAAATGCAATAGATACCAATTTTACACTTGTTTAAAAACATAATAAAAATCTTATAACAATAAAATTGAGCCGAATAGCCTGATAAACTATAAGAAAAATTTAAAAACCATTTTCATTAATTTATTTCATTAAGTTAATTTCAAAATCTTCGTAAGAAATTTTTCGAAAATCGTACTTAGTGATCCGATTTGTACGAATATTCGAAAGATTTTCGATTCGAATCGAATAACATAACCCCCCCAAGGGGCAAATTACGGCATTTGAATCGAAATTTAAAAATTCTTATTAGATTTCCTATATTAAAAGCATTGATAACTCGATCGATCGAGTAGAACTTCGATTCGAATCGAATGCCGTAACTTGCTCCCAGGTATGTGATTTTCTCATCGTGCTCAATCTCTATCGTGAATTTTATTTTTGGGTGGTATTGATTTAAGGTTTTTAGGATTTCATACTGGTCGCCAAATTTTTTTATATTAACTTCTTTAGCTAGTAGGACCTAATTTCTTGTGTGTAAATTGTGACAAATTTGTACCCTTCAAAGACACAACTCACGTCCCAAGATACACCATCTGTTTTACGTCCCACATTTTAACGTTATATACTTTATAAAAAAAAAGAGAGCCATTAATTTTGTAAGCAAGAGATTGGCGTTCCTTATAGGTACGAATTTTTAAAATAAACACAAACATTTGTTTGTTTTTTTCAATCATTATACTTTTATTACATTCATATGTTTAGATATATTTATAGATATTTTAACGTAATTTACATTAGTTAATTTTTAATATAGATAAAACTAATGAATTTGTTAAAAATAGTATTTATTGTATGAACTACCACTAGTTATATATTTTTTTTTATTTTGGAAACAACAAGTGTATTTAAAAAGTTAGTTTTAAGTTAAATACAAATTTCAGTATTGTTTTATTTAATTATATTTTGTTTTATTGAATTATTACAATGTTTAATAATGAAAAAAAAACTAATTTTAGTTTTTGCATTAAAACTAATTTAATTTCTACTTCTTAATAAAAAAAAACCTTTTAAAGTTAAAAATGTCGTGTATCTAAGTTGTATAATTTGTAGAGCTCGGCCGAACGTTCGAGAGTTCAGAGTTCGGTAAAAAGTGGCCTTCGCTCTATATTCGGACTTCAGCGTTTTCCCCGAACTGAAGCGCATATTGACCAAATTTTTTATTAAAATATATTAGTTTAAAATATTATATTTAAAATGCAAGTATTTAGTGCTTAACTAAGCAAAAAATGGGGATTTCATTTCTATTTACCCTGAGCGTACTTTCGTAAAACATTTGTGTTATTGTTTTATTTTTTGAAAAGAAAAAATTAACGTAATTATGTTGATTTTTATAAAATTGTTACGTTTTTGTTTGAGTTAAAAGAAAAAATTAATTAATTGAACATGTAAACCTTTTCAATTTAATAAAGTATGCGTTCGTTTGTGTTCGGGTTCGGCCGAACAACAACAAAAATTTACGTTCGGTCGGGCTCTAGTGATTTAATACAAACAATTTGTTTTATATTAAAACGAACAATGTATGTATTTAATTTGTTAATTCACAAGGTATGCTATTAGTCGTATCATCTTATTCTCAGAAAAAAATTGTTTCGGCTTAAAAATTTTATTTAGAACGTAAAATGCTTGTTTAAAAAATTTTTTAAATAAGACAATAACACAAGTTACCTACCTAACTTGTGAATTAACCAAATGTCTTTTTAATTATAAAAACTGTTTGCCTTTCGATGATTCCGAAATTCAAACACATATAATACTTGGTAAAATACAGAACTTGTATTGAAACAAAGTACCAACAAATTGGCAAAGATTTCTCATTGTTCAGATTAGTTACATATTAATTGAATGTTAATAAAAAATTTTACCTTTTCTGCTAGCGATGCATTGTTCTAAAATACGAAAGAAATACGAATACGGGGGAACAAAAAATCAAACAACATTTTATTTGTAGTTGTTCAATTTTTTTTAATCTTTAGTTTCATTTCGTATTTGCATTATTTTCTTTTTAACCAACGTACGCACTTGTTGTGTGGCTGATTGCTGACTTGTTCCTGCTTGTTGCTGCTGCTGTTGAGCAGCTGACGTAGTTATTGTGGCGCCTGTTGAGGTTTGTGTTATCGTCATTATATCAGCTTGTGTTACATTCGATGTGTTTAAATTACCAGAAACACCGCTGGAAGAACTAACTACCACATTTTGTTGTTGTTGCTGTTGTTGCTGCTGCTGTAGAGACTGCTGCTGAACTACAGCCACTAAACTGCCACCAGCCGTTGTTTGAAGACGTACAGGACTGGGATTTTGTCGCTGACTTTGCTGCGCAGCTGCTTGTTGTTGTATGGCTGTAATAATTGCCTGTTGTGTTTGTGATTGTGAACTGGATGTTGCCACTTTAATGGTACCTGCAATATTTTGCCCACCTGTTACGTGGGCCCTTAAACTACCAGCAGCTAGAGCCTGCGCTGAAGCAGCTGAAACAACCTGTAAGCAGAAAAGGAAAAAAATACATATTTTGATTTTTAGCGTATTTTGAACAATTTTTATTTCTAAATTTTCCTTATAGTTTATCAGGTTAATTGGATCAATTCTATTGTGATAACATTTTTTAATGAAGAATTATTTTGAAAAAGTTTGTTCGGTACTGAGCATTGGTAGTAAATATCATCTATTTAAGTCAAATTTGTAAGCGGGGGTCGTGAAATCGTAGCTGGTTTCTTAAATGCATTACACTCGGCTGATATCGAATTATGTACTTAAATTTTGGTAAAACTTCCATGATAAGTTATCACAATTTGATAATTTAAGAATTTTAAAAAGATTTCAAAACAAAAACTTAATTATTTATTTGAATCTCTTACCTGTATTGTCTGTCGCTGATTCGGCTGAGAGGCAACCGATACCGGTATGACCCGACCCACACTAGTTTTACCCAAAACAAAGCCAGCCGTGGCTAATGTTCCTTGTTGGCCCTGGCGCATAACCTGTTGTATTTGTTGCACAGTCACTGAACTGGGCAATGTTTTGGTATTCTGTATCTGCACTAATTGAGTTTGTACACCACCCGTTCCGGAGGGGTTCGAAGATCCTGAAGATGATGTTTTTTGTGTGACTTGAGTGCCCGCCTGTTGTTGGGGATTACTTGCCGTTTGCGTAAGTGTGGTACCTTGTTGTTGCTGCTGTTGTTGATTTGCAGCCTGAGCTGCTTGTATTTGTGTCATACGCGATATTTTTCGTGGCATTGCCAGCTGTTGTTGTTGCATATGCAATTGACGCATTTGCGATTGATTTGCCATGGTGACTTTAATTTGACCGCCAGGCTTTAGTTGTGATAAAGCCATGTTAACAGTATTTTGTGTTTGCTGTTGTCCAGTGTTAACCGTAATGCCCTGGTTACTATTGCTAGCTGCAGAGGTAGCTACGGAAGTCTTGACTAATGTTGCGATTTGTTGCGGCGTCACTTGTTGCACCACTTGTTGCGTATTGCCCTGTTGCTGCACTAAAGTTGAGGTTTGTGCCGATGAAACCGAGCCCTGCTGCAACTGTATTCCTTGAGCCGTTGTTGTGGTAAAAATTTGCCCACCCTGTTGCAAGACCTGAGCTGCCTTTTGCTGTGTAGCAGCCGATATCATTTGACGTTTAACCAACAGCATGTCACTTTCTCCCACCTGCCGGGTAAGGGTTTGTTTACCTGTCGCAGCAGCTACTTGTTTTATAAATTGTGCTCTTGCCTGCTGTTGGGCTTGTTGTTGATGAGCCTGAGAAGCTGATACTGTTGTCACAACGCCCGTAGCACTTGGATTGGTGACCGGCACATTTGACGTTGCTACCGCCACCTTTTGGCCCTGTACAACCTGCACAGTTGTGGGTCCAGAGCTCGTTTGCATAATGCTACCCTGTATAATTGTGCCTTGCGCATTAACTAACGCCGTCTGTCCGGACGCAGTTTGCACCACAGTCTGCTGACCTTGCTGGCCGGGAGCACTTGCCTGTAAAACTTTTAATTGTTGCCTTTGTCTGTACAGTTGTATGTGCGTATGTGGTTGGCCCTGTTGATTACTGCTTGCCTGGGCAGCGGCAGCTATTTTCTGACCCTGCTGCAGAGAACTGACCCGTATGCCTTTGGTTACGAGCTGTTGTGTTCCTGAGGGCATGGAAGCCAATTGAAATTGAGTGGCTTGTAGTTGAGTTTGGGCCACATTAGTGCCCAGGCTTGACATGGAGACGATGGTGGGGCTGGGATTGCCAGTAGTTCTTTGTTGTAAGACAACATCCTGCAGAGTTGTTCCGCTGGATGCAGCCACAATTCTTTGAGCCCTTAGAGCTGAAGTGTTAAGAGTTGTAACAGTGGCTGTAGGCTGCTGCATACCACTTGATGTGGTCAGGACAGTGCCAACAGTAGCAAGTTGTGACACTGACACCACTTGCGGCAGAGTTTGTGTCTGTACTATGCTTCCCACTTGAGGAGAACTGGACACAATTGTTTGTGGTGGTGGCAGCGAAACAATTTGAGTTGAGGATGAGGAAACTTGATTGCCATGATGCTGCTGGTTGGTCACATTCGAAGAAATGGTTTGAACTGGTGTAGTAAGCACTACCGAAACTGAAGCTGGTGTGGATATTAAATTGCCCGAAGAGGATTGCTGCTGCAGTTGCACGTGTTGTGCTTGACCAGAGCTTGATGCATTGCCCGTCTGTTGCTGCAATTGCTGCATTTGGCTGCTGGTCAGCAAGCCAGACTGAGGGGCTACTATGGCTTTAACAATTTGCGTGGTAGTGGGTGTACCATGTTGCCTTAATACATGCTGTTGGGTTGTTTGATTCACACCACTACTAACAACAGTCTGTTGTTGCTGTAATTGTTGGGCGGAGCTGCCGGCATGTTGCAAAACAATAGCTGTAGCTTGGGGTTGTGCTTGCTGTTGACCCACCGCACTTGCGGCTGATAATTGATGTATTTGCAACTGCTGAGTGTGAAGACTGGGAGCTGCTGTTGCTACTTGTACTTGCTGTGTATGTGTATGCGGCTGTTGTTGTACCAGTTCTTGCAAATGTGTTGCTGTTGTTGAATTGCTTTGTTGCTGTACTAAGTTGACCGTAGTCGAGCTAGTCATACTGCAAGTTTGCTGCTGTGACTGCTGTTGTTGTGAGCCAACTTGACATCCCTGAGGTGTTTGTGCAACAACTGGTGGCGGTGGTGGGGGACATTGTGATCTTTGTTTTTCACGTATTTTATTCGCTCTGATAATGGCAATATTTTGTGGTGATATCGGCTGATCATAATTCACTACACCGAACTCTTGCAACACCTCCATATGCTTCGGATTCATAGAGCTGGGCGTATTAAAATGCCTCTTGGGTGCAGGTGCTTTCTTTAAATACGCCGTTTTAATGCAATCAAAACGGGAGCGCATGACTTTGGTGAAAGTAGCATTGTTATCATTCGTATAATGTTGTGTTGTCCTCAGACACCTCAGGGAGCTCTTTAAATATTCCGTTTTTAAAGCGGTCTTAAGTTTCTTTTGTTTTTTTGGACTTTCTATAAGTTTTCCTTCCTCACGTGGCTGTATAGTTGTTTCATATCGCCATCTACATTGTTTGGGCGATCTAAAGGTCTTAGAGAAATTATTTACAATCTCAGCAATCAGATCCCAATTGGGTGTGTGACCAGGCGATAGCAACATTAAGTTGCACGGCAAACCCTGTAAATTAACTAAAACATCTAAAATTGCTATATCTTCATGGATACACCATTCGATCATTCCTTCCGGTTCAGTTAAAGGTTTTAGAGGCATTTGCGGCTTTAAGCCAGGAATCTGTACATTTGGCTTGAATACACCCCTATAACGTTGGTTCTTTAGATCCCGCCTTATTTTCGCTATCGCCGGCGATGGTCTGTCAAACAGCGATCGTGGGGCACTGAACATTTCTTCACGTCGTATTTTCGTTGGCCTCTTGTTGCCGTCTATCATAAAACCGGCCTCTAAACGAGAACGTTTGAACTCTTTTTTCACGTAGACTGGTGGCAGTTCAGATTCAGGTATAGGTTCGATGTTGTACATAAAACTGAGCGAATAATCAATGTAAATGTCATCGTTGTCTTGCGGTGGTGTTGGTGGACACCACATCTAAAGTTAGAAAGATTATAACAAAAAAAAATCATTTTATACAATATTAAGAGCAAATATAAAAAAAACAAGCGCACAACATTAAAATTGCTACTACTGTTGTTGTTGCAGAAACTCAAATTTTAAAAACAATTCATTGCTGCAATCAATTTTCTTAAATTGCTTTGTATAACTCTTTATCTTTTAAACGTATTAGATAACACGAATTGCTTTCGAAAATTATTTTCGAAGGCCTTTCCGATTCAAATTAAATTTCATGATATCCACTCAAGATAATTGCTGCGAACCCAGATAAAGGCTTCATAAGGAGAATAGTAACCAGGGGCACACCACAAGAGGGAGCTCTCTTCCCGCTATTGTGGCTGCTGGTTATCAGTACAGTTCTGAAAATCTTCGAGATTGAACGACGAGTGGTAACTAACACGGACAATGTCGTGATACCGGTTGAGGGGGAAGTTTTAGTCTTTATCGATTGTCTAAAAAACCGTCAAACTGGGCAAACTTAAATGGACTTAAATGGAAATAAACCCGCCCCGGTAGCCAACTCGACCAGAAATTGGTATTAATTTGCAGGAATGTGTGGATCTTAAAATTTTATCGATATTTTTGGGAAAATAAATATTTTTAAATACTAAGTAAACTGACAGTAATTTAATTTGCAAGCCGACATCAATTATGTCGCCGTTAACATTTGCAATTAAAGGGCCGGAAAAACCTGGACCTAAAAGCATAAAATTGAAAACTTTCTAAAGCTAAAGCTTTTGTGCTTTAAAGCTAGCATATAAGGCTTAAAATTTTGGGGTAGCCCTGGAAGATAAACTTTGATTGAAGGTGAATACACAGGTAAGCGTCAAGAGGAGCCTTAACGCCTACTAGACATGCGAACACTCCATAGAAAGAAGATGGTTGCACTGTGTGGTGGGAAGCGGTAAAAATGGCTGTTATAGGAAACTTCTTACTAAGGTCCAAATATCAACCCGGTATTAGGCTTGGTTGTGAGCCGGTGAGGCCACCATAGGGTTACTATAATAGGCTGATAGGGACTTGGGTAATGGACAAGGTGGGTCAAAACTGGAGGGACAGGGCTGATTGCGAGATCTTCAGACTTCTGTGGCCCAGGCTGGACAGGATGGGCACTGGCCTGCTACTTAAGGAGAGCAGGGGGATACTGAGGTGCATTTTTGGGGCTCTCACAGGGCACTGCGATGTGAGATATATGACGAACAAACGGAACAGGACCTCCTATGATTTTTGCAGGTTGTGCGGGAATTAGGAGATAGAGACTGTAAAACACCTTGCCTGCCATTGCCCTAAGCTGCAGATCCGCCGACAAAAGTGGTTAAGAGGGTGCTTCTTAGATGAGTAGGGGTATCAGGCTGTACGCTGGGGAACATCATTGGATTCATCAAAGGGTTTGGGTGGCTGGGTAGATAAATAGTTTAGCGCCTACGATTACTGACTTCTTGCGGACGGCATTCTTGCTTCCTTTTCTCATTTCTGTATTACTCTTAAGTATAAAATTTTTAGCTTTCCAATTTTTCTTTACTTTTCTGAAGGGCCTAGGGATCGCTGAGTGAAGGTGGCGAGTGAAACCAAACCTAAGGTTAGGTTAAAGCTGAACTCCCCTTGACATCGCTGGTGCCATTGGAATCACACCTCAAGCAGTTTTTAAAGTCATTATCCACATAATACCTATTGAATGGTGGGTGATATTTCTTCTTTCCGGGTATAAGACTATCTCTTCTTCTTATTAGTCAATACTTTTTTTCTCCTTTAGTTGATGTCTTATTTTTTTTAAGGGACGCACAATAGATCCAATATGTTTTAGAGTGCTGATGTATTAAAGAGTATGTAACCTAACCTAAGCCCGTGTTGACAAAATAATTTACTTTATGCAATTATTTATGTTCGAAGAATCTGTTTTTAAAGTAAAACTATAATCTCTATTTAAAAAAAAAATATTTGAATATCACTATGTATGTACTTTGCTATTAGAATTTTTTTAATATTATAGATTTTTCTAGGGAGTTGTTATGTAATTCGATTTGAAACAAATTTTTTTCGGTTTTCAAAATTTTATTCATGAACGTTCGAAAATTAACTTTTGACATTTTCAGAATACTTCCGCAAACTTTTAAAATGTTTTAACATGCTAAAATTTGCCATCACTAATTGCTTTTCCTTAATTATTCTTTTAAAAGTATACATCTTTCAAATGTATTAGACAATATGAATTGCTTATCGAATTGGAAATTCATTTTTAAAACCTTTTCGATTCGAATCGAATGCCATAAAAACCTCCCAGGTTTGTTACGGTTATTTAAATTGTAAAATTTTGGCAACAGTGTTTAAAGTAAATAGAAAGAAATTATTAACAAAATAACTTACCGGCATTTGTTCCATGGTGTTAGCCGAAATCCAGATCTATTTTTTTTGAAATTGAATAGACAACAAAAACACATAACACGAAGAGGATGTTTTAAGGAAAAGTGGTGAATGTCGTAGAAAGAGCAGATTGAAAGACAAAAATACATCACCATTGACACAAATAAGCGGATACGCAAAGACGACAGATGGTTGTGTAATGCAAAAAAAAAAAAAAAAAAGAAAAGAGAAAAAAAATATTATTTTCTGTTTAACTGTTTTGGTGACTTAATTTTTAAAGGTTTTATTTATATTTTATTTATTTTTTTTCTGCTTTCATGTGAGCAATAAAACTTTTTCGCAGTAAAAACAATACAAAATTAATAAAAAGAACGAAATCTAAGGCCGTTCGGAAATGGCAAAAATTTTGGAAATTTGTTTTTCTGATTTTCTGGCAATGATAATTAAACTGTTTTGGTGCCCATTTTAAGAATGCAATAAAAGCTTAAAATGTGTTTTAGATTTAAGTTTAAGTTAATTTCATTACCAAACATTACTTGATAATGTAAAAGTAAATAATTTTTTATAGTTTAAAATTTTTTTAAAAATTTAAATTTATAAACCTTTAAATTTAAATTAAAGAAGAAGAAAACGACACCAAAACAGATTTTTATTAAGTTTTAAGCTTATTTTTTTTTTTTTTTTTTTTTAGAAAATAATATTTTTTTTATAAACATTTCTCTTCTTTTTTTTTCTTAAACACAACAAATTATATACAATTTTTTATATTTCCAAAAGTATATTTAATATTAAGGTTTTGCTACAAGGGCCAAAGATTTTCAAGATTTTTATTATTTTTTTTAATTGTCTTCACTTAAATATTTAGTTTTATTTCATACAAAAATCAAATAAATAAAATTTAAATAAAACGCAATTTAATATATTATTTTATAATTTTCTTTATGTATTTTATTTTTTTAAATTAAGTTTTTTTTTTATTTTATTTTTAAAAGTTTTCTATAGCCAAAAAAGAATTTTTTCATAAAGGCTGGTTGTAGTTGTGGCCGAATTTGAAATTTAAAAGTTTTTATTTAACTTTACAGAGATATAACGTTTTATTTTAGGCTCAAAAAAAGTTTTTTACTTTTAGAGCAAAATAAAAATTGTCAATAAACTGCTTACCAGGAGCCAAATAATAGCATTCGTGATCGACTAAAATTGTAAGTAATCGTGCTTGTAATGGAAACCGATAATTGTCGGAATCGGATTTAAAATCGAGTTATAAAAACGTTTGTATAACGACTTTTAAAATTCTAATTAAGAAATCAAGACATATAGCCTTAACAAAATTGTAATGTTTTACTAAAACATGTGTTTTCATTCAATTACAATCCAAAATTAACGAATGCTATAACGAAATTGCATTCGATACGAAATAATAATTGATCACGAATTCCGTAATTTGGCCCCAGTCTTTTCCTATATTCATACAATAACTTTAAATTTATCAAAGGTTTATAAAACAATTTTTTTTCTTTTAAATAATCGTTCAATAAATCTTTAAACATATTAAAAAAGTTCCCTATGAATATGGAAATTGATAAATATATTTTTTTTTTATAAATGTATGTATTTGTACGTATATTATAACAATATGCGCAAATGCTTGTTAAACAAAAACTTTAAGTTTTACTAGCTTTCTTATTTAATAACTTTAAATATTAATTAAAATTAAAACTAAACAACTTATTGAAAGCAAAACTTAGTTTAAAAAAATCTTATAATATTTATGGTAATAAAAACCCCTTAATTAAAAATGATTTTTTTTGTTCTTTTCACAATTATTTAAGAAAATAAAAATATTTGCAAAAATTTAATTTTTATTTCTTCAAAAAAATATAAATTTTAAAAAATAGTTTGTTGTTTTTTTAAACTGTTATTTATTTTGTTTTAATTATGTGTGATTTAATAAAAAAAAAAGTGGAAACTGAATTTATACATTTTGTGGGATTTTTTAAAATAGTTTTATGCCGTATTTTTTTATATTAATACCTATAAAGTCTAACTAAAAACTCTTGTTTTCGATTTTTATAATTTTATGGTTAAGTTTTATATTTTAAAATTTATGTTTATTTTATGTATTATTTACAAGTTTTTTTTTATGGAAAAATTTACATATTTTGTTTTGTTTTAATAAAATAAAAAATAAAAATAATAAAGTTTTAAAAATTAAATAACCCATAAAGTGAAGAGAAGAAAGTAAAGAGTGAGTTAATGTCATAGTTAAAAATCATAGTTGGCTTTTAAGAGAAAAAATTGTTTATTGTCTTAACAGGAAAATATTTTTAGTGTTTTAATTGTACTTCAAAAAAATATTTTATTTTTTTTGCATTAAAAAATACTAGTCAAATACAGTTTAAAATAATCAGTCGAAACAGTTAATTAAAAAAATATTAAAGTGATTTTCATGGCCAATTTGTCTTGAAATTGTATAAAAATGCAACAAAAAAAAATGTTTTAAGGTTAATCATGTTGGCGTTTTCACATGATTAACACGGGCTGCAAAATCACGTTTTTTTTTTTTGCCCTTGTTGCGAAGTTTTACAAAAAATTAAGAGTAGGTAGGATGCACTAACAAACACTTTTGTAATGAAAATATATTGCAACTCTCGTTCTCGTTGCCACATTATTTATTACACGCAAAAATAGTACGAATACATCAACATTTCTTTATTGATAACTAAGTTAAGTAATTCAAAATGAACAAACTAGTAACAAATCTTAGCCGCACATGTGTTTAAAAATCCTTATGCAAGTGCTTAAACATTTCGTTTAATCACTGAAGCTGCTTTCAAAACAAATTCAAAATCTAATTTACAAAAATTTTCTAAACATTAAGAACATTATTATTAAGGAAAACGTCCAGTGGCAGCCGAAATATGTATTTTTTTAGAACTGATGCGAAACGCATTCAAAACCACTAAAAAAGAAACCACAAAAAATTAAACACACAGCAATAACATCAGCGACAAGGAAAATATTTTGCAGTATCAGTATGACTTTACTTTTATTGAATCTAATACTGTTTCCTTAACATTTATATAACATTTATCAGCATCATGAAGTGGAAGATTCACTAGGAAGTTTTGTTGGGCCATTGGACGTTGAGGTGCAACCTGAACCTTCATTTTGTTGAGTTGCTGATGTTCGTGGTGTTTTAAGAAGCCAACGATGTAATGTATTTGTCGCACTGGGAGTTTTTGTGGGGGTGTACAATGTCCTTTTTATTTTAGTTGAGGTTGGAGTTTTATTTGCGGACCCTGACTTATTGCCACTTGCTTTAAGTGATTCATCATCTGACTTGTTCGTGTTGTTTTGGTTTTTATTTCCACTTTTAGCACCGGAGTGATGGTGCCGAGTGATGGTTGGCAGGACTGGACTTTCATCTAAAGTCCAAAGGTTAATTTTAACTGAACCTCTAGAACGTGTCCTTGGTGTATGGTTATCATTTTCTTGTTGTTGTTGTTGCTGTTGTGGAGTACTATTGATGCATGCTTGATTTCTTGAACTAGAAGAGTGTACCGTCGCATTTGGTTTCGCAGATGATATCGGTGTTTTTTTAAGCGTGTAATTTAATGTAGACGAACTATCATTGTCCTCGGATTCTGACTCATCGGATACATTGTAGTAGGTGGAACTGGTGGTTGTATCTTGATTAAGTGCCGCCCAAGCTTCCATAGATGAAGAGTTTCCAGCATCAGTATGATGAAAATGGTGATGCTGCTGTTGATAATTGTGATATTCCTCAGCATTGTAAATAACGACTTCGTCAAAGTTGTCGTTGTCGTCATCGATTTGGTTATCATTTTCATTATCTCCGGCTGTAGCATAACTTGATTTATCATCCTCCTCCTCCTCCTCTTCTTCTTCTACTTGTTCATTATCTGGGTTAAGCGGATCTTTATTTTCAGCAATTTCTTCATCGTCATCCACATCTTCTTTCATAGTTTTACCACCACGACTTCGTACAGCCAAATGACGAAAAGTTCTGCCTTCTGTTTTAAGTTTTGGTATACTTTCGCTGTAATCTAAATCATCATTGTCATTGCTTTCGTTATCATTATCCTGACTATCATCCTCTTCATTAATTTCCCTACTTTCATCTTCATCTTTCGTATCATGTTCATCCGTTATGTTTGCCTCTTCATCATCTTCATGTTCTTCTTCTTCTTCTTCGTCTTCTTCTTCAACGTTTTGTGCCACTTTTCTTGGGCTATTTCTTAAAACCCGGCGAGTTGTTGATGTTGTCGTTGCAGTTCTTTTTTTGGGCATTGCTTTGCCACGGCCTAAATTACATTGCCGTTTTCTTTTCACTTCAGTTCCCATATTTTTACGCAACATTTCTTGTCTTCGCTTTTGCTGCATACGTTTCTGGGCAAAACTTAATAGTTTTTGGTTTTTCACACCCGTATGTATTTTTGCTTTTGAACTAATCTCCAAATCATTACCTGCTGATGCTGCTGCAGCTATTGATGTGCGTGTGGTCTTTCTATTGGTCACAGTACTAAAAGGCATTTGGCCCTTAGCCGGAGATTTCTTGGGGCTGGCCAAAGTCCTTATTTTGGATTTATTTAAACTACCACTAGTTGCAGATCGTTTTAAGGATCTTAGTTTTCTTTCATTTGGCATTTCCTCTTCCTCTTCAAAGTCTATGACTTTTCTATTCTTTCTAAACTTACTAGACTTCTTTTCTAGCTCCTGCTCATTATCTTCTTCATTTTCACTTGACTCTAACTTTTCTTCCTCTTCTTCTAAATCTATATTCTCACTTTCACCCTCAGTTTCTTCCTGTTTTGTAGAACTTATTTCATCTTCATCCTCATCGTTTTCCTCACTACTACTACTTTTAGCACTTTCTTCTTCCTCCTGAATACTATTTTCTAAACTATTTCTCCTAATATTTTGATTTCTAGCCACCCTTCTACCTTTTCTACCTGTTTTTGTGTTTGAGGGCTTATTTTGTAGCCTTGTACTTGAACGCCCTTTTGTTATGAGCGGTTTTTTACGATTTTGTTGGGCTTTATTAGATACAGCCGTTTTACGATTTTTCAACGCAGTTAATCTTCGCTTATTGGTTTGTATCTTACGTCTACCAGATAAATTTCTTTGATTTCTATTTTTGTTACGATTTATATTATTATTTCTAATATTAGATTTTGTTTTAACCTGATTTGTTGCATCCTTGCGTGAATATGTTAATGGCTCCTCAGCACTTTCCTCTTGCTTCAACATTTCAGCTTCTTTTTGTAGCGCAGCCAATCGATTAGCTTCCCATTCACGTTTTTGTGCCTCAAGTTCAGCTTCGGCAGCCCGCAACTGTTCTGCAGTCCAAGCGGCTCCAGTTTCTTCCACAAAACGCATGGCATAACGTTCTATTGGCGAAAGCTGAAAAAGAAAACAAACCAGTGTAGCAAAAAATATTTTAAAAAAAACATTTCAGAGATACGATTCTTAAATTAAAAAACGTTTTCATTTGGAGTGCACCAAAAGTTCAACTGTTATGTAAATAAACTGTAAGACGTTGAGTGATATAATCCAGCGTAAAAATCGCTTTGACTATGTCTGAACGTCTTTAATTTAATATGGGCAACATATATTCATAATAAAATATTATTTACGGAACATTTTAAATTTAGGTATTTGTTGCCCCAAATAAAATGATAAACGAACTAATACAGTGAAGTTTAAATTTTCTTCCCTTAATGATCTGAGATCCACCTTTAAGCAGTGCTTAGAAGTGCTTAGAACAATTTTCGCTTTCATGTATATTCGAATATGACACAAAAAGGAAAACAAACTCACCACCTCAAAGCGAATATAGGAACTGTTTGTTTGGTACTTAAAACAAAATCCTCAATCAGACAAATGCCTCGCAAAAGCGAACATCCTGTGTTTAGTTTTGGCACGTTAAGACTCTAACAAAAATAGCTCGAATGCAACCAAAGTCAGTGACAATTTATCATCATATTAAGAAATTGTTTAAGTCCAAAAAAAGTATTAAATCATGTTTACATATCTTGTACCCAAAGCTTATGGCTGAAGCAAATAAGTAAAAGCAGTAAATGTATATTTAGTCTGGCAAGGTTACAAATTGTTTCACTTGGTGCGAAAAATCAATATGACACAGAGTGCCCCTGCTTCAAAAATAAACTTTAAAACCGAAGAAGAGACAGAATTAACTTATAACTAGTTATGTTATCCAACCTGATGTTATCAATTTAAAAATTTTTTAGTTGTCATCAGATTTTTTTACTTTTACTTACACATGTTTTAAGTATTAGTTTTGCATCTGTTTAAAACATTTTTATAGCAGCCATTTGACGATTTTCAAGCCAAAGTTTTTTAAGGACAAGAAAGTGCTTTTTAGGCGCCTAGTTCAAATACCAACAATTCTTAGTTTTTAAGGGGAATATATAATAAAATTCTTATTGGATTTTTTAAAAGCAAAGACAACTAACAACCTTTTAGCGCATATGGATATTAGTCCTTCGGTACTCAACAAAATCCTCAATCAGACAAATGCCTCGCAAAAGCGAACATCCTGTGTTTAGTTTTGGCATGTTAAGACTCTCACAAAAATAGCTCGAATTAAACCAAAGTCAGTGACAATTTATCATCACATTAAGAATATGTTTAAGTCCAAAAAAGTATTAAAAAAATGTTTACATTTCCTTGTGCTCAAGGCTTATGGCTGAAGCAAAAAAGTAGAAACAGCAAATGTATGTTTAGTCTGGCAGGGTTACAAATTGTTTCACTTGTTGCAAAAAATCAATGTGACACAGAGTGCCCCTGCTTCTAAAGATATATTAAACTTGAAAATGAGAACACTCATGGCGGAATTATTAAAGATAATTTTTGTTTGCAATTTTTGCTAAATAGAAACTATGTCAAAGTATCAGCTACTCTAATGAAGTCATTTATGTACTTGCACCATAAGACAGCTTTTTAAGAATATTCATATATATTATTTACAACAAACAATTAATTTATTTACGTAAGATTTAAAAAATTCTTGAATAAATGTATCCAAAAATTTCGTATGTCAGACGTTGAGTGATATAATCAGGCGTAGTAAAAATCGCTTTGACTATGTCTGAACGTCTATTGAACTCTTGGAAGAGTAGTATTTAATCTAGCTTAAAACATAATCACAATATTGAAAATAAATTAAATAAAGTGCTATTTTAATTTAAGCTAAAGGTTATAAGCTTTGAATTAAATTAAAAAAACACACATACCTGTTTAACCAAGTTTTGCATTTCCAGATCGGCCTTGCTTAGTTCAACATTAGTATCGGCTACTGTTATGGTTTCTTCTAACGGAATGTTTTCATCGAACTCAGCTAAATCTGCGGCAGCTTCTGCTTTAGCTGTTTTGGTGGCCTGAACATCCTGTTCATCTTCTGCTGCAGCTAAAGCAGATTCAAAGGCCTTTAGCGATTGTTTTTCCAAATCAAATTCTGGATTTTCCAATAAAGCCGCGTTAATAGATGTAGAGGGCTTATCAAACGTTTCCTGCTGCTGAATCGTCACGATTGTGTTGACAGCTGTGGTACTGCTGCTATCTGTCATTTGCTGTTGGTATTCCACATTAAAAAGATCTTTGATAGTGGAGCTCTTAAAGAACGAAGTGGTAAAGTTGCCACCCTCAATTGCCATATCGCTAAGCATTCGCTTTTGATTTGCTTTCTTAAGTATGTTGACCTCAATTGTTTTTTCGGAAACCAGACGATAAATGTGTACATCTCTGGTTTGTCCTATGCGATGACAGCGGTCCTGCGCCTGAGCATCCATGGTCGGATTCCAGTCAGAGTCGTAAAATATCACAGTATCAGCTCCAGTCAAATTTATACCTACGCCACCCGAACGAGTCGAAAGTATAAAGCAGAAAATGCGTTTATCTGTGTTAAAGCGCTCCATTAGCAATTGCCGCTGTTCCACTTTTGTGGCACCATCTAAACGCAAATATATATGACCATGATGGTTAAGGAAGGCTTCTAATATATCTAACATTTTAGTCATTTGTGTAAAGATTAACACACGATGATGGCCTGATTTCAATTGTTTTAACAAACGATCCAAAGTCTGTAGTTTGCCACAATCGTATTGTATGAGCCTAGGATCGGGAAATTGTGTTGTCATTGCTGATATAATAGGATTAAGCATGTCCAACTTTGGTGACATTTCAGTTTGTATAGTTTTCTCGATTTCCTGTTCTTTTAAGTAACGCATGGATGTCAAGTTATTAACATAGAACCGTATGCGCGGTGCACAAGCAGACGGTACATATATCATGAAATTTTGAAAAATCGATTTTAGCTCTTCACAACGATGTTCGTAAGATTTTAAAGTTTTGTTAAGTGTCCAGTTGTCACGACGTCTTAACATAGCAGTGGTGCAGTTTGTTAAACCTCTTGTTTGCCAACTGGAATACTTTAAAATATTACAGGCTTCTTTACAGTATTCTATGGACTCTCGACAATCAGCACCATAAATTGGGGTAGCTTCCGTGCGCCTCTTGTTAACGTTGGCCATTAGTTTTAAGCGAGCCAATCTTTTTTCTTTGCGCTGTTGCAGAATATCGGCCATATTATAAATTGGATCTAAATCGGACAAAGCCTCTTCATCTAAATCGTCTATAGGTTCGGTCTTAACATCTACGACACTTGTTCGAGAGCTCGCTGCTCTTTCAGTATTTATATTACTTTTAACTTGTTGAGCCAATGCTACCACCAAGGTTTTATCATCTCTTGTCTTTTCGGTTTTAACTGTTGACTTTAATAATTCCCCTTTCATGGTGTCCTGCAGTTTTAATTGCTTTGCTGGCGTTGGTCCCATTGTGGAATCATGTGTAGAAACATCTCGAGATCTGGTAGTAACGCAAGCTGGTATAATAGGTCCAAGTTTAGGTGCTCCAATTGGATTTATAACATTGTTTATACGTTTACTAATTCGACTATTTACAGTTTCTGCAACGCCTGCCCCTACGGATGGCATTATAGCCAACGCTGGATTAATTGGCACAAATTTATTTCCCTCCTTTCTCATGGCCGGACTTGCTCCCACTTTTACTGTCTGTAAAGCATGTGTATTAATATTTTGTTGTACTTTAACGTCCCTAACACGTATGTGAAATTTATATTTTCCCGTTGGACATCTTGGTGGTGGTTCGGGTATCGTGTCGATTTCTTCTATTAGCTTACGTGGCACTGCTAAAACTCGTGACTTGTGTGAAACATATGCCGTCAATGTTAACTCCAATTTAACCAGTAAAAGGTTAAGGGAATGCAAATCAATTTGCTAAAAGTTAAATGAATTAAAAAAATTTTTATTATATAAAAATACATACCTATGTATATATGTATAATTGAGTTATACTGAAGAAGAGCTTTGCCTCATTTTTAATTGCGTTTTTTATTATTTATACATATTTTTTTTTTATATTTATATGTATTTTGAAATTCTTTTATTTTCAACTTACCGTAAATGGATCATATTCCATTAGATCACATACTAAACGAGTCGTTTCATATGATATGCCATCCATTTGAAAGGGTGACAATGTGGGACGTACCTCAAACATATTCGGATGATTACAAACTTTACGCAATTGCATAAGGACATTAATAACACTCAAAAGATTACCAGTGGACAAGGTTTCTCTTGTTCTAAGAAAAATTTAATAAACAATAACTTTAACCCTGAAATATAAAAAAAAATAAAGTTTCAACTTACTTTGCTCGACTCATAAAATCATCATACAAATAGCGCTGACGATTGGATAAACGACACATTACTACATGTTCGTATTTTTTGGGCATTTGTTTTTCAACTTCTTTTTTTAAACGTCTTAACAGGAACGGTCTTATAACTTTATGTAGTCTTTGTATAAGCTGTTCATTATACTCCATGTTGCCCTCTATCATACCAGTCATTGGATTAGAAAACCATTCCTTGAACTCACGATGTGATGAGAAAACGTAGGGCATTAGGAAATGCATCAAAGACCATAATTCCATTAAATCATTTTGTAAAGGGGTACCGGTTAGAAGTAGACGTCTGCAATAACAAGCACGTTCAAATTTGTAAGAATGGGTATTTATATAAACCATATATCGCCACAGAAAATGCAAAGCGCCCTATCTAACATTTAAACATTTTTTAGAAGGAGCAATCATTTTTGTGTAAATGAAAACTATATTTACAATTAACACAAATTTTTGCCATATATGTTAGTTTAAAAGGATCAACAAATTTATTTCTGCTGAAAAAAAAATAGTTTTGCGAGATGACGTACATATTTGAAGGCTTTAAATTATAAAAATCCAATTTTAAATTGTTTGTTAGATAGGGCGTTTTGCATTTTCTGTGACGATATGTATGTTATAATCATTAAGAAATAGTTTTTAAATGTACGCTTTTCTTAACATTATTAAAAAAAATTTTAATTTAGTTTTTTGTTTCATTATTCATAAAATACAGTAATTCTATTGCCCGTTTCTTAATAATATAAAATTATTGTTTAGGCGATTGGTTAGATTGTACGACTTTTTTCCGAATTTTACATTTGACAAATTTACAAAAAAATTCTATAAAAAAAATTTAACCCATTTTACCCCTTCGTCTAAAATTAAAAAAAAAACATCAAATTGCTGCAACGAAGCATATACATATATGCACTTCATTACATCCCACGTTGGGTTGAAATGGTTCAAAAGTGACGCTTAATTGAATTTTTAAAATTAAGTTTTTGTATTAATATTTGGTATCGTATAAAACTAGATAAAATTCTACATCACTATGTAAATTTTCAAGCATCTATCTTGTCAGCTGACTCCGTAGTGACGTGTCAAAGTTAAAAATGTCTTGCAATTTTTTAAAAAGCGAAAAAAGTACAACTTTGCTCTAAACGAGTCCGTAATTTTCAAATTTAACGTTAATAAAGTGTTATTTTAAGAATGGAAACTGCAACTTCAGATGTTAAAATATACAAAAATGATGTAGTGTTTTTGAAAATATGTGTGAAAATATTTTTGACGATTTTTTTAAAAAAGGTCCAAAATTGGCCTATTTTTAATGTTTCGTGAACCATAACTTTTAAGTTAGTTAAGGTTGGGTTTTGAATTTTATATTTTCTAAAACAATGAAAAATGAAATTTGCGGTTTTGTTGCTTCATTTTTTGCTATTAACATTTTTCTGTTTGAAGTCGTGTTTTTTCAAAGTCATGTATTTAACAAAACTAACGTTCGTTCAATACTTACTATTGTTGTTATTGCTGTCGGGGGATTTTAATTTTAATAGAGATAGGTGCGTGAACAAGTTTCAGTCATCTTTACTCACGAGAGTGTTAAAATGGTTTTGTATGACTCCTACAATACATACATTTTTAGTTAATGGTCCCGAAATCATAAAATATGCCCTTTTACCGATTGGAGAACTTTTAGAAGAAGCTCAGGAAGCCAGAAATAAGGATTTTAAAATTTATAGGCAACACTTTGCTCGCAAATGCAGCTGAGAAAAGTCGAATGAAGTTATTTTAAATAGATTTTTTCTGAGTTTAGATCCATTCATATCTAGTATTAATAAACAAAATGAGCGGAAAGAAAAGCAACAATTATCAAATTCCGAACTACAGCTTTTGCTATCGCATATTATTTTTCAAGAAATATATGAAAGTGAGAGTAATGATAGCGAAGATTATGATTATGAGGATGAAGATAATATGGTTTCTTTTTAAGTGTATAACAATTATTAATAAACAAAAAAAAATTTTAAAAATTTATTTCGTTACTTTTTTTTAAAAAGTTGTAAAATTTTCGAAATCCTTCAAAGCCCAAATTCAGACTTTAAATTAAACTTGTATTTATATTTATGCAAAATATATATTTATTTTTTTATTTTTTAGAAAGAAGACAATATAAGCTTTTGTTTGCTTCTAATTTTTTAATAAAATCACTTTCCATTTTAGAATTACGGCGAAAATTCTGAAACAAACTATGATTTTCCGAAAAATAAAATGTCTATAAAATCGTTAAAATATTTTTTTTTCCGTGTATGTTTTTTTCAGAATATGCCTTTTTATGTATATTTAACGATTTGAAAAAAAAATCAAAAAAATTTAAATTACGGCTCCCATGAATTAATCGCCACTTTCGGTGTCATCGAACCCACGGTTTACATGCAATGACATCATTACACAATTTTTTTCGAAAATTAGATTGTTACTGATAGATTTATCTGTTTAAGTACAAACAAATCCATTTAAATAAAATCTATAAAAGCAAACTTAATTTATAAAAAACCACCGCGTTCAAGGATTTTTTAACTCGCGTTTTTGACCATCCAGTGTAAAATATAAAAATTAATTATTTGCTTTAAACTTTAATACATGTTGTCTAGATTTTAAAAAAAATAAACTTTAAAATATACACATATGTATATGTACACATAAGACGTATAAGATATGGAAAATTAGACAATATTAATATAAGCACCCAAGCGTAGTCTCTTAACTAATTTAGCAGACGTTAAGTTACTGATTATGGCGCTAAATTTTACTTTCACACATTTGAAGTTTTAATTTATTTATTTTTTTCTTCTAATCTTATTTTGTTGTCCATAACAAAATAAATTTTTTTTTGTGTAAAGTAAAAACCTCAATACTTTAAAAATAATGACTTAAAAAAAATTAACAGAATTCCGGAATTTTTACAAAACTCTTTAACTCTGCTATAAACTTTCATGCAGATAAAATAGAAATGAATAAATGAGCGTCTTAAGAGATTTTTTTTTTAAATTTGTAAAGCGTTAAAATAAAAATAAATAATTTGTATTTACCTTTCAGTAGAGAAATTTAACAGCAATTGCCAGCGTTGCGATTTAAAGTTTTTAATATTTTGAGCTTCATCCAAGATAAGATATTTCCACTTTTTGCGTCTAAAACTTTGCTGGTCCTGTACCACCAGTTTGTAGGAAGTTATGCACACATGAAAAGCATTCGGTTTAGTCCAACCAACACGTTTAAGTTTTCGTTCTTTTTGCGATCCATAGTAGGTGAGTATTTTAAAACCAGGACACCATTTTTTAAACTCCATTTCCCAATTCAACATAACAGATGAGGGGACAACAATCAAATGTGGACCCCAGTTTCCTTTTACGCAAGCCAAATGGGCCAGTAAAGCTATAGTTTGTATTGTCTTGCCCAAACCCATTTCATCAGCCAAAATACCATTAAGCTTACGTTCATTCATGGTTACCAGCCAGTCAAGACCGATGTGTTGATATTCGCGCAATGAATGTTTTAGCAAAAAGGGTACAGGTGTAACTACATTAGTTGATGATAAAGTATTGCCTTTCGGCTGTAGAGATTCCGCCAAAGCAGCAGCATCTTTTATCATATTATCTTTACTGCTGCTAATGTTGGAAGAATCTTCCAGCAGACTTTTCAAGCCAGTGTCTTGTTCATTTTCTTCCGTTTCTTCAATCTGTTCTTCGTCTTCTTCGCTTTCACTTTCCGTTTCCTCTTCATCCTCGGTATCGTCTTCATCGGACGTAGAATCATCATCAGAGTCCCTCATCGCTTGACTTATAACTTCGGTCTCATCTTCAAAGTCTACTACTTTTTTTGTTCTCCTTTTCGAAGTGGAGGTGGTACTGGTATCACCTGGTACCGATTTATATTTAGCCATTAGTTCTTCAACGGTTAAATCATTATCTGCTTCCAGTTCATCAATTTCTTTTTGATGATCAACATCCATTTCTTCTTCCTCTTGCTTGCTAATTGTATTTTCGTCATCTTCACTGGTTTCATCAGCCTCAAATTCCAGATCATCGCTTTCAGTGTCCTTCTTTTCTCCATCTTTGCCAGCGGCTGCAGACGATGTTGTCGCTTTTGATTCTACATCCAGTATAATTTTATTACGATTTTCTAAATAACCCTTAGGCAAATCTTTGAGAAAATCATTTAAATCCATTTGAGATTCTTTTTCTAAGGCCGCGACCTCTGCGTCTACGTCGACATTTTCTTCTTCCTCGGCTTTAGCTATAGTCTCTTCATCGTCTTCTGAACCAGAATCAGGACGAAATTCATCTAAAGAAAATTTTTTATTGTATACAAAATTGCATGAAATTTTACAAATCAAAAAGAAAAGTTTATCATCAGACAAATGCCTCGCAAAAGCGACCATCCTTTTAATTTCCATAAGCTTTCTCAAGTATAGAGCATAAGCCTTAGAATCAGTTACCAGTTTTTCATCATGTGATATATTTTTCTTAAAATTTCTTACTTTCATTTTTTGCAACAATGAAAACAGAATCTTTGAGGGCGCCTGCCTGCGTTATTTTTTTTTTTTTTAAGTGTTTGCGCTCATATTGTCATTTGAAAAGCAAAAGAGACAATGGTCCCGTGTTAAAAGAGACAAAAAATTAAATTAAAATATTATTTAAAATATGATTTATTTGCAAAAGTTTTAGGTTTTTATTATTTGTGAAAAAATGAATCTTTTCTTGTTAGAACTTTTTGAATTTATTTAAAGAAGAAGGATAAAAATGTTTTAAAACGTGTAGTTTAATGTGTTGTGTTTCCATTATCAATAAAAAAAATATTTTTTGTTCTTTTGCATTTCAGATGACAATATAAAAGACGATTTAAATAATTTTTAACTGTTTATGACTTTGTATGAAGCAGTTTTGGATAGCAAAACAAAAAACAAACGGTTTATGTTTAACTTACCATCTGTATTATCCCTCTGAGGGGATGATATTCTGCTTGAGTTAATGCTAGGATTTGCTGACGCATCTTTTAATGTTTTATTCATGCCCTCGGCCAACTGCTGAGAGAACTTTTCTGTCTGATCGACAATAAAAGACAAATGTTGATCCAAGGCTTTTTTTCGTTTCTCCTCGAGTTTTGTGTGATGTTTATACTCGACCAGTTTTTCAACGTTGCCCCAAAACATTTTGACCTCTTTTGCTATAAAGGCTGCCACACGTCTAAGATGTGCCTCCTGAGCTTTTTCAGCCCTTTGGGCGGCATTAGCTTTATCTTGGAAATATTTTTGCACCATTTTCGCACATTTTTTGGCTGCCGCCTTTTTCCACTTACGTTCTTGTGCAAAATCGGCTGCCAACCATACCATTTCCTCCAGCAAATAGTCCCAATGAGCTTTAGGTCGGGGCGGTTCCATTTGCTTGGGCAAACGTTTTTCAGTCCATAATCCCTCTCGCTGTAGTTCCATAATACGACGCATAACATCCACTTCTTGTTTTGCCTTAAAGGAAAACTCTTGATTACTATTTGGCGTAGTGGCAGTTGCGGCAGCATTAGCCGCACTTGCCGTACCAGCTGGTACTAATAATCCGCTCGGTGTGGGTGAGAATAAAGGTGGTGGAGTGTTTGAACTATTGCCCACGCCATTACCATTGCGCCGTAATGTTGTGGTACCTTGTGTTATGCTGCAGGGTATTAAAGGAGTACCACCTAAGATATAACAAAAAAAAACTCCTTGTCAATAAAATTCTGTTAACGATCAATAACTTTATTTTAGAAAAATAATTATAGAAGAGAAAATTGTATATTTTTTTTTAAACTTTAAACACACTTAACATGCCTTAAAAATTAAGTAATATTTTATAATTGAAGAAAAACATGCTTTAATAATGCGTTGTAGAATCAAAATCGACGTTAAACAGCCAAAAATGGGAAGGAATCGTTTTTTTTCTACTCTAAAAAAATCGATGAATTTACGTCTAAATGAGAAACAAGAATTAAGAAATTTATAGTCGACCAAGCCCACCTATGTATAAATTATACCCTACACCAGCGTGCTCAAAAGAATACAAGGACAGCCAAACGGACTGCCCGACATGCTTACTTGAAGGTGGGCTCTGAGCGTTAGAAACATCTGCACAAACGCGTAACAACCCCCCCCCCCCCGCATGTTGGTGGTGTGGGTATAGTAATTAATTGAATGTCTGTCTATCCGTCCGTTCGTCTGGCTGGGTGCCCTTGTATTCTTTTGAACACGCTTAAGGTCGCAATTTTAAAGATATCTTGATGAAACTTGGTAAAAAGAACTTTTATAGCCCTGGCACGAAGACCTAAAATTTTATTAAAAAAGGGTTTAACTTTCAAGGATGAAATGTTTTTAAACGTTTAGAAGTGGAAAGACGCTGAAAGCACGATTTCTGATCATAATAATCACTAGAAGACTGTGACGGATGTGACCATACAAATTAGAATTTTAAAGAGTTTTGAGTTTTAAAATTATGTTGTTTGAAATATTCCTTAGAATAAGCTTGTTTTTTTTAAATTAACATGGTGGTTTAAACATTTGAAATTAACTTTGATACTTTATTTCAACAAAAAACTATTTTTTCTTAACCCTTCTGTATTCCTTGGGTCAATTTGACCCACCATTAATTTTAAAACTTTTTTATTTACTTATTGTTTTTACCTAAGTGACACAGGTTCGTAACGAAATTTTTATTTATAGTAAACGGTAATATTAATCACCATTTAGCAACAACTTGATACATAAAAAATTTAATCGATTTAAAAATGGGGTTTCCCCTTTTTGGGGGGTTTGCAAGGAAATGTTCATATGTAACTTTATATGTTAACTTATATAATTTAAGACCACAATGAACATTAAAAGAACACAATAAAAATGTAAAATATAGATTTCACAAAAATTATTAAAACATTTTAAATTGTCATCAGATTAACAGCTTTAACATATATAAATTCATGTAAAAGCTTTGCATCTGTTGAAAACATTTTTATAGCAGCCATTTGACGATTTTCAAGCCAAAGTTTTAAGGACAAGAAAGTGCTTTTTAGGCGCCTAGTTCAAATACCAACAATTTTTAGTTTTTAAGTGGAATATATGATAAAATTCTTTTTAGATTTTTTTTAAAGCAAAGACAACTCACAACCTTTAAGCACATATGGATAATAGTCCTTCGGTACTCAACAAAATCCTCAATCAGACAAATGCCTCGCAAAAGCGAACATCCTGTGTTTAGTTTTGGCACGTTAAGACTCTCACAAAAATAGCTCGAATCTAACCAAAGTCAGTGACAATTTATCATCACATTAAGAATATGTTTAAGTCCAAAAAAGTATTAAAAAATGTTTACATTTCCTTGTACTCAAAGCTTATGGCTGAAGCAAAAAAGTAAAAGCAGCAAATGTATATTTAGTCTGGCAGGGTTACAAATTGTTTCACTTGTGAAAAATCAATGTGACACAGAAACAAACTTTAAAACCGAAGAAGAGACAGCTTTTTAAGAACTAACTTATAACTAGTTATGTTATCCAACCTGTTGTTATCAATTTAAAAATTTTTGAGTTGTCATCAAATTGTTGACTTTAACTCACACAAAATCAGTTTTAAAAACGTTTAATGAGTCAAAAAGATTTTTATAAATTTACCCCTAAGCCGTTTTATTTGTCATCAGATTTTTTTTACTTTTACTTACACATGTTTAAGTATTAGTTTTGCATCCGTTTAAAACATTTTTATAGCAGCCATTTGACGATTTTCAAGCCAAAGTTTTTTAAGGACAAGAAAGTGCTTTTTAGGCGCCTAGTTCAAATACCAACAGTTCTTAGTTTTTAAGGGGAATATATGATAAAATTCCTATTAGATTTATTTTTAAAGCATAGATAACTGACAACCTTTTAGCGCATATGGAAATTAGTCCTTCGGTACTCAACAAAATCCTCAATCAGACAAATGCCTCGCAAAAGCGAACATCCTGTGTTTAGTTTTGGCACGTTAAGACTCTCACAAAAATAGCTCGAATCCAACTAAAGTCAGTGACAATTTATCATCACATTAAGAATATGTTTAAGTCCAAAAAAGTATTAAAAAAATGTTTACATTTCCTTGTACTCAAAGCTTATGACTGAAGCAAAAAAGTAGAAACAGCAAATGTATGTTTAGTCTGGCAGGGTTACAAATTGTTTCACTTGTGGCGAAAAATCAATGTGACACAGAGTGCCCCTGCTTCAAAAACAATCTTTAAAATAATTTTTGATTGTCATCAGATTAACAGCTTTAACATATATGAATTCATGTAAAAGCTTTGCATCTGTTTAAAACATTTTTATAGCAGCCATTTGACGATTTTCAAACCAAAGTTGTTTAAGGACAAGAAACTGCTTTTTAGGCGCCTAGTTCAAATACCAACAATTCTTGCATATATGATAAAATTCTAATTAGATTTTTTAAGCAAAGGCAACAAACAACTGACAACCTTTTAGCGCATATGGAAATTAGTCCTTCTGTGCTCAACAAAATCCTCAATCAGACAAATGCCTCGCAAAAGCAAACATCCTGTGTTTAGTTTTGGCACGTTAAGACTCTCACAAAAATAGCTCGAATCCAACTAAAGTCAGTGACAATTTATCATCACATTAAGAATATGTTTAAGTCCAAAAAAGTATTAAAAAAATGTTTACATTTCCTTGTACTCAAAGCTTATGACTGAAGCAAAAAAGTAGAAACAGCAAATGTATGTTTAGTCTGGCAGGGTTACAAATTGTTTCACTTGTGGCGAAAAATCAATGTGACACAGAGTGCCCCTGCTTCAAAAACAATCTTTAAAATAATTTTTGATTGTCATCAGATTAACAGCTTTAACATATATGAATTCATGTAAAAGCTTTGCATCTGTTTAAAACATTTTTATAGCAGCCATTTGACGATTTTCAAACCAAAGTTTTTTAAGGACAAGAAAGTGCTTTTTAGGCGCCTAGTTCAAATACCAACAATTCTTAGTTTTTAAGGGGAATATATGATAAAATTCTTATTCGATTTTTTTAAAGCAAAGACAGCTCACAACCTTTAAACGCATATGGAAATTAGTTCTACGGTACTCAACAAAATCCTCAATCAGACAAATGCCTCGCAAAAGCGAACATCCTGTGTTAAGTTTTGGCACATTAAGACTCTCACAAAAATAGCTCGAATCCAACCAAAGTCAGTGACAATTTATCATCACATTAAGAATATGTTTAAGTCCAATAAAGAATTAAATAATGTTTACATTTCCTTGTACTCAAAGCTTATGACTGAAGCAAAAAAGTAGAAACAGCAAATGTATGTTTAGTCTGGCAAGGTTACAAATTGTTTCACTTGTTGCGAAAAATCAATGTGACACAGAGTGCCCCTGCTTCAAAAACAATCTTTAAAATAGTTTTTGATTGTCATCAGATTAACAGCTTTAACATATATGGATTCATGTAAAAGCTTTGCATCTGTTAAAAACATTTTTATAGCAGCCATTTGACGATTTTCAAGCCAAAGTTTTTAAGGACAAGAAAGTGCTTTTTAGGCGCCTAGTTCAAATACCAACAATTCTTGCATATATGATAAAATTCTAATTAGATTTTTTAAGCAAAGGCAACAAACAACTGACAACCTTTTAGCGCATATGGAAATTAGTCCTTCTGTGCTCAACAAAATCCTCAATCAGACAAATGCCTCGCAAAAGCAAACATCCTGTGTTTAGTTTTGGCACGTTAAGACTCTCACAAAAATAGCTCGAATCCAACCAAAGTCAGTGACAATTTATCATCACATTAAGAAATTTTTTAAGTCCAAAAAAGTATTAAATAATGTTTACATTTCCTTGTACTCAAAACTTATGGCTGAAGCAAAAGAGTAAAAGCAGCAAATGTATGTTTAGTCTGGCAGGGTTACAAATTGTTTCACTTGTTGCGAAAAATCAATGTGACACAGAGTGCCCCTGCTTTAAAACAAACTTTAAAATCGAAGGAGAGACGGCTCTTTAAGAATAAACTTATGACTAGTTATGTTATCCAACCTGTTATCAATTTAAAGATTTTTTAGTTGTCATCAGATTGTTTTTACTTTTACTTACACATGTTTTAAGTATTAGTTTTGCATCTGTTGAAAAAATTTTTATAGCAGCCATTTGACGATTTTCAAACCAAAGTTTTTTAAGGACAAGAAAGTGCTTTTTAGGCGCCTAGTTCAAATACCAACAATTCTTAGTTTTTAAGGGGAATATATGATAAAATTCTTATTCGATTTTTTTAAAGCAAAGACAGCTCACAACCTTTAAACGCATATGGAAATTAGTTCTACGGTACTCAACAAAATCCTCAATCAGACAAATGCCTCGCAAAAGCGAACATCCTGTGTTAAGTTTTGGCACATTAAGACTCTCACAAAAATAGCTCGAATCCAACCAAAGTCAGTGACAATTTATCATCACATTAAGAATATGTTTAAGTCCAATAAAGAATTAAATAATGTTTACATTTCCTTGTACTCAAAGCTTATGACTGAAGCAAAAAAGTAGAAACAGCAAATGTATGTTTAGTCTGGCAAGGTTACAAATTGTTTCACTTGTTGCGAAAAATCAATGTGACACAGAGTGCCCCTGCTTCAAAAACAATCTTTAAAATAGTTTTTGATTGTCATCAGATTAACAGCTTTAACATATATGGATTCATGTAAAAGCTTTGCATCTGTTAAAAACATTTTTATAGCAGCCATTTGACGATTTTCAAGCCAAAGTTTTTAAGGACAAGAAAGTGCTTTTTAGGCGCCTAGTTCAAATACCAACAATTCTTGCATATATGATAAAATTCTAATTAGATTTTTTAAGCAAAGGCAACAAACAACTGACAACCTTTTAGCGCATATGGAAATTAGTCCTTCTGTGCTCAACAAAATCCTCAATCAGACAAATGCCTCGCAAAAGCAAACATCCTGTGTTTAGTTTTGGCACGTTAAGACTCTCACAAAAATAGCTCGAATCCAACCAAAGTCAGTGACAATTTATCATCACATTAAGAATATGTTTAAGTCCAAAAAAGTATTAAAAAATGTTTACATTTCCTTGTACTCAAAACTTATGGCTGAAGCAAAAGAGTAAAAGCAGCAAATGTATGTTTAGTCTGGCAGGGTTACAAATTGTTTCACTTGTTGCGAAAAATCAATGTGACACAGAGTGCCCCTGCTTTAAAACAAACTTTAAAATCGAAGGAGAGACGGCTCTTTAAGAATAAACTTATGACTAGTTATGTTATCCAACCTGTTATCAATTTAAAGATTTTTTAGTTGTCATCAGATTGTTTTTACTTTTACTTACACATGTTTTAAGTATTAGTTTTGCATCTGTTGAAAAAATTTTTATAGCAGCCATTTGACGATTTTCAAGCCAAAGTTTTTTAAGGACAAGAAAGTGCTTTTTAGGCGCCTGTTTTAAATACCCATAATGCATAGTATTTAAGGAGCAGTTGTGATACAATTTTTATTCGATTTTTTATAGCAAGAGAAAAGACAACTTAATCAGGCAAATGCCTCGCAATAGCAAACATCCTGTGTTTAGTTTTGTTCTTACTTTTGCCATTTTTCAATGATATTACACCACCACTCTGCCGCCAAACTCCTAACACTTCTAACGGTAGTAAGTAGAGATGAGCGATGTTTCTGTTCCGGTGATTGTATGTACATATACCTGTGACTTGAAAATCACTGGTAGCGACAGTGACATAAACTGTGAAGTAACTATTACTACGATGTAGTTACTTTGATATGTTACTAAAACAAATATTTTTTTGGGATTTCCTGTCAAGTATCTATTTACTGCGTTGTTGTTACCACTTAGTTAATTTTTGCCAACAACCTTGTTCATTCAATCTTTAAACTTCATATACATAAATAACATTGTGGTTCGCGGAAAAAATAAGAAATGTTCCTGAGTAGCAACTGTTAACTGCAGTATTGTTACTTAAGATTTGGTATGTTATTTAAAGTAAAATTTTTGGGTCTCCCTGTAAAGTAACTATTAACATATTTGTTTGTGAAAAATAATAAACAGCGATCACCGTCACTGTTTAAAATAACTGTTATTTAAAAATCACGTTCACTGTTTACAGTATTCTTCAAGTCACGGGTTCGCTCATCTCTATTTTTATAACCACTGATCTACCAGCGCACCCTTTCTTTGAATTTAGTAATATTTTGGACGGGTGATTTTGCCAAATGCAGTAGTGCGATTCAGTAACTTATAAAGATTCGACGACCGTTATATTTATCGACAGAACTTGTTGTTTGCAGTTATGGTTAAGTGATTCACTTAAAACTTTAAATAATTTCCAAATAATATGAAGAATAAACCCAATAATATTTTTAGAAAGAAATGTGTTCAATTTGTGAGATTTATTTCAAATTTATTTAATGTTTGACATTTTACAATTAATGTTTAACATTAAAATAAAAAAAAAAAATAAGTTACTTAATCGCACCACAGATCCATCTAAATTTTGTTGTAACTTTTCTTATTTTATCATTTTTAAATTATGAATTTCTTTTGCATGGTTTTCTGTTTTAATTTTTTTTTTATTTTTTATTTTATACACGAATTTTTATACTCGAACAAATTCAGACAACCAATGTTACAAATTTAAGTATCGTGTTTTTATTTCTAAATTATAACACTGAGTTTCATTTAAACTCTTAACTTGACCAAAAGTTTTTATAATTCCATTACACCCCGAACAACTGAATATTAAGTTTTTTTTAAATCACGCGATTAAAAATAACGAGTATGCAAAATCTTTTATATGATACATTTTTGCAGCAATGTTAGAATTAAATAATTTGAAATATTATTAAGGTACGAACGAACCTTTTATGGTTTGGGTAGTATAACGAAGAGTATGAATGAAAAAGTATTGTTTATAAAGTTTTGTCAGTTTAAAATTTGCAAACATTAGCTCCTTTTACTTCTTAGTCGCAGTATAAAAACACAAACAACGCTTAACCCAACCTTAAATCATGTTCTATGTACATATATTTACATAAATATTTACTACAAAAAAAGCTGCTATAAACAAAAAAAATACTAAATCATTTTAAAAATTAAACAAAATGTACACATTAAGCATTAACTAACTACTATAATTTAAAAGCCAATTTTTTGTTTAAAAAAAATATGTAAACAAGTGAAAGCGGCTTCTTCAAAAAAAGGGGGATGCTCTTTTACAATTAAAGAAAATAAAAAAAAACAGTGATAAACGTGACAGCTAAAAATAATAAAATTGATAAAATGTAATCAATTACAAAACAAGAATATAGAAGATTTTTTGTTTGAAAATGTTAGGAAAAAACGATAAGCACCTGGCACCAAAGGTACAGTAGTGTTTCCTACAGCAGGTGGGGCAGGTATTTGGCCAAATACCATCCCGTGACGACCACCTAGAGGTCTACCCGGAATGTGACCTAAATTTTTGTTGTAATATATTTTTAGTTAAACAATAAATTATGATTAAAATTTATTAGGTTTAAAAAAAAATATGAAAAGGAGGGAAATAAAAAGTATTGTAAAAAAATATATAAACAGAAAGAAAAAAAGTTTATAAACAAGCATACAGCTCTCACTATAGGCTCAAAGACTGAGTTTTAAGGCAAACAATCACAGAACACAGATAAAACTTTAAAATTTAAAAAATCTAATAATTAAAATCACCAGTGATAGATAGACCAGTGCCACCCTCCCCCATATGCAGAGCCCTACTTTATAATTAAAAAAAATTACAACCAAATCTATTTCAAACAGATGACACACTTTAATAAAAAAAACATTTTGAACTAAAACATTTTTAAAATGTTTAAAAAAAATTTAGTTTTTTTTAATAATTAACATTTTGTAACAATTAACAAGAGACGTTTTTCTGGATTTTTTGTGCATCAAATGTATGAAACCGACCAACGAAAAATCTTAACTTTGACAGCTTGCCGTAATATTATGACCTGCCACCTTATTCTATTTTCTAACACTTGTGCCCTTGGAGGAACTTTTTAATATTTGTTGCTTTAAAAATCAGCTTTTGAGCCTTTAGCGCAATTGTTTTAAATATTGAATTATAACTAAAAACCAATAAATTGTTTGCCTTTTTTTGTAACTCGAAATGAAAAATTTTGTATTTTTGGTGATGTTGTTCGTATGTGTAAGATAATAAGTAGTTATGTGCTTTTCATTTTACAATGATATACATAAGTGAAGAGTGAAAAACGAGTTGTTAAAAGCATTTTTTATACATTAAATAAAAAAAAATTAAAATTAAATATAAAGACAATTTTGATATAATAAAGAAAACATAAATTTGAAAAAGAACTCATTTTAAAAACTTATAAAAAAATTTTTTAAATAAATTGAACATACCTTGCTGGGTTAATTGTTGCACGGCTGCTGGTAGTTTTGTCGATACCGCCACTGGTGTAGCACCAACAGCTGGTATTTTTATCTCCGCTCCTTGAGGAGGTAGGGGATTACCACTGGCATCTGTAGCTGTTAATGCAGCAGAATGCGGTGTGTTGGCCATAGATGCGTTTAAAGAGGCGGATAAGGATGAGCAAGAAGTTGAGTATACAGTTGACGATACCGCTTTTGTAGTGTATTTGGTTGTACTACTTGGCTGTCTTCCATAATTTGAGACCAATGAAGTATTTGCTGTAAAGGGAGAAGAGGAGGTGGTTGTGGTAGATGCCAACGATGATACTGCTGCTATTAATGTTGGCGTTTGTATTAAAGATTGAGTATTCTGAAACAAAAATTAAATCAAATTACATTTATTTAAAAATGTTTTACTAATTAATTTGCAACACAAAAAGTATTGCCAAATTCTTTACAAGAAAAAAAAACTAAAGGCTGATTTAAATCATATTTTGTTTCATTTAGAAGTCGCAATTACTAAAATCTTACCGTTGTCTGATTAATATTATTTGGATTAATAATATTACTGCAACTGCCACCACTACTGGTTACACCAATTATTGTTGCTATATTATCAGCAACTAAAACTGATTTTGTCTGTAAATTTTGTTGCTGCTGTTGTAATACAGTACTCGCCGCAGCTGCTGCACTACTAACGTTAACTGCCGTTGCTGTTGATGCAGATGTTGCCGTGGTTGTCGATGTTGCTGTGGTAATTGTTGCAGCTTCTGTTGTTCTATCATCGTTATTTAATTGATCTAAACGATAAGCATTGCTAAAGGCGATGAACTGTGGGGTAGGTGCTTTTTTACGCCACATGGGATAGTCCATCATATTGCCACCGGTTTGCAAATAAAACAATTCGGCGACATTTTCAGAGTGTCTACGAATAAATTTTGAAAATTAATTTAAAAAAATCTCTATACCTATTAAGCAAAATAAATTTCTTACTTTTCTTTTAATCTACGTAATCGTAAATATTTTTGTTCTAGTAAACGTTTCCTTAATGTTTGTATATCTAAAGTTGTTGCTGATGTTGATACTACTGCTGCTCCTGCTAAAGATGTTGACGAAGAACTGCTATTTATTAAAGATATTGGGGACAAAGACGATGATGTTTTTGTTGAGGTGGGTAATAAAGAACCTAAAGATGTAATGCTACTTTTACTAACACCATCAACTCCAGCTGCTGATAAAATTCTATTATTTTCTGGTTGCAAGTGACTGTCTTCTAATTTTTTACGTTTACTAAGAGGGGAAGATAAATTTGTATCAGAGTTTATAGCTGCTAAGGAGCCAGGGTATGAACTTATTTTTTGTTCTTGTTGTATCTGTTGATGTTGCTGTGAATTTTCTAAAGCTTTAGCAGTAGCAGCTGTTTGATCGGCTGATGTTCGTATTGGCGTTTGAGGCATATGACCCTTAGACAGCGACTTTGAGTAAATTCCGGGTTTTGTTGATGACACTAACGATGATGTCGTTGGTGATGGTAACAATAATGACGATGAATCTGTATTTTGTATGTGTTGTTGAGCAAAAGCTTGCTGAAAACTTCTTGGTGTTGGACTGGTCGATTGCTTTACTTGTTGCTGTTGTAATGATCCACTAGCAACAACAGAAGTTGTGGACAACGTCGGTGCTCCGCTTTGATTGGCAAGGTTTGACGAGGTTTTTATTAAGTTTGTTGAAATTGTTGTTGATGATATGCGGTCTGGAACAGCAGGAGGGGCCGGGTTAGACCCTTGATGCCCCCCTCCTGCTGACTCACCTTCATTCATGTTTGATGCATCTAAAACACATACAAAAATAACAACATTAAATGTAAAAATAATTTCTCGATTTGTTTTTAAAGTGTTCCCGGTATAGGTAGGTTCCTAGTTAGTTTTGGTTTCTTGGGATGTGTTCAAAGCATTGTTATTGTGCATATATTTTTGTTTTTTAAATGCCGGGTAAGTTTGGTATCTATAGTAAATGATGAAACCAACAGAACAGTAAATATTAAAAATTTACATAGTTTACCACAAATACAAAACATACCAGGCACCCTTTCACCATGACTAAATGCCGCTCATGATACAAATCATGATGCCGCTATTGATATGCGGCTATAAGCCGCCGCCTTCGACATTTTTCCAATCGGTTTTGTTCTCTGTCATTGACTCTAGTCCAGAAAACGAAGCCGACCGGGTAACAGCCGCAGCTAAGCCGCCGACAGCCTTAGTTTATGTAATGCAGCCGCCGCCGAGTTAAGCGGCTAGATTCGGCTTAAGGCTAAGCCGATTTAATTTTTTTTCTGGCGACTAATCACGGTTTACACTTTCAAATTATTTGGCAGCGTTTAGGAAATATAGCATTGAACCTACGCTTGATTAAAGATTTAAAGGGAAAAGGTAACTCTAAACTAAGTTAGAACAATATACACATTAAGCCGTTAAATATACTTGAAAAGTGTAAAAGAGAGCTATGTCGCAAAAATATATCAAAAGTTATTTTATTAGTGGCACAAATCAAAAGTTGTTGGCAGATTTGTCAAATTTATCTGACGATGATGGCATAAATACTCAAGTTCCTTCTATTGAAGATATTAAATATTTTGAAGAATTACTGAATAGAAAAGTTGACCTGAAGATTATAGCACAAGTGGTAATCAGAAATGGAGCAGTTTCGGAATGTTGAAAGTATTTCGATGACCTGTACGTAAAGGGCCGCGAATTATGTCTAGAAAACAAAAATATGAGTTTAAAAAGGTTGTTGATGACCGACTACAGTTGGAAATCAAAACATATTTTGCCACACAAGTTGCACACCCAAAAGCCATTGACTAGTGACAACAAATTAAATAAGTAAATAATAGGATTCGCATACTTAAAAATTAGCATCTACTAAGCAATCTACTAATGATCTATATTTTTCGAGCTTTTCCTAGTATGTATTTCACTTTCTGCCAACATTTGTTTTGGAACACCTGCAACTTCTGATTCACTAGAGCAAGCATTTTCCTTTGCTGAAAATCCCAACTATAAAAAAAAGAAGTAGGATAAATACCGCACGGACAAAATGCATTAAATTGTTCACGATAGCACTAATTTTATCAAACAAATTTTTTCTAAACGAAAGATATTTATTTTGATTACTTAATGTGATACACAACTGAACCAATAAATTTAATATTGAACATCTATTATATAAAGAAGGGGTGTATGTATGTATGTATGTATGTATGTTTGTATGTTTGTATTTTATAGCTGGCCACACCAGTGGACCGATTTTTTTGAAATTTTTACAGGGAGTTATCTCAAGTCTGGAAGGAACAATAGGCTACTTTTTTTTTTAAAAACTATTGCTGCCACGCCCACAATACGCCCATTTGTGTGGGAAGGTTGGGTTATGAATGTCCTAACAAAATTACCCAAGGCCATATTGATCAAACGCGTAGAGCTAAATACATAAAATTTATAACACGTGTTAAGCTCTACATGTTTGTTCAAATGCACATGAATTTTTAAACATTTGGCCCGTAAAGGGATAAAAAGGGGACAAAAAGGGAAAAATCTGTAACCTTCTATCTTTTGATGTACATATATAAGATAGAAACAAAATTTAAAAAGTTTAGCGTTTTCCTTAAGAAACAAACAGACAGGTATCTGGAGTTTTTTTTTAAATGTTGGTCCGAAAGGGCGAAAAAAGGGGTTAAAATTTTATTTTGGTACTTTTTGGTACTTTTTTGTAACTTTTAAACCAATAAAGATAGAAAAATTTTTCAAATTGCGTTCGATAGGTTTTACAAAAATATGATTACACTGTTCGTACTTTTTTCAAATTTTGGGCCCAAAGGGTAAAAAAGGGTTAAAAATATATTTTGATTTTTTTATTCGTTTTTTGTAACTTTTAAACCAATAACGATAGGAACATTATTCAAATTAAGTGTAACAGGCCTAAAAAATATGAGTACGTTTTTAGATACTTTTTTAATTATTAAATCCTAAGGGCAAGAAAGGGTTAAAATTAGGTTTTAGTACTTTTTGTAACTTTAAAATCAAATAAGATAGAAACATAATTTAAATTCCTCTTCCAGACCGATTTTTGGAAATTAGTTCGCACATAAGCGGCTTTTAAAGTTAAAATTTTGAAGGTAAAAAAGTGGGCGGTGCCACGCCCATAAAAGTTAAACTTATTATGCTGGTACTTTTATTGCACTGATTTTTTAAAATTGGCACACATATAGAAGGCCTCTAATTCCGAAATTTTAAAGGACAAAAATGGAGGATTGCAGCGCCCACAAAAATGTAAGTTTTCATACTGGTTCTTCTATTGTTGCAATTTTTATGAAGCTCAAAAATAGACCGATAATATTTATTTTCGGTACAAAAATGGGTGGCATAAAGATAGACAAACGTGCAAAACAATGTGAAGATAAGGCCATATTTGAGCCAGTTATAGCCCAAAACGCTTAATCCGGGAGGACATTTGTATGGGAGCTCTGTCGAAAAATTAACTGATCATCACCACAAACAACATGCTTTTTTCTTATGCCAAAAAACTTATCTGTTCCAAATTTCATCGAAATATCTGCAAAAATGCGGTATCTACTTTATTTACAAGAATACATTAATAAGGCTCAATTCCAAAACGCAGTTTGCCTTGCATTAAAAATTTTCAACTTCTTCCCTTATTCACTATTTACAATTTTGACAACGTTTTTTGCTTCCAGGACATTAATATAACTGTAAGCACTTATTTGGAAGTAGAAGATATTACCAGAAACATCATCTTTGCTTTCAGGAAAAACTTGAAATTTCGTGATGCAAAGCAAACTGCGTTTTGGAGTTCAACCTAACTCCCAGCCGGACGGATGGACTGACAGGTTTTAATCGACTCAGAAAGTGATTCTGTGTCGATCGGTATAATTGGAGGTGGGTCTCAGACCTTTTTCTTTGGTGAGGCACAAAAATTTGTACAAAAGCATAATAAAATTTGAATTAAACAATATAAGAGAAGTTTGAACTTCTTTTGAAAAATATTTGATATGTGATCCCTGTATCTATATTATATAAAGAAAGGTTGTATGTATGTATGTATGTATGTATGTATGTATGTATGTATGTATGTATGTATGTATGTATGTATGTATGTATGTATGTATGTATGTATGTATGTATGTATGTATGTATGTATGTATGTATGTATGTATGTATGTATGTATGTATGTATGTATGTATGTATGTATGTATGTATGTATGTATGTATGTATATATGTATGTATGTATGTATGTATGTATGTATGTATGTATGTATGTATGTATGTATGCATGTATGTATGTATGTATGTATGTATGTATGTATGCATGTATGCATGTATGTATGTATGTATGTATGTATGTATATATGTATGTAGGTATGTATGTATGTATGTATGTATGTATGTATGTATGTATGTATGTATGTATGTATGTATGTATGTATGTATGTATGTATGTATGTATGTATGTATGTATGCATGTATGTATGTATGTATGTATGTATGTAAATACATATGTATGTATGGTTGTAATTTATAGCTGTCAACACCAGTGGATCGATTTTTTTGAAATTTTTACAGCGAGTTACTTAAAGTCTGGAAGTAAGGGGCTAAGATTATATATAGAAGTTTATAAATAATTTTTGCTTATTAAAACTTTCTGAATATCCAAAACTGTAAGCCTGGTAAATTTCGAATTTTTATGAGCTAAGTAAATAGTAGGGCTGACTTATTATTTATTGCAACTTATATGGGGCAACCAATAAACTCTTTTGTTTACATATTTTAATAATTTTACTATGATTGGGGTAGCGAAGCACACCGGGGCTTAGCTAGTAATTTTATAAATTGAAATTTATAACAAATTATCAAAAACATTTTTTTTTTCTTTTTTTACTTATTTGTTTTTGTCTCTATTCTGATTTTAAGAATATTTAACGTAGAGAACGGCTGCAGCCGGCTATTGGCCGCCGCCGCCTTCTTTAACCCATCGGCCTTGTTCTCTGCTTTAGTCGTTTTTGTGTGAAATTCGAAAACAAACGACACGATAACGTCAGACATAAAAAAAGATTGCTTATTTTTAAATTAGTAAGGCGTGACCGAAAAAAAATAATTTACCACACCACTTACATCAAATTAAAACACAACTATGATTTTGGAATTTTATAAGTAAATACATACATATGTACATAAATTAATTTTTTTAACTATTACCAAGGCACATTCCTGACTATTACTTAAACACAATTTTCTGTAAATTAGAAAAAATTACATATTAAAATTTCTTAACGTACATTATTTTTTTCAAACCGAAGTCCTTTTAAAGGCAATTGTATTTTTAAAATATGTGCAAACACACAAAGCAAAGCTAAAAAAAATTGGACTCCACTCTCCTATTTACAAAAAAACACTAATACACGTAAAGACTTATTTGTCTTGCACTTATTTTAACATTTTTCATTTTCTCTACACCTACCTCAGTAGTCTTGTATTGTAATCATGATTTTTCTGGCATTCCTTTAGGCATCCGTACGAAAAATTTTTTTTAAACGTTGAACGATATATACAATTTTTATCTTATTATAAAAGTTTTAGTTATTTTTACTCAAAAACAGTAAATATTTCACAATTAATTCACAAATTTTTTTTTGAAGTTTGCTTTGACATAGAAAATTTTTTCCTTGTAATTTACATACTGTTGTGCTCTTCACACTTATAGATTTTCGTATAGCTTCCTTCACTTTCCGGATTTTTGAGAAAAAAAATTATCACGTAATAAACACTAGCGATTATGCTGCGAAAATGTGTTGCGAACACTTTGAGAACACGACGGAAACTGAAACTGTGGTGGAAAACAAAACAATCGGTGCTGTTTTTAGCAGAATAAAAAGATGCCATACGGATTTATTATTCAAAAACAGAGCTGTTTAGCTACCTTAGCAGCTAACTCGACTATAATCTTTGCTAGGTACTCACCTTGAAACATGTTTATGCAACCAGGCATGTTTTGTTGCCTTTTACATTTGAACAGACATAGGAAATGCATTTTTCAATTCTCTTTTGTACTTGCTTTAAGTTTTCACCCTTCGAAATTAAGCAAGAAATTTTTTATTCCTTTTTGTTTGTTTCGCTTGTGCTTAAATATGCACTGCCAACAATAAAAAATGACGACTACTTGCCAAATTAATATGAATCTGCAAGATGAAAACTACGAAAAATAAGAAAGAAAAGCGAAAAATGTCCAGTACAGATAGTCGTGTACGATACACTCTACCTTTTGAAACCTGGCCCCCAGTTTTCGTCAGCCTATTCTCTGTCTGACCAAGTGTAAAAGGACAGATACTGTGAATTCCTGTTTATGGTTTAATTTTGTGTTGCATTCGAGGTTTTAAGTATATCAAAGGATTTTGATATTCTCTAATAACATTAACATACCGCAAAATGTGTACCTATCTTAAGATACCTAAATCTGCGTTCACATTTGAAGGTACTTTTATACAATTTTAGTATAACTCAATAACATGTTTTTTTTTTTAACAATAATTTAACGACGTTAATGAAAAAAGAAAAAAACATGGTATTAAAAGTGTAATTCAACGGGTGGATAATCCGAAAGCAAATTTCTTATACAAGTAACATTTCTATAAACTTCTTCAGATATCATTATCAATGGAAGTATAAAAAGAATAACAATTCGCTTTCTTACCTAAGAACATAGTCCTTGCATGTTAAGGTCAAGTTTATGTAGGAACCAGAATATCTCACTTTAACAACATACTTAAGCACAGCTCTTTTCAGGCATATAGTTGGAAAATCTATGGAAAAATAAAAGATTTTATTGGACTTAGCATCAGATTATTGCGACTACCCCAGCCATAAATTGAAATCAAGTCCACGATCAGGGTATAATACATATCCTTAAGAAGACTAATATGTTTAGATGTATAAAACTGAATGTCATCAACATAAGCAAGTATTTTTACATATGTAGTTTACAACACTAAAAATATCATTAACAACCATGCTAAACCGCAGGAGACCAAGAACTGATCCTTGAGTTACACCAGAGACAATTCTCTTCGGGTTTGACACTCTATTGTCAATAATGAATTTTAATAAGGTTCCAAAAGGTAATTTCAATAGCGGAATTACTGCAAAACCAGTGTAGACTATAAGATATGTAGGGAACAAAGATTAGAATAGTAGAATTTGTTCAATATTATGTATGCATTAATTTTTAACTTTTTTAATTCTTGACAAAAAATTGACACATACAAAAATAAAAACCATACATATTTGCAAATTACTTTGAGCCTGACAGTCACATAACATCAGTGCATTAAAGCTCTGACATATCTTCTACCGTCTGTGCAGGACCTAATAGCTTCCTAGAGAAAGGACATGAAAAACTGTGTTAAATTTTAGGGGGCTACCACTTACCCAACTTCTTTCAAAAAAAAAATGTTCCTTTTCAGCTCGCTGTCTTAGCTCGTATCAAGTTTTGTAGAAGCAGTGGCTTTATTTACTGTACTCGGGGTGACTTTTCATTTTGAAACCCAGGTGATATTTCATTTTGTAATTCTTTCATACTAAATAATTGATTTTATTTAAGATGACCCTAATTAAACGTTAATAAAAACTAAATTTTTACAGTAAAGCTAAAAACAGGAAAGCTTAGTACACGAAGTCCATTTGGAATATATCTAAGATAAATAAACGTTATGGTACGGCTTCACTAAGAAAGGTCTCGTGGACAGCCGGTCTTCGGCCCACGTTGAACATACCATTGAGGAATAAATATTATGCGGTACCATGAAATAACTTTTATATAAAATAACTCCCAACCTAAATATATGATATAAGTCCAAATGATTAGAAGCTATTTCATAAAAGTCCAAATATAGTGAAAAAACTCTCAACATAAATAAAATAACCATTAATTAAAAAAATAATATACTATTAATTAAGTCTCAAGAGAAATTATTTAACTCCCAATTTAAAATGAAAAATGCGCAGAAGTTTCGTGTTATAATAAGCCTCAGCCGGGCAACGGATAATCAATGGTCAAAACGTGTTTTGTAATCAAAACAATGCATAGAGCTTTTTCAGGAGAGCATGTAGAGAAGCCAATACCATCAGGTAGTATTCAATGTATATGGTAAGACATTTCGAGCGCAACTAGCCTTGTATGCCATGCAATGGGCAAATTTTCTAGTGGTAGCACAAACATGACCGCCGTTGGCAAAAAGTCTCTATTTCAGCAAACAAAACTAGCAGTCAAGAATCGCAGCCTTGTGATTTCTATTAAGCCGTCGGAAAGAAAACGGCAGGCTTTGGCTTTTAAATGGAATCCTTTGCGAATTGACACTAAAGAGAAAAAGTAAATACATATGCATATGTATATGGCAAACAATCGTGAATTGGAAATAAATTAATTAGAAATGTTAAAATTGCACAGTTTGGAAAATACAGAATTATCCGAATATTGCTTAAGTATTTTAGAAAAACATGGAATAACTTTAGTTCGGGAATTTCTTCAAGAAAACCAACAAACGATTGTTAAATTATTGAATTTAAACATCGAGCAAGTTAAGCAAATTAAAAAAGAATTTCGGCGTTTATATGGACCCAAACAAGACGTTCTCGATGTAGACGCATTAGTAAAACACGATTTACCTAAAGTTAGAATTTATGGCTCACAAATAAATGCTTTAGACATTATGCTAGCACCAAAGCAGCTACTAATGGAATCTTCATTTTGGGAGATTTGTGGTCCTTCTGGTGTGGGGAAAACGCAACTGGCTTTGACATTAGTACTTAATTTTGTTACAGCTCATGTAGCATCCGCTTTGTACATAGATACCAAATTGGATTTTTCAGCAAGTAGACTTAAAAACATTCTCAAAGCTCGAGATATCGAGCCAGAACTACATGCTGGCATTATGTCTTTTATAAAGGTGGAACGTGTTTTTTCAGCTCTCGGTGTAGTTGAGATATTGGAAGAGCTTTATAAGCAAATAAAACATGGAAATGAGAATGCTCGTGCCATAAAAATGATAGTCATTGACTCCTTACCAGCTGTTTGGTTTCTCCTAAAGGCAGAAATCTGCAGATTTTCGGGCAAGTGGTTGCTATCACGTCTAAGTCAAAATATAAACCGCTTGAGACAACAACATAATATAGCAGTAGTTTGTGTAAATCTCTCACTTCTGCCTTCCAAGGAAGAAACCGAAATAACATCAAAAAGTATAGCATTCCTTGTTTTACTTGTCCAATTTAAAAATTCCCTTTTTTTTTTAGCACGCAATGAAAAAGATTTTGATCTAATTGAAGCTGATGATACGGTATTAGATATAGCTCAATCATCAAATTTAGATCCCTGCTATCGCCCTGTTTTAGGCCACTTTTGGTTAACAAAGCCACACTTACGTTTATCCCTAGAATATCCCGACCCAGAAGACGTTAGTTTTAAAAATGATACCTCCGTTCGTATTATCAAATCCCTAAAAAGTACCACAAATTTAAGCTGCCTAGTAAGATTACAACCAGAGGGTGTGATTTAAATTATAAGCGAATTACATATTTGTTGTTTATTTTTTGGTATTGTAATATGTTTTTAATACACGTTTTCCTGGCACAATACTATCGCCCAAACCGGGACGTTTGCGGTTACGTATTTTAGAGTCTTTTGTTACGTCTGGCTCTGCTGTCTTGTGAATTTCGTGGACATCAATGGATTTTGTAGGTGGATTTTTTTTCATCTAAAACAACAAAAATGACACATGGTTAATAAGAAATGAGTATAATGATTATGCTTTTATGCCCCGTTAAAATTATTAAAATTGTATTACAATTTGTGATTTAAAACTGAGTTAAAATAGCTTTGTGCTCTTCTTTGGTCAATAGTAGGGATACCAAACGGGGCTTTCTTAAAATCGAAATACCGGGATTACGTTATTTCACAGAATCCCGAAATTTTATTGCATTGTAAAACAAAAGAGTATGTAAACTATTAAATTTATACCAATATGTATTCCAAAAAAGTGCATACATAAAATCAACAATTTAATTACCCAATGAAACATGTACTTACCTAGTAAGTTGGCAAGTAATATTGGAGGTGCAGAAACACTAGTTACTTTTTGGCCGAAAACTATTTATTATTATTCGAGTTGTACTCAAATGCACGACCTAGAAACAAAGATCTTGGTCATTTTAAATACCGACCATTTCAGGAATATTTCTGATAGTTTGACAACAATACCTGGTCCGTAATGCTTTAATTGACTGCGGAAACTTGATTTTAACAGACGGACATGACTATATCGACTTCCCTATCTATAAGGATGCAGAATGTATATACTTTATGGGGTCGCAAATGGATAATAAAAAAATTACAAACGGAATGACAAACTGATATATACCCTAATCACTTAAGTGAAGGGTATAAAAATATATGTTAATATAGGTACACATATTAGCGGTTGTTTGTGTACATAAAACTATTAAATAAGGCTTCAGTTGGAATATTTTTTACATAATAAGCCTTAGGAATAGTTTAAAGGGAGCCCCTAAAAAATTATATGTATTTTTAAAATAAATTATTCGAAAGTGGTGTTTACATATATTTTCCAACTTACCACTTTATTTACATTTTGTTCAACAAAATATTCTGCTTTTGGATCAACGACCAAGTCTGAATCGTGCGCATATTTGCATTTGTTACCAAATCTACATCGCCCCTTGCGATTATTCCAACATATTTTGCGTCCATTCTTTTGTACTAAATGATTCTCTGAATCGACCATTTTAACATGTTTTTGCAATTTATCTATTTCTAATTTTTCAGCTTCAAAGAATGTATTGCTAAACACATCGCCAGTGGCTTTGGAGGCACCGCCTCTAAGCAAAAAATCAGCACTGGGTAACAATAGTGGTAGGTTTGGGTTAGCTTTTAGGCACAAGCTAAATAATATAAAAATACAATTATTAAAATAAGATTTTTTTTAAGCAAACTTGCCTGTCTTTTTTTGCTGCGTTCTTCCCGCCCTGGCCAGTTTTTGCTTCATCCGTTTCACTGCTGGTGGAGGAGGAGGAAGTTTCATAGTCTGCAACTATTGAAAACATGCTTAAATTTATGTGGGGTTCGACTTAAATTACGTTTGAAATATTTGTTTATTAAAAAAAAAAAGAAGTAAATATTTAATAGTAATTAGAGTTTGTAGGCAAACGATTAAAAAAAATCGCCCATCTCCAAATTAGTGTTGCTCTTTTACAGAGTTGTAAAACTAAGGACCAACATCATTTTCTTTAATTTTACATTTCGCAAGCAACTAGGAATTTTTTCACCAGTAGTGAAAGCTGCTGTTGTCTTTTATTTAATTTTAGGAATGTGGCTGAATGAAAATTGATAGGTACACATTTTAAAACATTTTTATGCAACCAGGCGTGTTTTAAATGCTGGCTGAACAGTGTGGTTCCATTTCGTGTTGCACTTGAGGTTTTAGGTCCGCAGAGGTTTTCAATATTTTCTGGTTGCATGAACATGTTGCAGAATGCGTACCTACCTTTAACTTTGCAATATTTTACTCTTTGTACAAAGAAAGCTGATACTTTTAAAATATTATTTAGGATTTATTCCCAATTTTCTTGTATATTTATAGGGATCGTTGTTGGTTAAGAAAATCAAAACAGCGAATATTGGCTTGTTGGATTCTTAAAAACACTTGAACGTTTTGGTTTGCTTATAGTAATTCTCAATTTGTTTATTGAGGTTATTATATAAGGACAGAAAATATTCATAAGTTTTTTAAGAATTTGGGTTGAAGTCTACTGATGATTTGGTGTAAGAACCAATGAAATGCATATAGACAAACTGTACCAACAACAAACCCTATAAATAAACTGTATACCATAGAAATATGTGTATAACATGAAATGTATTTGACTGCATGGGGTCTAGAACTACTACTTTTTCCTTTAAGGGCATTCGAAGCCTAACCATTTAGCTTAGGTTAGGTAGAACAGGTGGCTGCGGAAGTGATAGTTGTGCAGCCCACTTGGGTCCGTATCCTCCGTCCCTTTGTGATACCTGGGGAAGAGAAAAGAAAAAAAAAATAAGATTAGATCAATAGAAATAAAGATAGAGAGTTAGAAGGATAGTTATCATGTATGGTCAGCGGTAGTCGTCCCATACTGGCCACTGCCCCGAACCAACCGCTATCCCTGAGAAAGGACGCCAGGTTGGTTATGCCAATGTTGGCCACGTCCGACAAGCCATTCAGTCTACCGATACCAAAGTGCCTGATCCGAATGTCCTTCAGTGCCGGACAGAAGCACAAGAGGTGCTGTACGCTTTCAGTCTCCTCTTCGTCTTGACAGCTTCTACAGAAGTCGTTCCAAGGCAATCCCAATCTTTCGGCATGGGTGCCAAATCGGCAGTGGCCGGTGATTGCGGATACGGTGTCCCCTTTTTCTATCCAAATCAAGGAGAGACCTAACCATTTAAATTAAAACATTAAGAAAAGCAATATATTTGGTAAAAATTATATATGAATTCAGTTTTGGTTGGCTGGCCCCGCCCTTTTTTTGCTTTCAAAATTTCGGCACTGCCTTAATACGTTCCCTCAAAAATTTTATTGTCAAAGGCTTCCAAAAAGTGTATAAAGTCTCATATGTAAAAGACAGTCGAGGAAAAGAATCTGTGCGGTGAAATAATTTGTTGTAGGCGTGTCCCCACCTATTTGTTGTCTTAAAAACTTTGCCCTTATAATTCTTCCCTACGTTTACAATTTTCTTTAAAAATAAATGCAGCAGTAGTCAATGTATTGAATGTTTGATTTTTGTGGGCGTAGCTCCACTTTGTTTAAAATTATGACATAAAAGCTTTAAATAGAAATACCAAAACTCACATACATCGATACAGCTAACATAACTGTTTATTTTTGTGGGAGTAGCATATTCCACTTCCAAAATTTTTTTAAGAAGAAAGCGAGGTAAAGGTACCCATATTAAGATTTAAGCTGTTATGACATATCATTACCTACTTTATTGCCTTAAGGATTTTAACATTAATATATGTACATATATAAATTTTATATATATACATATTAGAGACCTGCATCAAGTTCTATTCAAGCTAATTCAAGAGCCGCATAATTTTCTAATTCTTGTGTTATTGTGCGGTTAAACGGTTTAAGTGCTGAAATGTAGAGTAGCTGACACAGTTGTTGTGCTGCAGTGTAGAGTAGCTAAGAATAAGGAGTGGTGTCGAGACTGTTGTCGATAAAAAAAAATTACTGTGCCTATGGTGTGGCAACAACCACAAAGACTTAAGAGTAATTTAGTTGTGTATGTATGCACAAAAAATAAACGCCACAGAAAAAACAAAAAAACATAGAAGCATCGTTCATATCAAGGCATATCCATACAAGGTGGCCGCAATACAAAAAATAAGAGAGTCGTTCTCTTACTCTTAATTTTTTTTATATGAAGTTTGACACTAAAATTGAAAAATTTTTCAATTTTTGTGTCAAACTTCTTATAAAATAAAATTAAGAGTAAGAGAACGACTCTCTTATTTGTTGTATTGCGACCACCTTGTATGGGCATGCCTTGGTTCATATGAGCAGTTAATGTGTTTGCTTCTACTAACATACCAGAGCTTTGAAATAATTATTTACACTGTTTTTTTAAATAACTACCAATTAAATCATTTTGGTACATTCAATATGCCTAATATATATGTAAATTGAATAATATACATATATGTAATTCATTATCGAAAAATATTGCTTTAAAATATTTTGAATAATTTTTTTATAAGAATAGATAGCAGTGCTCAAAAATATGCACAAAGGTAAAAATTCAGCCACACCAAACAACGATTATCAAGCAAAAGGATATAGTGAAATTTTAAACTATTTTAAGTATGCAATTCTTCTTTTCTCATATTCAAAAATATATTTTAGGGAGAAAAAAGGGTGTACGATTTGGTTGTCTTAAAAATAGTTTTTTATTGAAGCACATATAAGCAACTCTTAAATAAAAAAACGTAAATTTAACAAAAAATTTTAACACATGTAAATATTATAAATATTTAAATTTCTTAATTAATATCACTAAAATTTATTTTGTCAGAATTAATGTTAAGGAACATTATTTGGTTGAATGTATCTGAACTGCATAAAAGTTTGGTTCTCCTTTCTGATAAAAGTTGCCTAGCAGCTGAAAAAACTCTTTCAGATGATGCGCTGCTTGCTGGGGTGGCCAATATTTTGCAACTTAACTTATATAACAATGGAAATTGTGTTTGGTGTAAGTCCCACCATCTTAGTACATCGAAATTTTCTTCAAACTGAATGTTAAGGCTTTGGTAAGACAAAAATTCTGCTTCAATTTTTTGTTCGGGACTTTTGTTTTGCTCCAGCATAACATAATTTTTAAAGTACGTTGTTAATAGTGTATTATTTGTTGGGGTGGGTGGTTCCGTATTGGCTTCTTCAATATTATCGTATGCATTTAACTGCTCTATGCACTTGTGTTTTATAAGTAGCTTGTCATCTTCTTCGAATTGTAGCAATTTGTTTGCTGGCGGGAAAAGGAAATGGGCAATTTTATGGGTTATTGACAGATTGGAAAATATTATTGTTTCCAAATTTTCACTTAATGCTTTCTTGAATGATTTTATTACTTCGATATCACTGTCTTTTGGTGTGCAACTATCCTTCAACCCATTGACATACGCATACACAAGGTGTAATGTTGCATACTTTTCGCCTTCTAATGTTTTTGATGCTTCTTCAAATGGCTTTAAAACATTTACGACTCCTTTAATATAGGATATATTTAAGTCCTCTATTTTTTGTAGCTCGTTTTTTAATTGTAGTATATGAAAAATTTCACTCCAGTTTTTTTCTATTGACTCAAAAAGATAAAACACCGTATTCCAACGTGTAGGGCAAAAACTTTTCAGCGTGCTTTTTAGCTTGCAATTTTCGCCAGATTTTTTGAAGTATTTTACAAGTTTTGAACATGTGCTACACATATCTGCCACTTCTTCGGTTTTCTTGATTGATTTTTCTACCACATTATTGAGAAGATGGTTTACACAATATATGTGTGAAAAACAATTAAATGCAGCAACCATGTTTGAGCCTCTATCTGTAACCATTATGCCATTTAAAAAACTGCAATTAAAGCCCTCTAACAACTTTTCGGTTTTCGATCTTATTAAGTCATCTAAAATTAAAAATATTAGGGAAAGTAAATTATAGGAAGTTACATTCAATATTAGTTAAATTAACTTACTCGTGCTTCTTTCACCATCCATTGAAATAAGGGCTAGCAGCCTTGAAATCAAATTACCATTTTTAACGTAATGTATCGTAACGGAAATGTAACTCTGACGCAAAAAGTTATCAGTCCAGATATCTGACGTCAAACCATATCCATTTTTTCCATTCAAATCAATATCTTTTTTTACGCTCAATAATGTGGCGTAGTATAAATTCTCAATATTTCTTGATATAGTGGTTGGGTGCGGCAGTAACTTTTCCACATCAACAAATTTGCCATATTTTGCGCCAATTGAAATCAAAAATTGGGCAAACTTTTTGAGTTCACTATCTGCTACAAGCTGGAATGGTCGACAGTTGGTAATGCACCACTTCGTAAGCAATTCTGTTGCCTCATTTTTTGTTTCATTGTTCACATCAATCTTGGTTTGATTTTCATTCTTTTCAGCTACATAGCATTTATGCCTAACAAGGTTTGATGTGCTTTTTCCGTCATAATTTAATACAGAAAAGCATTTTCTACAGCAAACTTTTTTTTCGACTTCATTTCCTTCCTGGTCTTCAATTCTTCCATACGTATCCCAAACCTTGCTTCGGCCTCTTTTTGTTACCAGTTTTAATGCTCCTATTAATATTTTCTCCTTGAGAACGCCATTATCCAATGAATTAGTTGCACTCTAACAAAGTGAGCAGAATTTATATAATATTTGCATATATAATATTTAATTGCAGAATACTTTCTCGTAAGGGGACTTAATAGAGTAAGCATATACGTAAGCATATCAGTTTTCCAAAATTGTTACTGAGTACTATTTGTTGGTAATTAAGCCTAGCTGTGATTTTTTTTGGCAAATTTTAATATAATAAAATTTTGAAGTTTTACGCTATTGGCTTCCTTTTTTTTTGCACTATATCGTAAATTTCAAATTATTAAATTTTCTTACCATTCTTTTATAAATATTTTATTTATTTAAAAGTTATAGTTTTTATATAGGTATATATATTAATTAAAATTCTTCTGACTGCACTGGCACTTTTACGAATACTGTTATGAGAATTTCAATCAACCCTTTCTTTTATACAAATTTCATCATTTTAAAATATTTATTTTCTTGCAATTAAAAAGGACAAAATATTTATTGACCTGGAAATTTCATTCTGCGAACATCTAGGGAAAACCTTGTCATTTAGGCTCATGCTGCTGTAATAAAATTGTAGGAATTTGTTTGTAGATAATTTGCAATACAAAGGGACAAAACATTGTCTGATATAATCATCTGCAACAGCAGGTAAGAGAAATTCCTGTAAACTATTGAAAATTTGAATATCAAAGTCAAGATTTCTCAGAAAATGTAGCGGCAGAAATTAAGGGAATACCTTGCCATTAAACGTAATTTTGCTGTTGGAAATTTCTGGGAATTTTTTTTTGCGAATCATTATCTTTTTGGAGTGTGTATAATAGCAAGCCAAACTCCTTAAATCTAAACAAATAAAACGATTAAGAAACTGAAAAACAAATTATTATAAGTGTGGGTAAAGCCTGAAATAAGGAAAACGTCTAATACGATTCAAAGAACAAAGTGTATTATACAAAATTATATATAATTATACTCACGCTAAGTTAACTAGCGGATGCCTTTAAAAATGACAACAATCCATTAACATGCAATTCCAATTATTTAAAGTTCTGCATAATAGTTATGTTAACAAATAATAATACACACAATGTTGAATGGGTACATACATAAACAAACATATACACAAGCAGGCAAATCAATTTAAAATTCATGCGTAATTACATTACATGACATACATACATTTGTACATTCAAAATCAACCCCCGTTTTTTATAACTATCACACCAGGAACATCCCGCCAACAGTAAAGTTTCGAGACGAATTGAAATGGAAGTGTGCGATCATGATGACTCGATGTTCCGTGGTTGTTTGCTTAAATGCGCTTAACTCTGAATATATTTTTCATTTAAGTTAAGTTAAGTAAACAAAAGAGATGGCGAACAATACAACGCAGCACTTATTTTTGTGTGTGCACACGTAAGGTATATGAAATGAATTGAAAATTCGAGATTATGCCTTATTTAGTGTCGTCTTGGGCTGGCCTCTAATACATATATATATGTATATAAATAAATATATACGCTTTAATTTTAACAAGATCTGTGCAGTAGAAGGACCAGTATGAAGACTTAAATTTTTGTAGGCGTGACATCAGCAACATTTTTGCCTTTTATGTTTTGAACTAAGAAACTTTTGCTATTCATACAATGTTTCATCGAGATTATAGTCTTTGTAGGCGTTATACCGCCTACTTTATTAACTGTAGAATTTCGCATTAGAGACTTTATACATACATATAAGTACGTACGTGTAATAAATTTCACAAAAATCAGTGCGGTAGAAGTACCTGTATTAAGAATTGAATTTTTAAGGGCCTGACCCAGCCTGTGTTTTCTTGGAAATTTCGACAAAAGATGTCTTGTATATGCGTACAAATTTGCAAAAAATCGATAAAGTAAAAGTTCCAGCAGAAAGAGCTAAATTTTTGAGGGCGTGGCTTCTCCCACTTTTTTGGCTTGAAAAATATGCGGAAAAAGTTGATTTAAAATTAGTCAGGCAAAGGTACTTGTATTGGGATTTAAGTTTTTGAGGCGTGACCCCGCCTACTTTGTAGCCATAAAAATTTCGACGATGAAGACTTTGTATATACAAACAGATTTGAAAAAGCAAATCGGCGCAGTAAAGGCGCGGCACCGCCCACTTTTTTGCCTTAAAAATTTGTACTCTGGAAGCGGTTAATTAATATGCGAACAAAGTTGCATTAAAATCGATCAGGTAGAAAAGCCTGTATTGATATTTTTGGTTTTTGTGGGCATGGTCCCACCCAATTTGTTGCTTTGATAATTTCAACGTAATGTGTCGTGCAGCAAAGATGAACTCATATTACGAGCATATGTAAGCCCCTCAATTTTCGGATCAAATTGTATAGGGATATATACATATGTTCATATATATTCATATATAAATCGTTAAATGTTGGGTTTCTGGTGTAATAAACATTTACAGTCAAATCCCGATAATTCGTACCCCGAAAAATCGTTATTCCGGATAATTCGTAATAAACTGTGGGTCCCTTGAAAAAATCTCGTTAACTCGTAAAATTTCCATACAATTTGGTCCCCTCGCTAATTCGCATTTTTTTTTCAAATAAAATCTCCTTTACCTCTTACAAATCGTAATTTTCTGCTACTACCACTTATAATTCGTAATTAAAACAACAGAATCATGGAAAGAATAATTCTTTATTTCCGCATTACACGTATTTTACGCTAAATAAATAAATTAAATTTTTAAATTTATTTTATGTACATATTTATTTTGAATTTTATCTTTTTTTTTTATTTTATTTTTGTTTATTATGTTTTTATTCGTTTTAGTAAATAAATTGAAAACCTCAGTTAAATCGTTTTTATATTATTTAAACCCCGTTAAATCGAAACTTCACTAAATCGAAAACCCCTATAATTCGTAAGAAATGACCGGTCCCTTGCGATTACGAATTATCGGGATTCGACTGTATAACATTGCTTATTGTATAATTGCTGAGTTGCTAAAAAATGCCGTCTACAAAGATTTGGCCAACTGGGATATATTTTAGTGTGACTTTAAATAATAATACCTAATGGTATTTGATATGAACTAAACAAAAAGATAGATTCATTACTTATGTTTTAGTTAAGCACAAATGAAATAAGTAAATATTTACATGCAAAATTCATACAGAACGTTTACATACATACGTACCATGTCGGAAATTCAGTAGTCGACTACAAAATAACTCACTTAAAGTTAAATTTTTTATAACTAACTACAAAGCTGACTGCAAAGTAATTCAAAGGAATCCCAAAGTTAAGCCACACACACATATTTTGATAAGTGGTGTGTTTCTTTTGTGGTGTACTTTATGTAGGCTTATTTAACAGCGATGCCAACTTAGCTATTTTAGAGCTAAATTTTTTAACTGCTTCTAACTCGAAAACTTTCCTTTAAGCTCTTTTTTAAAAAAAGGAGCTAAAACAGCTGTTTTCAACTGTGGAAACGGCACGTTTGGCACCTTTCGAATTTTTAAGTAAATTCTTTCGTTTTTACCCTACTGTTTAGCCTTTGTGGCATTTACGGAACATACAAACCTATATCACTGGTTTATTTCATTTAATACAAAGCCTGACAAATAAAATCATTATACCGAAAGATTACTTCGATCATATAACTGGAGAATTTGAATCTTAAATAAATAACAACTGTTATCTAGGATATAACTTTGAGAAGGTATGCGAAAATTTTAATATAACGTATAAATTTTAATAAACGTAATTTAATACAGTTCACAAAAACTCTTATTTATGAAATTAGAGAAAAGCTTCCAACAAATTTTAAGATGTTAGAATAAATTTTGGCATTAAGCGTAACAAATGTTTTTTTGTAGGATTAAAAAATACCTTATGTGTTATAAAAATATTTGAAGATGATTTAAAAAAAATTGAAGAGCTGTAAAATTGCTTAAAAAAATTAAAATTGTACCAGTGGAAAAATTTAGATAGAACCGACTAATTTTTGATTGAAGTGCATCATTGCTTGTTTTTAAAATATTATCGTATCGAATAAAAAAAAACCGCATGGCTTTGAATACGGTTAATAGTTAAATTCCAATAAAATAAATAAATAAATAAATATTATTATTTTTTATTTTTCTATTTTTTTTTCTATTATTTTTATTTTGTAAAAAAATCTTGAAGTACAAATTAAATAATAAATACATTCATAGATTAAAAACGGAAAAATCCTCAATATTCTAATTTAGCTCCTTTTGGATCTTTTTGACTACTCGCTAGGCTCTTTTTCCTCTGAATTGTTGGTATCACTGTTATTTAAAACAACTTTTATATGCATTGCTGTGGGCAAGTCTGACAATCTTGGTTTCGAATCGCACCAGTGACCCGGTCGGTAGGGAAAATAAATTAATTAAGTTTCATATATCTCTTACATCTACTTAATTTCCTTTGTCTCTTTACTCTCATCTTAGCAGGTTAAAAAAATGAAGCAATTGTACTGGCCCAAGTGATCATTTATTCATTATTATTTGCCTTTGCTGTGATTTTTTTTGGAATGATTTTTTGGTAAAAAAAATAAAAAATATAGAAGAATTTTTTTTGAATAAAAGTTTACAATGTGGGACTCGAACCCAGTTATTTTACATACAACTTGCCACTTTTGCGATCATATGTTATTGCGTATGTATGACAAAATTGCTATTTTGCTGATGGCTTATATTTTTGGTTAAGCTGATGTCAGTTAAAAATAGAACAAACACACTCTGATTGAAAATTTGCCATTAGACTCTTACATACTACACATTTCACACAAAAATGTTTCAACGTGCTTACAGGCCATGTAACGACATTTTGCAGAGGACAATTTGACAAGCCATGTGTTAAATACATCCCGGTTGAAAGCATTTTACCAGATAGGCAAAGGTTTTGCTGGGTAGGTACTAGATTTTTTTTTCTAATCGCATACTAAAGTATGAATGCAATTCTTTTTTATAAATATTTACAATTTATAGAGAGTTACATTTCGTAACCTAAAATGCAAAAGTGCCTAACACTTTAAAAAAGTATAGAAATTAATATTTTAATTGATAAAGATGCTGTACAATAAAATACACTACTGTACAAGTTGCTTGGATGCAGAAAATAATGTAGTTTTTAATTAAACTTTAAATAAATGACTTTATTACTTTTTTTCCTTTCAAATTGGTCTTTTTTATACCAAGTTTTTAAACCGTAAAAATTATACAAAATTACTAATTTTTTAAACTAGAAAACTTAAGGTGGTTTTATACGAGATGTATTTTACACATGACTTGTCATTTTTGCAATCCACATGTAATTGCGTATGTCTGTAAAAATTGTCATTTTACAGATGGTTTATAATTTTTGCTTTCACACATATGTATGCAAATACATTTGACATAAGCTCAAAAACAAAATAAACAACTTACTTTTCCTGGTCGTAGTTCTAAAAACAGCTGGTGACACATGCTTTGTCAGATGAAAATAGAACGCGCTTTAATTGAAAATTTGTCATATGACTTTTACATACGTTTTTTACGCAAGCAATGTTTCCATGCGTTCACAGGACATGTATCAATTTTGCACTGAAAAAATTGACAGCTCATATGTAAAATACATCTCGTATAAAACCACCTTTTAAAAAATATTGATCGACCTGCTTTGTTTTTTTTTAACTAAAAATAATAGTTATTGTCGGTTCCTGCTTTTTATTTGTGTCATTTAGTTGGTTACCTCTCCTTTAAGGTGGTGCATGACCCTTTTGCATTTCAGGTGACGATATATATGTATGCATGTACATAGATGCAGGTAGTGTTTTTCTTATCAAAATGTTTTATATGTTGTTTTTTTCTTGGCCTTGTTAAAACAAACAACAAAAGCAGTTAAAGATTTATCATAAATGTATAACTTAAGATGTTTTCCAAATTTTGACTTTAATATTTACGCATCTTTGAAGCAGACAAGTACTTAAATAGCACAACATTTAAAAAGTAAAAGTGATAAGAACCAAAAAATATTTTTAAAATATAAAGTGCAACAGTACACCTACCACAAGTAATTTAGAATTATTAAGTCTCTTTAATAAAGTTCGATTTGAAAAACATGTCTCAGAATATCATAAAGTCAAGTGGTAATGGGATTAATTTATCAAAGCCTCCGATTAAAGTGGCCGTTATAGGTGCAGGTCTGGTAAGTATTTTAGGATAAAGGTATACGTTATGTGTGTACATGGCTGAATTCCATAAAGCAGTTTGCTTTGCATCACAAAATTTCAAGTTTTTCCTGAAAGCAAAGATTAGGTTTTTGATAATATCTTCTACTTCCCAATAAGTGCTTACAGCTATATTAATGTCTTGGAAGCTAAAAATGTTGTCAAAATTGTAAGGAGTGTATAAGAGAAGAAGTTGAAAATTTGCAGTGCAAAGCAAACTGCGTTTTGGAATTCAGCACATATGTATGTATGTATGTATGTCACAAAGGTAATATTAAATAAAAATTTATTTTAATTAAAAATGCATTATTTTCAATTACGTATATGCTAAAATTTGATCTATTCTAGAATATTCTAAAAATCTTCTTTTAAATATCTTATTACAAATTAATTTTTTTTTTAACTTTAAAAAAAAAAGTTTAATATCGTTGATTGTTATTTAATTATTGTTTATGAGTTTAATTAACATATACAATTTTTTATTTTAAAAACACATTACAAATTTTAGGAACAGATGCTTTATTTGGCCAAACAAAAGTTTATTTAAAGAAATTTAAGAAGATAGTAAGCAGTTCGATAGCCAACAAATTTTGGGGCTACACTGGTTGTATATTTTCAAGATTTTAGTGTGAGATTTGTGGTTCTTAGACCATAAGATTAGGAAAGATAACAAATTACGTACGTTTTTATTGATTTTTTTATGTAGCTTTTTTTGAAAAGATTTTTAATCTTAAATACTTGTGTGGAATCAGTTTTTTAAAAACAAGTAAGAACGCTCTACTGCTGTGCCGAATCTTATGTACCCTTCAAATCGATCTTTATGTATACCCAGCCATCTGATCTTTCAAAATTGTTTTTGGGTGCGAAGTCGCCAGCAATCTTAGTTTTTGAAATTTAAAAATGCACAAAATTTTATCGTTTATATGTATAATAGAAATACCATATAGAAGGTTTAAGGTCTAGACTCTAGAGTCTTAATAGTTTTCGACACATTTCGTATTAAAAGTTTAATAGAAACTGTTGGTTTGTATGGGGGCTACCTCCATGTGGAGTTGTTAGTCTCCCATTTGACTCGTCCCCAGGTGGCGGATAGGAAGGCCTCTGCTATATTGTTGATACTCTTTTGTAGGCAAAAATTGAATTGATTGTATGGTAAAGGTTGAGCCAGTTAAAGAACAAAGCCAAGACTTCGCTGCGTACAGGAAGGAAATATGATAATACGGGGTGTGAAAGTCTCTTGGTACAATAAGGATTTTGAATACTGACAGCCGTACCGCCATCAGGCCCATTACTAATGTATACTCTATATATTATACCTAGTCAGCGAATGCCGGGTAACCTTGAACTGGATGGCGATGCATTCAAACATCACCCTGGCGAAGGTGAAAAGACACGGGACCAATGCAGGCAAACGTGTTGCCGATGCACTTGCTAGAAATGGTGCGAAATTAGATAATTTGGCAATTGACCACTTCTGTGAAATTCTGCTCTCTTCCTGTAAGCTCCGCAGGGGCTAGATGTTCCAATGAGCCTAGATGTGGAACCACTCAAATCACCTGGCCGAGGACGTTTCAAGTCTCTATTTGATCTAGATAAATGAAGGATAAGTGACAATGTGGCTGCAGTTACCGGTCACAGTCGATTTGGTACCCATGCCAGCAGATTGTGATTACTTTTCAACGACTTCTGTAGAAGCTGTTAGGTTGCAGAGGAGGCTGAGAGTAAATAGAACCCCTTGTGCTTCTGTTTGGTACTGGATGATATTCAAATAAGACCTGTCTATCATCCTTTATCAGGGATAGCAGTTTGTTCGAGGATAGGGACTACTACGTGGCGACTATTGCCAGACTTATACAATAGAACTCTATTTATATTTCAACTTTTCTAGTCAGACTAATCTAATTTAATGTCTTGTTCTCCTCCTAGGGACCGGAAAAACGGACCCAAGTAGGCTGCACCACATTCCTTCACCAATTTCGCAGTCACCTGTTCTACCTAACCTAGCCCCATTGGTTACTATTACCACCCCTTTCCCTATCCAACTAATATGTTTTCCAAAATAAAGGCATTGTCGTAAAATTACTTTCTTTCTTGAAATTTAAAGTCGATAGCTCAAAAAGTTTTCGAAATATGGTGTATTAAAAATTGCATATAAATTGCATATTTGTTTAGCGACTACCACTCACCCTGCTCCTATCCAACCAACGTTTTTTCTAGAATGTACGTATTACACTAGAACTACTAGTTCTAAGTCTTTAGCTGTTATAGTTTCTCAGATTTTGCGCATAAAATATTTCAAGAAATTTTTTTAGAGAAATTATTTTCTGTTCTTTTTCCGAGATAAAATGATTATAAAAGTAATAATGTTTTTATACAAACAATAATACTTGTTGACTATTCATTCCCAAATTTGCTTTTAATGTTTATTTTTGATCCCATATCACATGCAAATGGCGCACGTTAATTATAAACATATAACATAAAGGCGTCTTGTAGTCAAAATCGTAGAAATGCTTTTTTTATTTTTTTTTTTAGCAGCAATTTGATAACGTTTATTTTTCTTTAGGTTGGTTCATTGACTGCTTTAAATTTTGCGCGGCGAGGTCACGAAGTTCATCTCTATGAATACAGAGAAGATATACGCACTTCCCAGCTAGTACAGGGTCGCAGTATTAATTTAGCTTTGTCGCAAAGAGGTCGTCAAGCTTTAGCCGAGGTTGGCTTAGAAGATGTCATATTATCAACAGCGATACCGATGCGAGGACGTATGCTGCATGACATAAAAGGAAATAGGTCGGTTGTTTTGTATGATTCTTGCAGAAATCAGTGTCTGTATTCAGTTGGCCGCAAACATTTAAATGAAATTTTATTAGAAGGTAAAAAATATCTTAAACAAATTTAAACAGATAAGTTCGATGTGATTTTTATATTTAGCTGGAGAAAAATTTCCAAATATTCATTATCATTTTGAGCATAAACTTAAATCAGCAAATTTACTTGAGGGAGGCATGGTTTTTCAACAGTAAGTTTCAGAAGTATTTATTTATTTTTTAATTTTGAATTTATTTTTTTTAAAACCATTTATTTTCTTTTAATTAGTCCTTTTACTGAAAAATGTACCAAGGCTGCTGCCGATCTTATTGTCGGCTGCGATGGGGCCTTTAGTTCAGTACGCCAACAAATGTCCAAAACTTTGGGATTCAATTTCTCACAGGAGTATATCGAACATGGCTATTTAGAATTGTGTATACCGGCCAAAAATGATGAATTTCAAATGCCACCTAATTATTTGCATATTTGGCCAAGGGATTCTTTTATGATGATTGCTTTGCCAAATCAAGACAAGTCATTTACCGTAACCTTATCTATGCCTTTCAAAGTATTTGCTAGTATAAAGACGCCACAAGAGCTTTTAGAATTTTTCAAGCGTTATTATGTTGATGCCTTGCCGCTGATTGGAGAAGAGTGTTTGGTTAAGGATTTCTTTAGGTCCAAGCCCCAACATTTGGTATCAGTTAAGGTAAGTAAAGATCTATTGTTCAAGTTTAGCTTTTTACTAAATAATATTAAATAAAATGTAAATCTTCGCTGCCTTAAGTGTAATCCCTATCATTATGGTGATAAAACTTTGATTTTGGGTGATGCTGCCCACGCTATGGTCCCCTACTATGGACAAGGTATGAATGCTGGCATGGAAGATTGTACAATTTTCTTTACGATTTTGGACCAACCAGAAATGACTATTAGTAAAGCTTTAGAACAATTTACAGAGGCTAGATGGCCTGATGCTCATGCAATATGCGATTTGGCCATGTACAATTATGTGGAAGTAAGAAAAATCTTTATTTAAAAACTATTAATTTCATTAACGATTTTTTAACATTCCGGTGTACGTACGTAGATGCGCGACCTGACCAAACGCTTTTCTTTTAAATGTCGTAAAATCTTAGATACAAATCTATTTCGTTTTTTTCCAAACTATTGGGTTCCCCTGTATAACAGTGTCTCATTTACGAGCATGCCGTACAGTAAATGCATTTCGAATCGGAAATGGCAAGATCAGGTAAGCTTATATGCTGAGGTTGTCCTTTTAAATAACTTAAAAATAATTTTTTCTCTTTTAGTTTCTTATGAAAATATTTTATGCCACTTCAACATCTGCTATTGCTTTGGCCACTGCTGTTTTTATAGGCAAAAATTATCACCATAGTTTTTGCTTTTAAGTTTAAATAATGAATACCTATCCATATGTACATGCCGATAAAACTATTTTTTTTAATATTACTAAAATAGTTAAAAGTCAGATAATGAAATGTTAGATTAAAAAAAAGAACAGACAAACTGAAGTAAAACCGACCGACATATTCGACTGTTAAATAATAATTGTTCTCTATGCCTTTTTATGATTTACTTATATTAAATTATTATATGGAATAAGAAAAGAAGCTTCCAGAAAAAATAATAGATGTTGACAAATGACGAAAATATATAAAGAAATTATCTTAAAGGAAACTAAAATATAAAAAAAAAATTAACGCAAAATATAAAAAGCAATAACGCTCCCTATAAAGAGAAGAAAAAAGGCTTTGTTTGACATATAAAGTTGCGACAAGGATCTATATACATACATATATATTTTCAGATGGATGCACTTGCCCAAGGCGAATTCATACAAGGTGAACGAAGGGCGAAAAATTTATACCTATAATGTCAAACACAAGTATGGCATTATTAAAAAAAAAAACACACAAATTATTTGCAGAGGAAAACGTGAATAAAACTAATTTTATACTGTTTTTTTTTTGCACAAAGCACAAGAACGCATCATTTGGTTTTACTATTTGTAAATTAAGGACACTTTTTTAAATTTTTAGTTTAAAAATCTAACCGACGCGTAATTTTTTTTTAATCAAGAAGAGGCAAATAGACAAACTTTTGACATATTGTGAGAAAAATTGCACGAGCAAAAAATAGTCAGCTGATCTGTCGAGACCACCTTCTCTATGAATTCGCCTTGGCACTTGCCATTTCAAAAATTATTTCCCTCTTTCTAGACTTAAAAATTAATTCAATTGCAGAGTCTTAAAATAAAACGGAGTTGAAGCTGTGGTATTCAAAATTATCCAAAAATTGTATTTTCAAAGATGCTTTATAGTTTTATGAATGTGCAAAGAGCAACATTGAATGAGTTGAGCTATTTTTTTTTTGTATATCGACCAATCATATGAGGGGGTTTTACCTCAATTAGCTGAACTGTGGCAGATTGTTCTATATATTAAATGGATTCAAAGCCTGTATAAGTTTTCATATTTTGATAGCCATTGCAACAAGGCTGGTCAGGCCTCTTTCATTAAAATCTAACGATCTAAACGATCTAAAACTAATGGGGGTCTGTCATATATTTTACCCTTTTTTTAAAAATTTTGTATGGCAACCATATTAGAGGCTAGAGATGTTTCACAAAAATGTTTGGGAGGAAAAGTAAATTGGGGTTGGTTGGTCTGTGGGAGCGATTTGGAAAAAATTAAACATTTTATGACAACCTTGTTAGGGGTGGAGGTAGGGTGTAAGTATGTTCCACAAAAATGTTCGCGGGAATAAATTATTGCGAGTCGGTCTTTTATTGCACATTGTACGGGGAAATTTCGAGCCAGTTGTAGTGGTTTTTATGTAATAAATAAACAGAGTTCGTTTAGGTTTTTGGCTTATATCTCGGGCGATTTTGCTTGAAGATATTTCTGATAGTAAAATACCACTTACGGGTCTAAGCGACATCAGGGGGCTTCAACAAGTTTATTTTAACCATAACACGGACAGACGCACATCGCTAAATCGAACTCCCTATCTATAAGGACCAAAAAAATATATTCCTTTTGAACTACAGATGGATATTAAAATATCAAAAACGTAATGACAAACCTATATACACCCTTATCACTTACGTCAAGGGTATAAAAGCTTGCTATAAAATCATTTAAGTTTTCTTTATTTATTAATCAAATAAAACTTTTGTTAAGCCGGCAAACGAATAGATTCAGTGTTAACCATATGGATTTTGTCTATCCAATATAAATTATGTAGCATACTTTGAGGTGTTATGTAAAAATTTTGGTCGTCAAATTTTTGTTAAACAAAAATAGTCAATGTTTTTTAACCTTTTTTTTTAAATCCAGCCTATACATATATACGTACTTATAATTTTTTTTGATATTTTTCATATAAAATCTTTCTTCTTTTATATATATAAAATTCTTGTGTCACAGTGTTTCTAACTGAACTTCTCTAAAACGGCTTGATCGATTTTTAGGATATTTTGTATGTATACTTGTTAGGTATGAGAATAGGTCGTAAGGTATATTTTATATCGCTAGAGGGTGTAACATAGGACAAAATGGATTAAAGATTTCTCCCCCTACGCCTTCTTTACTTACTCCTAAGCATGGAGTGTGCGAAATATGGGGTGGTGCTACGCCCACAATACCCCAAATGTACTTCTACTACAAAAAATACTGCACCGTTTTTTTTTAAACTTTTTACTAATAAATAAAAAAACGTAACATCATAGGCTTCCAAAAAGTATAAAAATTAGTCAAGCAAAAAATTTATTATAGGAGTGTCACTGCTTATTTCTTTGTCTGCCTTTAGAAGTCTCCCCTACGTTAACAAATTCTTTGAAAAATTAATCCAGGGGGCAAATTACGGCATTCGATTCGAAATTTAAAAATTCTTCTTAGAATTCCTATATTAAAAGCATTGACAACTCTATCGATCGAGTAGAATTTCGATTTGCCCCCAGCATAAGTCCTTTTATTGAGTGTTTAATTTTTTATCGTATTACCACCTTTTTTTGTTCAAACTTTTGACGTAACAAGCTATACTTCTGTGGTTACTGCACACTTTTCTGTATTGAGGTTTTAACTATTGTGAGCGTGATACCGCCTACTTTGTTTGCTTGCAATTTTTTACGTTAGCCGCCCTGTGTATGCGTACAAATTTTCAAAAAAAAAAAAAAAAATCGGTGCAGTAAAATTACCAGGGGTATTCGATTCGAATCAAAATTCAAAAATTCTTATTAGAATTCCTATATTAAAAGCATTGACAACTCAATCGATCGAACAAAATTTACATTCGAATCGAATGCGACGATTTGACCCCGGTTTTAAAGTAGGACTATAGATAGCATTTAGTTTTTTATTATATCATTATAAATATCCTTATTAATGTAGCTAGAAAATTTTTCCTTTAAAGAAATAACGTAATCAGTATTTCAGGAGAACAATTTTATTCAAAAACAAGTTTGAATGATTTTTCTTACAACGCTGTTATTGGGGGTTATTCTGCATTTCAATTACGATTCCGTATACAAATAAGCATGTATCACAATAGAAATAAGAAATTTATTTTTTCAATTCTAATATTAAGAAGTACAGGATTTTAGCACAAAAAGTAAAAAAACCCAAAATATACTAAAAAAAAGTTATTTTTAAGCAAACAGTGAAGAAGGATGACGGAGAAAATTTTTATTCGAATCAAAATGCCGAATAGGGGCGTTTGTTTTGTTTTCCAACAAACCAACTTATAAAGGTGATTGAAATATACTGCTTGTTTGTTTTTTTAACAATATTTTTGCCTTGTAAACAAAAAGCACCACAAAGAATTTATATTAGTGCCTTGGGTTCCAAACGTGACAGTTTTACGTCACATACAAAAAAAATATACGCAGGACAAATAAAATGAATGATAAAGTCATAATTTAATAGAAACAATAATTTTTGCACGAATGAGATACTTAAAAGTTTTGTTTTTAAATATTTTAAGACCCATTCGACAATTTTGTATATTTTTGATACTAACAAATGCAAGCAATAGATTACCATGAAAAGTTCGGCCAGTGTTTGGTAGAGTTCGATCAAATGCCAAGAATTGAACATGGTTCGAACCCCGAACGTTCAGTCGGACTCTAGTAAATACCATTTAGTAAGTACCTAGATGTATTGACACCGAAGTCGAAATAAAAATTTTAATACCGATACCGTTACCGATATAATCAAAATACCGAAATGACAAATTAATCGTTTCGGTTCCCAATCTTGTTTAAAACACATAAAACAACATTGTTTGAAAAAAACTCGTATCTGAAGGTCATGGCTGCATTAAAATAAATTCTTTAAGATTGCTGAAATGCATTTAATTAAAGTCTCATTTTTATTTTAATTAGAAATTTAAACATTTAATTTGAAGATATTAGCTTTTAGCATAAAGCATTTACAACAACAACATTTGCAACAGCTTAAAAGTCACCATAATTTTTGATTGAGATGTAACTCTGTTTTAATTCAAAAAGATTTTTTTGTTGCTGTTTTTTATTTTTCAAGGCTGACATTTTCATCATACAACTAATAAGACAGACACAGAACAAGAACACACCTCATTTTACTTAACATAACAAGTATTTTTTTAGGTTTTATTTTTTTCTGTTTAGACGAAATTGTTTTACCCTGCACTCCGTAGATGAAACTGCATTGAATGTTCAAAAGTTAAAGTCCAAAATCTAGGTGTTTATCACAAAACAGTATAGTACAGGTCAAAACACTTTTTTTTTGGCATAGGTTGGTAATAGGATAATTATTCAACTGATTAACATAACTTTATCGCAATCGACCCTTTACCTACCATGATCCCATGCATGACCTACAGCAGCATATCATTGCGTTAACAGACATAATACTCATTAACATTTCCAAAATTTTTGTTCACAGAATCAATTTAGATATTCTACTCATTTGCAGGGAAAGTTAGAACATGTCCCCAACTACTTTCTCCCCATACTTATTGGGAATGCATGACAACTACATAATTCCCCACTGTGGCCTTAATAAATCACACAATTCTCATAAAGTAAAACAAGATTACAGACAATCGTTAAGGGTTTTACGTGACACCTGCCGTGCGTGCAATAATTCACGGTGCTCTCAACACTTGGTGGAAGCAAAGCGTCCAACAGCGCCCCCAGAATGGTTCAACCAACCACCCAGGCACCAATTGCCTGCCATGACTCTGTGTAGCCATAACAGACCCCTTGGTGTGTTTGGCTATCTAAACCTGAATTGCGTCTCTAGTTTTGATCTCGCTTCTTCATAATCAAAACAGATCCGCGCCGACAAGACACCTCTCCACACGCTTGTGAAACATCACCCAACCTTAAGCAAGAAACATTATGATTATCATGTCGCACCCAGCAATGCGACAATCAGCTCTGTTTGAAGGATCTCTTTTCATTTAGACAATCAATTTCTCCACTTTCTTCAACGCTTCATAATTTTCTCACCGCCATTCAGGACCAAGTCACGCACATGCTTCAACATGCCAATGCCGGTCTTTTTATTATTTGCTACTACTCTGACGGGATCTTATTTTAGATCCTAGAGTCCCCAGCCGTAGCCAGTTTCCCTATTCACCAACTTCCAAACACACTTACACTTTTTTAGCTATTAGCCTACTTCAACAGTTGCTCATGTGCCTAGGTATACCCGCCAAAACTAAAGACTCTATCTTGAGGGCCTTAAGTGCATATAAGAACGCTAACACGATCACTCTGGGGCCCGTACAGGACGGACCCCAGCATATCAACTTTCGTTCTTAGTTGCCCTGCTTGGGCATAACCATAACCTCAACGTGAACTCCCGAAGGAGACCTCACCATTAATCAATTCATGCACTGGCAAGCACATGGGGCCAACTGATTCCCGTGGTACCAGATAGGACTCTGGTCAGCCTCGATATCTACTTCCGTAAAATTCCTACCAATTTCTATTTAACACAGATAAGGTATTGGTACCCTTTGAGCCTTGTATTGCTGTGCCACTTATTGGTGATGTGCATGCCACAGCGACAACAAGGACAACCTGCTTCAAGTCAGACCAGTGAATCACTGATACTATTTAGCCCAAGACAGATTGTTTTAGATTTAGCCATATCTGTTAGCCTTCCAGTAACTGGAAGTTACCCGGTTGATACCACGAGGAGGTAGACTTAGGCACTTGTGCTGATGGAAGTTTGCCCGAGGGCCCTCCTCTTCCCCCACATAGCTTATCAACCACAAGATTTCAGACCAGTTGCTCTCTTAATCTCGTAGTGTACGGACGTGTCTACGCGAGTGTATATTTGTAATAGGTGATATTTGTAATAAGTTACAAAAAAAAAATATTTGTTAATATACATACCTACAAGACATAAGTGAGAATCGAAAATAAAAACAAACTAAACAAAACAAAAAAACCAAACGGTTAATGAGTAACAGTAATCGTTGTGACAGTGGGCCTAATAGCCGAAATGCTTACATTGTGTTAAGCTCAGCAAGCGTTAGCAATGAAAACATTAGAGACCCTGAATATAATAGAAACTATTTAAGTGCAAAACCGAAAACAAATACAAATAATTTAAGTGCAAGTGTGCCTAATTTGAATAAATGTACTGAACAAGGGACAAATTTAGCCCAATCTCTGTTTAAAAATTATAAAAAAAATACCGAGGTGCCATCTTCATCGCGGTCTTCTTTATCAAGTTCTGGTGTCGCACCAACAGCTGCTAAAGGCGCTACGGGCCCAATTTCTGCGTGTGCTCCTAAGATCCAGGTAGGGATGGACAGGTACGTAACAGTTCTTAAAAGGGGAAGGAGCCCTAAATCGGCAGAAGCATCTCAACCTGCAAAAATTTTAAAAGACGATGAAAGGCCAACCTCATCGCAAAATCGTTTTGCAATTTTGCAAGAGGATAATGAGGCCCATGTTAGTGAAAAAAAGTCCTTTAAGCCACCTCCCATTTATTTGAGGGAAAAAAACTCAAATGATCTCGTCAAGTTTTTAGTCGGTTTGATTGGGGAAAATAACTTTTATGTTTCAAACGTTAAACGCGGTAACATATTTGAGACAAAAATTCAAGTGAACCATGAAAACGCCTACCGCGCCACGGTTTCGGAGCTCGAAAAACTCAGAAAAAACTTCTATACCTACCAACTCAAGACCGCAAAAGGCCTTCAGGTAGTTATTAAAGGCATTGATTCTAACGTTGACCCAGAAGAGATCAAGACCAGTTTGTTAAACAAAGGGTTTATGGTTAGGACGGTATCGAATATGAGAAATAGGGAAAAACACCCCCAACCATTATTCCGAGTGGAGCTTGAGCCTGGTGATATCAAATTGAAAAAAAGTGAAACGATTTAAAATATATTATGCACCGACGAGTCACTGTGGAAGTGCCACATAAGCGATCTGGGCCCGTACAGTGCTTAAACTGCCAGGAACATGGCCACACTAAAACTTATTGTAAGTTGCCTACTGTTTGTGTTGTGTGTGGGGATCTGCACGATACGACCAAGTGCGACAAGCCAAAAGATGATCCTAGGATAAAGAAATGCAGCAACTGCGGGGGAAACCACACTGCCAACTATAGAGGTTGTCCTGTTTTTAATTTAGTTAAGCGATCAACTAAGCCGAACATAGTTCCTGCCCCTCCCCAGCCTTTAAATATACCAACTACAAATATGCCTCCATTGGCACAACCAGCTACAAATCAAGTTTCTTACGCCGCCGCATTAAAGTCTAACCAGCCTAATTCACGTAAGTCTACCCAGCCTACAACACAACAAGAAGTGCCAACTAGCGAACCAACCGGGCCTAATTTTAGCCGCCTGGAAGCCGTAATTGACAATATGGTCACACAATTTACGCAGATTATGGCGCAAATGGCCAACATGATGCAAGAAATGCAAAAAATGCAGTCTGCTTTTCTGCAGGCTATGCTTAAAAGACCATGAACTGCCTCAGGGTTTGTTTCTGGAACGCAAACGGCATCCGCCAACACAAAAACGAGCTCGAATATTTCTTGATGAACCAAAAAATCGATGTTATGTGTATTTCTGAGACTCATATGACATCTAGAAGCACTTTTAAAATTAGTGGTTATTCTTTTTACGATTCAAAGGATCCTAGGGATAGATCATGTGGTGGCTCGGCTATTCTAATCAAATCAAGAATTAAACACCAATGGTTGGGTGGCCTCTCGGAAGGTTATATCCAAGCTACGAACGTCTGCATTGATGAATTTTTCCATAACCTTGTTATTTCATCAGTTTACTGTCCACCCAGATTCTCCATAACGAAGGATCAGTACAACAGTTTCTACAAATCATTAGGTCCCCGCTTCATAGCTGCTGGAGACTATAACGCTAAGCACACATACTGGGGCTCCCGCCTAATTAGTCCCAGAGGTCGTGTTTTGTATGACTCAGTGTCGGAAATAGGACTTTTCGTTATTTCAACTGGACAACCAACCTATTGGCCAACGGACAATAATAAAATTCCAGACGTAATAGATTTTGGCGTGGCAAAAGGTATATCACCGGACCTTATTGAGGCTGAAGCCTCCTTCGATTTATCTTCTGACCACTCACCCACAATTATCACTATTTGCAGTCCTCACCAAATAGCAACTAGTGATTTTTTCTTATCAAAAAGAGTAAATTGGTTAAAATATAAAAAATATATCAGCTCTCACTGCTCGGAACACATACCACTAAAAACTCCCCAAGAAATCGATGATTGCCTAAATATCCTAAATGAAAACATTAAAAAAGCCGTTGAACATGCTTCTTCAACATACCGTCAGGTCAAATACAACAAAATTTTTTCTGTCGATGTTGAGGAGCTTTTATCTGAAAAAAGGAGAGCGCGAAGAGAATGGCAACAGCATAGATCGCCCCAACTTAAAACGAAGCTAAAAGAGTGTACAAATCGCTTAAAAAACTTGCTGGAGGTACACAGAATTGCATCAATTAAGAAGTATTTGGAAGGTCTAGACGCAACCCCTCAAACAAATTATTCTCTATGGCGATCAGCCAGTCGTCTCAAAAGACCCGTAATCGCAAAACCACCACTGCGCAATCTAAGAGGATCCTGGGCTAGAAATGATGAAGAAAAATGCGATCTGCTCGCAAGCCATTTAAGAAACGTGTTCACTCCTAATACATGCACTGACGTGAGGGAATTACCGCCTGTTGTTTCTAGACGTCCCATAGAAATACGTTTCCGATATTCAGATGTGGTAGAAGCTATAGCTAACCTTAATGATAAAAAAGCTCCTGGCGTTGATACAATAAGCAACAAAATGCTTATTGAGCTGCCTTTAACAGCAAAAAGAATAATTCTTTTTATTTTTAATGCCATAATACGGCTTGAACATTTTCCACCAATATGGAAAGTTGCCTTAGTTAAGATGATTCCTAAGCCTGGTAAAGATCCTTCTAAGGTGGAGTCTTATAGGCCTATAAGTTTGTTACCAACTTTGTCAAAACTGTTTGAAAAGCTGCTTAAAAACAAGCTTACTCCGATCCTGAATGAAAACAACTGCATTCCAGATCACCAATTTGGCTTTAGAAGTCAACATAGCACAATAGAACAAACTCACAGACTGGTGCAGGTTATAAGAAAAACTTTCGAGGAAAAAAAGTACTGCTCCGCGCTTTTTATAGATGTCTCTCAAGCTTTCGATAAAGTATGGCACGAAGGCCTGTTAAACAAACTAAAGCTAAACCTTCCAGCTAATATTCTCAACCTACTAGAAAAGTACATAACCGGTCGACAGTTTAAAATCAAAGAGGGAAACCAAATAAGTTCTTCCCAAACAATAGGGGCTGGTGTACCTCAAGGGAGTATACTAGGTCCAGTTCTGTACTTGCTTTACACAGCAGATATGCCAACCAATAGTTTTACACACACGTCGACATTTGCTGATGATACTGCTTTTCTTAGTATTCATAAAGACCCTAAAGAGGCTTCAAACCAATTGCAGCAACACGTAACCCAAGTTGAAAAATGGGCAAAGTTATGGGGAATAAAAATAAATGAACAAAAATGTACCCACGTAACTTTTACTTTACGCAAAGAAACGTGCTCTCCAATTCTTATTAACAACCATATGGTGCCTCAACGAACCGAGACAAAATATCTTGGTATTCACCTAGACCGCCGCCTCACATGGAAGCCTCATATAGATGCGAAGTTGACGCAAATGAAACTTAAAGCTACACAAATTCATTGGCTAATCGGCAGAAACTCTGTGCTTCGTCTTGATTGTAAACTTCTACTCTACAAATCGATTTTGAAACCAATTTGGTGCTACGGTATACAATTATGGGGCACTGCTTCCGCATCCAACATAGAAAAAATTCAACGCAGGCAAAACAAAATCCTAAGAATGATAACTGGTGCTCCTTGGTATGTTAAAAACAGCAACATCCACAAGGATCTACTAGTTCCACTAGTTAAATGCGAAATCCTGAACTATGTGGACAAGTATTTAAATAAGCTGGAAGCTCACCCAAATCCGCTCGCCCGAAACATCCTGCAACATAGTGGGCACACCCGCCTGAAAAGGAGGGATACTATTGCGCTTATATGAAGCTTGATAATTAATATGAGAACTTAAATTTTAGTCTGGCACTGGCTAGACTTATATTAACTACCTAGTTTTAAGATTTGAACACTTATTGTTAGTTCGCCACAGGCGAAGATTCAATAATAAATATATGAAACAAAAAAAAAAAAAAAAAAAAAGATTTCAGACAGTTTTTCAAGACTAGTGGGCACTAAAAAAACTCCACCCCCAAAAAACACCTTTCTCTGCATATATTTTTCTTAAACCTTGGTAGGGACATAAAATTTCGGTGGCGCGAAATGATTTTTTGTCAAGAGTATAAAATGCCCAAAACACAACTACATATAACATTTTATTTCTTTTGTTAATTTGTATACCCTTCACTTGTGATGAGGGCATGTATCGGTTTGTCATTTCGTTTGTAACCTCTACAATATTCACTTGCGGCTCCATAAAGCATCTACATATATTCTGGATCCTTATTGGGAAGTTGATAATTTGCTTTTTTTTTGAATTGAAGCCGCTTTAGCCCCCATTTTAATAAAAAAACTAAAACAACTAAAATTTGATTTTTAGGTCAGACGACTGGGTATACAAAAAGACCAATGTGAAGGGTATATAACATTCGACCTAACCGAATATAGTGCTCTTACTTTTTAATTAAGCAGTAGTCTATAAAAAAAAAAAAATATGTAAAAATAGATATTTATGGGAAATCATTTAAATTGTCAATCTAACTGGTTAAGTTTATTTAATTTGCTTGGCATTTATAAATTGAGATTTTTATTTTAGTAATAAAAATAATTTTATATTAACATTTACTGCTGGTCCTTTAAGATAAAACACAAACAATAATTTTTTGTATTAATTTTTTATTATTTTTTTTTCTTTTGATTTTGTATTTGATTTTTTTTTGTTTTTTATGATTTTTGAAGTCATTGAACTTTTTTAATAGCAAACTTAATAAATAACGTTACTGATAAACTTAATATAGTTTTTGTTGTAGTATTTTTTTGCATTTATATTGTGTTTCTTATTTTTGCATCATTTTATGTTTTGTGGTATTTTAAAAAACGCCGACTTTTGTGAGTGTGTTGTTGTAGTACTAACCTACAAACGGTGCTACACTGAAATAAACTATTTTTGATATATTTAAAATAATTTACTTAAAATTGTTAATAAAACTGTTTAATAAAGACTCTCATAAAAAGAACTCGGAAATTGAATAATATGTAATTGTTTTTATACCCTTCACAAAGTAATAAGGGTATATATCAATTTGTCATTCCGTTTGCAATTTTTGCAATATTCACTTTAGACCCCATAAAGTATACATATATACTCTGGTTCCTTATAGATAGCGAAGTCGATATAGCCATGTCCGCCTGTCCGTCTGTGTGTCTGGTAATATCAAGTTTCCGGACTCAAATAAAGTCGCACAGAAAGCGTTTTGATATCAAACAATCAGAAATATCCCTGAAACAATCGGTGTTTTAAATTAGCAAAATCGGTTCACTTTTAAGCGAGATATAAGCGAAACCTCAAAATAGTCCATTTATTTATGACAAATTCCGTGCATAGTCCCTATATATCACAATAAATATATTCACTCTGGCCAAAAAACTTCTCACGGATACTTTCAAGATATGGACCTAAATTAAGGAAAAACTTTTTTCAGATGGGAACAGGGGAAGTGGTATTTCCCCTACTATTGCACACATTTTTTGAAATATTCCATGCGCTTAATATGAAAAACTACAACAGCTATCGACTTCAAATGTTCTACAAGAAGTAATTGGGTAATAAGGCCTACATTTTGGAAAAAAAAATTTTGGATAGGAGCAGGGGAAAGGGTAGCCCCAATACAAATTAACAATTTTTATGAAATTTTAGATACGCTTTATTTTGGTAGCTATTACATCTATCGGCTTCAAATGCTCTACAAGAAATAATTGGACTATAAGACCTATATTTTGAAAAAAAAAAGTTTTTTGGATTTCATATTAACAGTTTTTATAAAATTTTCGATACGCTTTATCTCGGAAACTATAACAGATATCGACTCCAAATGTTTTACAAGAAGTAATTGGGTAATAAGGCCTACATTTTGGAAAATTTTTTGGATAGGAGCAGGGAAAGGGGTAGCCCCCATACAAATTAACAATTTTTATGAAATTTTCGATTCGCTATATATCGACTTCGAATGCTCTACAAAAACTTATGATACAATAATTATTTTATTAAAAAGACAAATGGTTGAAAAGCAGCAGGGGGAAAAGAACGTCGCATACAAATAAACAACTTTTATTAAATTTTTAATACGAATAATGCCGAAAACTGTTAAAGCTTTCGACCTCAAACACTAAACATGGAATTTTTATTATACATACACACAAACGTTAAAATTTTTTAAAGTTTTCTATTTCAAAAACTAGATTAGCTGTCGACCTCAAAACCCCGCACAAAGTATTTTCATTACGATATTTGCAGTACGAAATAACTCGGCTAGATCAGATGGCAGGGTATATAAAAAACCAAGGTGAGAGTCGGTACAGCCGGATATAGCAATCTTTCTTGTTTTGGTTAATATTTTATTAAGTTCTAAGAAGGCTTTATCCCGGGATTTCTCTCGCTGGAATTTCCCGGGAATTTTTTTAATTGAATACCGGGAAATTAAATATAGATAATTTTCTACTTTTATATTAACTAACTCAAGAACGGCTAGGCCGATTTTAATTTTTGCAAAAAACAGATACCTTATATCTTGGAAGAGGCTGTAGGCCTTTTTCACACTTTAAAAGCTAAAGTCTCCAAATTTGTTAGAGTTCTTTGAATTTGTGATGTGAAGAAATCAACTGAGTAAGGGCGAAAATGGAATAATGGGCGTGGTACCTCCCATACAATAAAAATAGTTTTTAAATTTATCTCAAAACTGTTACAGCTAAAGTCTTCAAAGTTGGTACACACAAAAAATTATCTTAGAAAACTTTACTTAAATCAAGCCATAGCGATGTCAAAAGTACGGCGAGTACGGTTTTTCTTAAATCAAGTACGAAATTTTTTACTCAAAGTTAAATTTTTCAAGTACGAATTTCTTACACAATTAAGCCAAAAAAAGAATTGATTTAATTTCTTAACCGTACTTGATGTAAGCCAAAAAAGATTGATTTAAGCCGTAAACGGGATTAATTCGAAAATGAAATGTAATTTTTTTGACTTATGTAGCTTTATTAAAGAAGAAGAATTTTATGTTTTATTTTTATTTTATAGACACTTAAAATTTACAATTTAAATAAAAATTTCATTTTTTGTACTTACCGAAGCTGAGATTCGAACCAGGGACTTTCTGCACTGCAGCACAAGCGCGTTACCTCTAGGCCACCGAGACACTTTGTTTTCAAATGTAAAATAATATATTAAAACAACAAGCTTTTTTTCTGCTTGATTTGTTGAAGCAATACGGATAGGTTTGATTTAAGAAAATGTAAGTACGGATAGTACTTAAAATTTTCAAGAAAGATTTTGAATAAATTCCAGAATAAAATTCTTCATTTTAAAAAGCGAGTTTTCTTTCTGTGTATGGGCGTGAAGGGAATAATGGGCGTGACACCTCTCATATAATTACAAAAATTTAGGACTAAAACCAAGAAGTAATAAAGAAAATCAATCTGAAAACTTTAAAAGGCCTCTTGCTTACATAAAACTCCTTGAATTCGTTTGACAGAAATCTGTGCGAATCAAGTCAGAATTGACTGAAAATCTCATTTCGCATGAAGATTCTTTAATATGGGTGCATTTACACGCTCAAACACTTTATAAAAATTTTCGTATACTTACATGATGTATTCTGAAAGTTTAAGTATGTTAGTGAAAAAATGAGAGGAAATGTGAATGTATTGGGTTTTTTTGCACTGTTACTGTCCTGTGTAAGACCATTATACAGCCTACAGGCTTGCTATCACACTTAATAGTTATATTCGTAATAAAAACGAATGTGTACTTGAAAAGTGTGGTAAATTAGCATTAAAGTAAATATGTATGTGTCACTAATTTTTTGATATTTTTGTTTGATCGGAGTAATATTTCTCGAAGCACCGACAATAACTATTTTTTAATGAAACTAAAAATGATTTTTTCAAATGATTTTGTTGTCGTAAAATTGCACTATAAATGTCAATTAAAATTTTGACATGTCTTTGCACAAATTTGATTTCTTTTTCGTGCTTCAGCTCGTTCAATTTCTTTCAGTGCATTTTACTCAAACTCTTGAAAGCAATATAAATTATATATAAATTGCATTGGAGTGCACCTTTCAAAAATGCATTTTTTTTTTAAATGCAACGTATATGTTTGTGTAATTGTATTATATCTTAAATTGTTGTACTTGGTTGAGTTTGACTGAGTTTCTAGATTTAGTAAAACATTTGTTGTTGCTATTGATCTGCTGTCGTTTTGTCTACATTTCAAATTTTTGAAATTACCTTAATTTATTATTTTTGTTGTCTCGTTTGTTTTCTTTATTAATTTATATTTAGTAAGTTACTAGGTGCAATCGATTTAAAAAATAAAATTTTATGTAAAACAATTAGATGTTTTTCTAATTTATTCAGGGGTTTCTTAATCAATTTTATTTACTTTACTAAGTTTGTTGTTCGTTTAAGTATGTCTATATGCATTTACATATTCATTAGTTCTTACACAAAATCCTAAGTAGAGTTTCCACCAAATTCTTGAAAATATTTCCGATTTTTGATTTAAACATGTCCATCCGTCCCCAGTAGAGTTTCCACCAAATTCTTGAAAATATTTCCGATTTTCGATTTAAACATGTCCATACGTCCGTTTGACCGACTGGGTGGGTATCCATGTATCCTTGTAATTAAAGTACATGTCGCTATTTTGATGAAATTTAGCACAGGTAAGCTTTTTGGAACTGGCACAAAACTTATTGTTTGTGGTAATCATCGGTCCATTTCTTGACAAAGCCCCCATACAAATATCATTTATACAGTTAATTTGTTTAGGACAACCCATTTTTTAATATAAAACTTAAGGTTGGGTAGCACTCCATGGTTTTTCGTGTTCTTTTTTCATTTGCCATTTCTAAACTTCCCAATATATTGAAGGTGAGCGTGTCCTTACACCGATTTTTTTTAACCTTAAGGTTTTCTAGGGTAACAAATTTTAAAAAGCGCTGTAATCGTATCGTCTAGGCCAAGCGTTAAAGATGCCATACACAGAGTTGCCACAAACGTCACGTGACATATGCTGCTATTTGTTGCAACAAAATATCACCAGACTGAAACGGATTTGCAAAACTTGATATATTATATGTAGGTAATCTTGGTCATCTCACTTGTTTTAATAATACTTTTTGCAAAAAAAAAAAAACAAACCGTGTTAGACAACAGCTATTTTAATTTTTTTTAAATTAATTTATTATGAAAAATTTAATTTTTGTTAAATGATCACTATAACGGTACATGTTAATGAACTTTATACATCGTATGTATGAAGTTGCATGTGATGATCGTGGCGATAATACCATATGGGCTGAATACTGATCATTCAAGTCAGTTGTCTGTCTGTCAGCTAAACCATCATTAAAAAATATATATTTTTTAATTGTGTCGACGATAAGTATCAACAACATGACAGTTAGCAACAAGTGCAATAGTACCATCGGCAACAATAACAACATAAAGGTAAACGATAAGCACCATGGTTATTAAAGACAATAATAATTGTGACAATAGTGATTAAAGTGTTGGCGGCAGTTATTTTGTGTTGACTAGTGCTGATTTGATTGACATTTATGCTGAGTGGGTGTTAAATAACCTAAAAAATAATTACGAACGATTATTTTTTGTACTTTGATTCAGTTGAATTTAAAAATAAGTAGGTATGCAGTTTTTATTTATTTTTTTATTTCTTGTTTTTCAGTTTTTAACATAAATATAGATCAAAAAAAATAATAAAATATTTATTTTTTAAATGGTTTAAATTATCAGTCTGTTTAAAATAAAAGGTAACTGCACATTTTATGCTAAAATGCAATTTTTGTTTGGTTGTGGAAGAACTTTTTCTATCCACGGCACATACAGCCGTGGTAGACGGGGGGGTTATGCGTAGTGCAAATGTTTGTAACCTCCAAAAAATATGGTTTGAGACCCACCTTCAAGCATATCGATCGACTTCAAATCACTTCTTAAGTCGATTTCAGCATGTTCGGCCGTCCGTATAGTAATTCCTGTTGTTCCTATGACATGCATAGGACCGTAACTAGCTCGGGTTTATAGGATGCGATAGTTTAAGCTTCACTACAAATTTTATGAGCTCTTCTTACCTCAAAATGTTTCCGCCGCTTTCTTGCATGTCACCATCTACTACGGCTGCTTCTCTTTCTACTTTATTTGATTGCAATAGCATTGTCATCCTTACGACGTGAATAACCTGCGTAAAGTCAATAAGCGGAAACACTAAATATCAATGTATCTAGAAAATCTGCCATCTTGAAATTAAGAGTTGTCCTCCGTTTGCCCTAATGTTAAGTGTATATGCGCTAACTATCTCAGTTTTGGCGAATATGTACATATAACTAATGCTACCATTTGCAAGAGCTTCAAACTATTCTTCTGTTAATATTACCTAGTATCTACTTTTACTAGAAATAACAATTTTTTTTCGCTAAAAACAAGGTAGACATTAGTAATTTTATCAACTTTAGATATAAGTACCTGCTTATGTATGTACGTAAATTAGAGGCCAGCTCAAGACGTCACTTAATTAAGCATCATCTTGATTTTTAAATTCATTTCATACACCTTACGTGTGCATACACAACAATAAGTACTATGCTGTATTGTTCGCCATCTCTTTGATTTACTTAACTTAACTTAAATGAAAAAAATATTTACACTTAAGCACACTTAAGTTAACAACAACGGCACATCAATTCATCATGATCACACATTTCAATTTCAGTTCATCTTGAAACTTTACTGTTGACGGGATGTTCCTGGTGTGATAGATTTATAAACGGGGGTTAATTTTTAATGTATGTATGTAATGTAATGTACTTACGTATGAATTTTATATTGATTTGCTTGCTTGTATATATGTTTGTTTATTTATCTATTCAACATTGTGTGTAATACACACAGTTTTTGTTGTTGAGCACACATCATCACAGTCATTTTTTTTTATCGACCAACCATTATGACAGTATTTAAGTTGTATCAAAAACAGTGCATGACACCACTCTCTACTCTACTGCGGCAGCTACACTACATTACAGCACTTAAATAGTTTAACCGCACAACAACACAAGAATAGAAAATTATGCGGTTCTTGAATTAGCTTGAAATAAGACTTGGTGCAGGTCTCTAGTGCATAATATACACAGCTTTGTTCTTGTTAACCACACATCAACACAGTCATTTTTTTTATCGACTACTCTACACTGCATTACACAAACTGTGTCAGCTACTCTACATTACAGCACTAAAACAGTTTAATCGCACAGCAGCACAAGAATTAGAAAATCACCCGGTTCTTAAATTAGCTTGAAATCGGACTTGATGCAGGCCTTTAATGTAAATATTGCCTTGGGAAAAACTTGGGAATTTAATTTGTTAAACAAGCCTTCAACAACAACTACTATAAAAACACTAATTTTAAATAATTATTTCAAGTAAAGGAATATACTATACATAATATGTATGTTTGTACACACATACGTAATTAATTGTCTGTAAATTTTTAATAAACAAAAGTTACCACTTTAACACATATGTATTTTGAACGTAATTAAAGACGGCTGGTAGGAAATGCATCTTGAACCATAAATAATTAAATAAATCTAATGCTAAAGCCTTGGCTAAAGATTTACGAAGTCTGAGAAATTTAAAAACTGTTGGTACTCATAAACAGAAATTGTATTTGTAAGAACACATAATGAAACTGAAACTGTTTAACAAAAGCCATGTAGACAAAAAGACATTCCAAAGAGTTGTCCATGTCGTTGGTGTATTCTCTAACTTGTACTTGATTGGGTTGCCTCATGCTGTAAACACATAGACAACAGCAGGCAGCACAGCTACATGACTACAAATGTAACTGGCTGCAATCGTAGCCATGTAGTTAGCTACTTAAGTCTATTGAAAACCAGTGTTAATAATTGACATAATGGTATAATTTAAATTGGTTGAAAAATTTGTAGACCGTAAAATTATAAGTCATTTGCAATTAAAGCATTAAAAAATATATGTGATACCATTTATCTGGAAAGTGTTTAATTGTTTTAATATTTAAAGTTTATCAATACTAGTTAAACACATTTTAACATGGTCTATAAGTGCATAAGACGATTAACTCGTTTTTTAAGAGATAAACAAAATAAATAAAAAAAATATTTAATTATATGAAAAGTAAAAAAATAAACGTTTTTAATGGATATTTGCAGTAACCTCTCTTAACAAAAATATTAATAGGTGTCCAAGGCGAATTCATACAAGGTGAATGCAGGGCGAAAAATTCGTACCTATAATGCCAAACACAAATATGGCATCATTAAAAAACACAAATTATTTGTATATGGCATCATTAAAAGAAACACAAATTATTTGCAGAAGAAAAACGTGAATAAAACTAATTTTATACTGTTTTTTTTTGCACAAAGCACAAGAACGCATCATTTGGTTTTACTGTTTGTTAATTAAAAAACACTTAAATTTTTGTTAAAAAATCTAACCGACGCGTAATTTCTTTTAAATCAAGAAGAAGCACATAGACAAACTTTTGACAAATTGTGAGAAAAATTGCACGAGCAAAAAATAGTCAGCTGATCTGTCGAGACCACCTTCTCTATGAATTCGCCTTGTGAGTACCCAAACACATTTACGTTTATTCCACTCTAAACACAAGCTTGAAGACAAACATTTTTATAATGCCATTCTGCCGACGTTATTGAAATAAAAGTGCACATCTGGCCCCAGCCTTGGTCAAAAGTTTCTAAGACTAAAATCTGTGCTGGTCTGATAATGAATTTTTTTTTGACATTCTGTTATGCTGCTGAATAAAAATATGTTCAGCAAATCAAAAGAAATAAAAAAAAACAGAATTTTATTATATAAGGCTATTTATTATTCTAAATCGCCGATCGGCAAAACCCCACACGCGTGTGGGTGCTCTCTGAGCATTGAAGAGAGTATGAATCAAAAACAAGTAAGAGCGCTATATTCGGCTGTGCCGAATCTTATATACCCTTCACATTGGTCTTTAAATATACCCAGCCGAGTAATTTTGTACTGCAAATAATATAATAAAAAACATTGTGCGAGTTTTAAAGTCCATAGAAAACTATACAAAATTTTAACGTTCGTATGAATAATAGAAATAGATGAAGAAGATTTGAGGTCGAGAGTTTTTAAAGTTTTCGACATTATTCATATTTAAAGGTTAATAAAACTTATTAGATGTTCTAGTCCCTCTGCTCTTCACCAAGTTTTTCACCAAAATGTATGAATTATTTGATTATTACTTTTTGTAGAATATTCGAAGTCGATAGCTGTAATAGTTTTCCAGAAGTAGCGTATCGAAAATTGTTTAAAAATTGTTAATTTGTATGGGAGCTACCGCTTCTTCACCCCCCATCCGAAAATCTTTTTCTTCAGAGCGTAGCCCTTAATGTCCAATTACTTTTTGTAGAACATTTGATTTCGATATATGTTATAGTTTCTGAGATATAGCATATCGAAAATTTAACAAAAATTGTTAATATGTATGGGAGCTACCCCTTTTTTTGCCCCCACTCGAAAATTTTTTTCTTTAAAGCGTAGACCTTAGCGTGCAATTACTTTTTGTGGAACATTTCATTTCGATATCTGTTATAGTTTCCCAGATATAGCTTATAGAATATTTTATTATAATTGTCGATTTGTTTGGGAGCTACCCCTTTTTTTGCCCCCACTCGAAAATTTTTTTCTTAAAAGCGTAGCCCTTAGCGTGCAATTACTTTTTGTAGAACATTTCATTTCGATATCTGTTATAGTTTCCGAGATATAGCGTATCGAATATTTAAAAATAATTGTCGATTTGTATGGGAGCTACCCCCTTTTTTGCCCCCACTCGAAAATTTTTTTCTTTAAAGCGTAGGCATTTTTGCCCAATTACTTTTTGTAGAACATTTCATTTCGATATCTGTTAAAGTTTCCGAGATATAGCGTATCGAATATTTGATAATAATTGTGGATTTGTATGGGAGCTACCCCTTTTTTTGCCCCCACCCAAAAAATTTTTTCTCTAAGGCGTAGCCCTTAGCGTGCAATTACTTTTTTTAGAACAATTCGTTTCGATATCTGTTATAGTTTCCGAGATATAGCGTATCGAATATTTTATAATAATTGTCGATTTGTATGGGAGCTACCCCTTTTTTTGCCCCCACTCGAAAATTTTTTTCTTTAAAGCGTAGCTCTTAGCGTGCAATTACTTTTTGTGGAACATTTCATTTCGATATCTGTTATAGTTTCCGAGATATAGCGTATCGAATATTTGATAATAATTGTCGATTTGTATGGGAGCTACCCCTTTTTTTGCCCCCACCCAAAAAATTTTTTCTCTAAGGCGTAGTTCTTAGCGTGCAATTACTTTTTGTAGAACATTTCATTTCGATATCTATTATAGTTTCCGAGATATAGCGTATCGAATATTTGAAAATAATTGTCGATTTGTATGGGAGCTACCCCTTTTTTTGCCCCTACCCAAAAAATTTTTTCTCTAAGGCGTAGCCCTTAGCGTGCAATTACTTTTTGTAGAACATTTCATTTCGATATCTGTTATAGTTTCCGAGATATAGCGTATCGAATATTTGATAATAATTGTCGATTTGTATGGGAGCTACCCCTTTTTTTGCCCCCACCCAAAAAATTTTTACTCTAAGGCGTAGCCCTTAGCGTGCAATTACTTTTTGTAGAACATTTCATTTCGATATCTGTTATAGTTTCCGAGATATAGCGTATCGAATATTTGAAAATAATTGTCGATTTGTATGGGAGCTACCCCTTTTTTTGCCCCCACCCAAAAAATTTTTTCTCTAAAGCGTAGCCCTTAGCGTGCAATTACTTTTTGTAGAACATTTCATTTCGATATCTGTTATAGTTTCCGAGATATAGCGTATCGAATATTTGATAATAATTGTCGATTTGTATGGGAGCTACCCCTTTTTTTGCCCCCACCCAAAAAATTTTTTCTTTAAAGCGTAGCCCTTAGCATGCAATTACTTTTTGTAGAACATTTTAATTCGATAGCTGCTATAGTTTACGAGATATAGCGCATAAAATATTTCACCAAATTTGTGCAATTGTAGAAAAAATACCCCTTCCCCTGGTCCTATCTGAAAAAAATTTTTCCATTATTAAGGTCCCTTCTTTAGGAGTATCCGTGCCAAGTTTTGTGGCAAGAGTGACTATACTTACTGAGATATATAGGGATATATGCACGGATTTTGTCCTAAAAAAAATGGGTTACTCTGGGTTTTCGCTTATATCTCGGTCAATAGTGAACCGATTTTATTGATTTTAAATAGCGATTGTCTCCAGGATATTTGTGATCGTTTGACACCATTAACTGGTCTGTATCTTTTTATTTGACTCCGGAAACTTGATTTCAACAGACGGACAGACGGACAGACGGACAGACGGACAGACGGACAGACGGACAGACGGACAGACGGACAGACGGACATCGCTAAATCGACTTCCCTATCTATAAGGATCCAGAATATATATACTTTATGGGGTCGCAAATGAATAATAAAGAAATTACAAACGGAATGACAAAGTGATATATACCCTATCACTATGTGAAGGGTATAAAAAAGTTTTGTAGTCTCTTGTGTCAGGCGACCAGTGTGACCAGTTAGGATTTTCAAAATGTTTAGAATTGAAAATTATTTTGCATTTATGAAACTTTAATCTTAACAAAACTTTGTCAATGTAATTTCATCATGTTTTAATTTTTCAACTATGGTCACCCTAGTGCCATAAGAGACAAATAATTACGCTCAAAAATAAACAATCAACACAATGAAAACATTAAAATAATTGCGTGTTTCGATCACTGTTCTAAATAATATTTTGCCTTTTTTTGTTTATTTGTAGCCAACTTAAATCTTTTTAATGATTTTTCCGCTAGGGCTGGGTGAAATAGAAATTCAATTGGCAGCACTGTTTTACACTTTTGTATAATTTCATTCAATTCTTTCCTTTTTCGCCTGCTGAAATGTAAATAAATTTAATGTGGTCACAGCTACAACGGTGAAAGTGTTGCCGTTTAGCTATGTTGTTATCAAAATAATTGTGTACATTAATATAAATGCATATATATTATATTTGACAGGTTGTAGTCGGTAGCTTGTTGTCGTCTATGTGTTTCTAGCACTAAACATATGTTACCTAAACACAGCAACAAGCTGCCAAGCCAATTTGAATTGCTTGGGCATGCGTATTGCCTTCTTTAATAACACAAAAACTATATAAAAATAAATAAATTTCAACATTATTACTATCGTCATGGACTAAGAAGTAATTTTTTTTAGAAAATAACACCAAGTACTTAACAAAAAAATTTAATTTAATAAAAATGTACAATGTACAGGCACTTATATATGTTCATACATGCATACCAAAGATACTTAAAAAGAAGAAAAAATAAATTAAAAAAAATGAGGTTGAGAGACTGCCTTCAGCAAGGTCGTTTATTATTTAGTTATAACTTTAAAACCAAAAAGTAACTACAAGTAGTTTAACATATAATTCGATATGCAAACATAACTCAGCAAAAATTGTATAAAATTACATTAATGTGTTCTTCTTATATTAAAGTTAATAAAAGAATGCATTCTTTTTGTTAACTGTATAGTTGTTATCAGGCGTGGATTCAGGGGAGGTTCAGGGGAGGTGGACAAATCCACTGATTTATTAGGAAAAAGCTAAATTTCTTTAGCTTTAAGGTATTTTAACGTTAGCGAAAAGCTAGTTTAAGAAGAATTTATCGGCTTTTTTGATGTATTTGAGGATTTATATGATATTGGCGATGACGTCGAAGTGTCAATTAATGCGAACACACTATCAGCAGTAGTTGTAAGAGCTTTGAAAAACATTGGCCTTGATTCGGAAAATTGTGTAGGAATTGGAACTGACGGGTGTCCTTTGATGTTGGCAGAAAATGGGGCAGTAAAAAAATGTAAGAATTGGGCAAAAATGCAAAAACAAACGCTTTGCTGTTCCCATAGATAAAACAACTGAATATCGAAAGGCTACACACAAAAAACTACAAAAAAAAATTTTCAAACAAATTCTTGTTCAAAATAATTAATTTTTTTAGTCAATTTATTTAATAGTCTCTAATAATATTTTTATTTGATTTTTAAATCAAACAAAATTTTCGCCTAGACAATTCAAATATTTAACCAGCTCAGCAAAATTTTTTAACAGAAGCTAAAATTCTTGCAAAATTGTTTGTCTAAATTTACAACTTTCGTTGTAGGTCCTCAGCCAGACAAAATATTTACTGATTCTCTGAAATTTGTTACTGATTCTACAACTTAGTTTTTTCTGTGTACATGGTATCAATAATACTAAAGCTGTATCGATTGTGAAAGAAACCAGTAAATTTTTTAAAAAACATTATCCTAAGCGTAATGCAGTTTTGCTGTAATATCCAGGTGCAAAGTTGTCTTTATTCTGCGAAGCACGATGGGTGGATCGTCATTACACAGAAAAAACTGAGTTGTAGAATCAGTAACAAATTTCAGAGAATCAGTAAATATTTTGTCTGGCTGAGGACCTACAACGAAAGTTGTAAATTTAGACAAACAATTTTGCAAGAATTTCAGCTTCTGTTAAAAAATTTTGCTGAGCTGGTTAAATATTTGAATTGTCTAGGCGAAAATTTTGTTTGATTTAAAAATCAAATAAAAATATTATTAGAGACTATTAAATAAATTGACTAAAAAAATAAATTATTTTGAACAAGAATTTGTTTGAAAAATTTTTTTTGTAGTTTTTTTGTGTGTATTCAATTTTATAACTTGCAGTAAGAATAAAGCACATAATAGAGTCATTTAAAAAGATATCCGAGTGGAAAGATAGGGAGGGATACGCCTTCAAAAGCTTTATTTTTAAGAACTTCTCTGAACACTTCTGAATTTATTTGCAGATTACATATTCTAATTGATATACTTACACAGAATCTTAGTGTAATTCTACAAAAACAGGATAAAGATTTACAAAAAAGGTTTATCTCTTATAAAAATCCTGATAATGTGTCTTGAGACTAAAAGGATTGAAGCCCAAACAAAATTTAAAATTACTTTTGAAGTGGCAAAAACTACTTGCGTTGATATCGGAATTTTAGTTGATTTAAAAGAAAAAATAATTTTAAAGATGTCGAAATATAATACCGGGTCGAGGGCTACATACCCTTAATTGAACCTGTTTTACAAGACTTAAAAACACGTTTTTTAAAAGAAGTCCTATATTTATTTAACATTCCTCAAGAATATTGCTACATTTACTACCACTTATGGGGACAATTAAGTCTTTTTGTATTGGAACTTCCTTAGGAGGAGGTAATAGGGGTAGGTGTGTTTGGGGTCTTTTTTACATTTAAAACATTTACCGGCAATTCCAGAGCAGTTGCAGGGCTTAAGGTGGAGCCCTTCTAGGTAGTAAAAATAGGGGTTAGATGTGTTCGGAAAAAGAAGTGGTAGTGAAAAATTAACGGTTAAAGATTTTGTATGGGAGCTAGTCCTTCTCAGTCTATGTTGGAGCTACCTGACCGCGTACAGGAATAGGCAAGATACTCAACGTGGACGGATGAGGTATTCAACCATATCGATTTACTTGAGCGAGATTGTAGTGTGAATTGTGTTTTACTTTTTTTTGATACTTTAATAAAGTTTGCCTTAATGGACGCTATTAGTGGTCAACTTGCCAGTGAATCTTATTACAGGGGAAAAACGTCTTTTAGTTTGTTTTTTAAACTTTTAAAACTTAGAAAAAGTGTTTTAAAAACTGCCTATAAATCATTTTTTTTAAATAACATAAATTAATCTTATTTCAAATACTTTTTTCTGGCTTAGTTTTTTTTTTGTTTAGAAAAATATTAAAAGTCTTTTGTTATTGCAGTATGTATAATATTGTTTAATTGAAATAATAATGAATGGTCATGTAAGGTGTTTTACGTAGACTTTTTTGTTATGGCGTGCAAAAATGTGTTAATTTGTTACTGTTTTGTTGAAATTTTGACATTCTTAAAAATCATTAAGTGTAACAATCAGCTAAATAACACAAAAAAAGTTATAAATAAAATTAACAATATATTTTTTATTTTAAACTACCATGGTTAATCAATAAATTAATTATTGTACTTCAATTACTACTGTTATATAACCAAAATTGAAATACAAATACAAAATTGAATAAGAATTTCAAGAACACTTTAGTTTTGTTTTTAATTGTTAAAATAGTTAAACAAAACAATGGAAACGGATTTAAATAGTAATAAAAAAATATTTGAAGTAGACAAAACAAAATACCAACAATAGTCTAAGGAACTCTGTACAGGTTTAAAAAACAACATAAATTTAGTTCCGTTTCTAAAACGTGTAAATAAAACCTTTGATAATACAGACAGACGTATATATGTATATTTCAATATTTATAAAATAATAAGTTAAGGCTTAGGAATTTATGGTTTGAGAGTCTGGGTTGATAGATTTTTGTGAGATTTATTCTAGTGGCACATAAAAAAACTAATTTTATTTACATTTGTTACATATGAATTCTATGATTATTGACGCCAATTAATTTAATACAACGTCAATTAAAGTATCCGGATGGATATTAGGGTGGCCACAAGGAATATGATTTTTTTTTTGGAATAATCCTTCGCGTCATCCTCCTAACATGTGACAATTAGTCAGAAAATATGTTTGACAAAGTTTCAGCTCAATCCAAAAATGTTAACACGTGGCTAATTGAGGTTAAATCTGTGATAAAAAGCACTTTTCTACTTAAAACAAGAGTTGTTTCTACTTACTGTTGAAACCGTTCATTTTGGAGACCTAACTTGGTTTCTATTTGATAAAAAATTTTATTTTAATTAATTTTGATCCTAATAATTTCTCCTTGAAACCATTATTTTTCACATCATTTGTCATTTATCGCAACGTGTCGTAGTGAGAGTCTCAATGATCGATTGTATCTATTTTAACTTCATTCTATATCACAAGTATACACGATTTCGGATTAGAGACACTGACTGTTGTGTTTTCTAAGATTATTTAGGATGCTAAACTCAAATCTGCATTCCGGTTTTTCGTATTGATCTCCAAAATCAAGAATCTGCCTCGACATATATGAGTAGAAGTAACTCGAAAATTATTCGTTTAATTTGACTAAATTAAAATTTGAAATTCCTCAAAAGTTTAAAACTTTGTTTAAAATCTGCTTAAAAGTTTGCCTTTGTTTTTGCGACATTTTGAAATTTTTGATTTTGGGACTGTAATACAAATTTTATAAAGAAATAAAACTTATATGTATATGAGCCGTTTATTTTGAAAATGGCATAAGTCACTCTTTCAAAAAAATCGAGTTAATGACAACACTAAATACAATTGAACAGTATCTTTTCATATCTTAAAATATCTCGACTTAAAACAAGTGACTTATGTCATTTTCGAAATAAACGGCTCATATATACATATGTATGCATATATACACTTAGTATATAGCCGAACCGATTTTTATACAAATTTGTATGTGTATTTAGTAACTGTTTTTAGTTCAAATCGTTGAAGGAAAAATGGGTGGTGCCACGCCGACAACTGGTCCTTTTATACAAGTTCTTTTTTAAAGCTTTTTATGTGTACGACTATACACGTTTGGCTTTTAATGTCAAAATTCGCAAGGCAATTAAGTAAGGGCGTGGCACTGCCCACAATAATTGAAACCTCAGTGTAGAAGCTCATACCTAAGGGACCCCAAGGAAACTTTTGGCGCATATTTCTAAACTTTTTAAACAGAAAGGTGGGCTGTGCCACGCCCATAAAAATCAAAGTATTTATTTTGCATTTTTACTGTACCGATATACTATATGAGATTTCTTATTCATATTTGAATCTTCTTACGGCAAAATTTTAAACAAAAAAGTATGTAGCTTCTTTCACAAACGTTATATACTCTATACAATTACTTTTGCTGCATTGATTTTAAAAGGAATTTATAAATGTAGTGACAACTTTCAATGTTTTAAAATTTTCAAGGCAAAAAAAAAAACTCTGCCCCGCCTATTCTAAATAAGTTCTAAGTGCAAATATTTTGCTCGACCGCTTTTTCTAAGACTTTATGCACTTTTTGGAAGCCTCCCACTTTTAAATTGTGGAGGCGAAAAAAAGGCGGTGTCACGTCAAAATAATTGAAGATTCAAGGTTCCTGCGTATTGAACGTTTCTAACGCAAAAATTTAAAAAATCAAAAACTTTGAAGGTAAGCAGGTGCAGTGTATAATCGGCGGTCATTAGCTTTTCCCCACAAACATTTTTGTGGAACATACTTACACCCTATCTCCTAACAATGCTTTCATACAAAATTTAAAAGAATTAGGATAAGCTACCCTATACAACTTCCCCGCAATTGTCCTTAGAGGAATAAAATGTATCACAGACCTCCATTAGTTTTTCCTTTCAAACATATTTCTAGATTATACTTACCCCCTATCACCATCACCTAAAGAGGGTTGCCATACGAAACTTACAAAAATGATGTAAAAATGCCCATAGGTTCCCCGTATTGGCCTTAGAGAAATAAGGTATACGACTGACCCCCATTAGTTTTCCCTCCCAAACATGTTTCTAGAACATAAATACCCCCTATCACCATCGCCTATGGGGTCTAAAAGATAATTAAATTAATTTCAAAAACGTAAGATTGATTAAGATACAAACATATTTCTAGAACATACATACTCCCTATCACCATCGCCTTAGGGAGCTCCCATACAAAGTTTGGGAAATTGAGAAACAGCACTGACAGCACTAGTACTAAGTCTAAAAGCATTATACTTTTGTATAAAAAATCTATGATCGTGACAAACATTCGAAATATTTTTATTATGTCTTTAAGAAGATCTTAAAACTATTAAAAGCGTTTATTTGTTGCCATGAGCAACTTTTTGAAAGTAAAATTCTACTTTTGGTGGTTTTAATTGTAATTTTTTTCTGGCGGCTGCAAATTTAGTTTAAATGATTTTTTTTACATCTTTTATTATTTTTTTCATTTACTTGTCTGTATATTTCATATAGAATTACCTGAACTGTGATCCATGATTTCTTGTGTTTGATTTTATTACAAAATAAGCGGCTTTTTGCTTTGGTCGCCTGTCATGTGTGTAGGCTTCTTTGATTTTGTATCTGGTTTAAAATGGAAGAATATCAATTCCTTAATAGTTATTAAGTAAGAAGACAAATATGAAAAAATTTTATTATGAAATACATTTCAATATGGGTGGTGTTTAGCATTTTTATTTTTATTTAATTATTTTATGAATTTAAATCTTAGTTTAACCTTAATTTGACCTAATTGTATTGAATTAATTTAAAAGTTTTAAATAAAGGTAAAAAATAATTAAATTTATTTCAAAAAAACGAAAGATTGATTGGGATACACTTAATTTGAACAACAGAAAGTTTAAAGATTCATTTATACGTGACATAACCATACCACAGTAAACAGCTGTTTGAACCAAACTTATGGGCAACACTGTATTTGATTATAGGTGACTTACCATTACGAAATAACCATAACCTTAGAAACCAATTGAGTTTTGGTTTTTATGGCAATGGTTATGGTTATGGCGTTATGGTAAGTCACGTACAATTAAACCTTTATACAGTGTTAAACCCAAGATCTTCGCACAGCCACTTTAGCGAGCTGCCATAGCACTAAGTGCTTCAAATCGTAATGGAAACTGTTGTACTTTTTTAACGTTTTATAATTTACAAATGTAGGTAACAGAATTTCATAAAATCTTTCATTAACCCCAGTAAAAAAAGCTGTTGAAGTTTAAAGTTCGAAAATTGGCCCGATTAAATGGGATACTGTGAGCATAGCTGCCAGATTTGATGATTTATCGTCATTTTGACGATGCCAGATTTGATGATTTATCGTCATTTTGACGATTTTTAGGGCCAAAAATAACTTTTGACAATTGGACGATTTTCGCCCTAAATTTGACGATTTTTGAAAATTATAGATTTGTGGCTCTTTCTAAGGAAAATCAGAGGCAGAAATAGAAATTTTTATATAAAAATGATTATTTGTGTCTAGGAAACTATTTTCGAAAAAAACTGAAAAATATTTATACAGACTTTGTTTTTGTATTTTTAGTTTATTTTGCTTAAAATAATAAATTTTTGAGTTGGTTCTACTTGTTAGCACTTTTATGCCGAGTTTTTTTTTATCATTAAATAACAAAAAAACATAAATTTTAGGGTTGACGATTTCCAAAAGATGTTTAGACGATTTTGACGATTTTTTCTCTAAAATTTGACGTTATTGAACCAAAATTATCTGGCAGCTATGACTGTGAGGCCAGCCGCAGCAAAAAAAAAATAAAAAATAATATTAAATCTCTAACGGGAGCAAGTGTACTTCACGCCAAAAAAATAAATAAATTTTACCTTTTAAATTACCCACCCTTTAATATTATTATTTTTAATTTTTGTAAAAAAAAATAATGATAAATTTTTGTTTTTTTTTTACTACAAGTGCATTTTTAAATTGTCCAGTTATATTTTCAAAATCAAGGTGAATTTTTTCTTTTGTTCAGTTAATTGACTTTTGGCATCTGGCAACCCTTATGTGTTGACTGCGGCTGTTCCCAGACGGGGCAACAGAGAACAAAAAACAATTTCCTGAGTTTCGTCTCTGTTGGGCCTAAGAGACATCGCCTTAAGGGCCCTACATAACCTTTAATATTATCAAAATTTTCTTGTCACTTGCCAATAATGACATGTTGAGCTAATTCTGTCATCAAAGAAGTAGGATTTTGCTTTAAGTTCAAGAAGCACTGCCAGCTTAAGTACATCCATATTTTTAGTTAAAATTTTACTAAAACCTAAAAAAAAGGTTTTTTTTTACATATTTTTTGTAATGCAGTGTAAGACATGATACTGTCGTCGGCCTTGGCAGTTTATAAACTTCTAAGTTATTTATTTTTGTAAAAGTAGATCAACTAAGTAGCCGAAAACAAAAAAAAAATTAAATAATAATTACAATTAAGCTCGTTATTGCTGGTTTAAAAATTGGGTGTGGTGGTGTTGTTGTTATTGCGATTGGTATGATTATTTGGTTTTAAGTGCTTAAGTTAAAACATACTTTAGAATTTTTATTGTAAACTAAAAGGTAAGTGGATTATTAAAAATAATAAATAAATCATATAAAAAATGCCGTAATTTAACATAAAATTTTTTTACCTTTCGTGTCATTTTAAACACCTTTCACTAAAACTAGATATTTTGTGCAGCCATAAATTCCCCTTAAGGCTCAAACGCCTAAGGTTTACGAGGCAAAGAGTGTCAGATTGGTTTAATAAAACTGCTATCCCAATATCATAAATTATCTTCTTCTGCTAGGCATTTCAAAAGCACATAATTTGAAGTCTTGTCCTTCATGTTGCAAAGCCGGCAGGCATCTAAGATTACCAAGTCCCCTTTAAAGCCCGATTAGCTTTAAAAACCTCTCTTTCGAAAATCTTGGATATGTTGCTTCACAGGGCCAAAAATCTTTTGCCCTGGCACTGTCCCAAGACTTTGCTCCAGTATGAAACGAGTTTAGCATCCATTTAAGTATATATATTCTTCTTAAGAGGTAAAAACACTGCAAACCAGTATTTTAGATCAGCATTAAATATTTCTTATGAATTAGGCCATATTCAAGAACCATGTATGCGAATGACCTAGCCGATCTTATAGACAATTTCTTTATCAAAAAGGACGAAGGTTGATCAATAGACCACACTCAAGTTGGAGAATCCCAAGGTGAGCCAAGCTGGGGCACAAAATACCCAGGAGTGATATTAGGCAATGAACTGTTGTGAGGCTTAAATGTAACAGAGAGGGACAAAAGACTGTCAATGCGATCTATGTATGTAGAAAATTGCCAGGAAGATCAACGGGTCCTACTCCAAATCTTACGCGTTTAATCTACAGAGATCAATATTTCGTATAATGGACCAATGTGAACATTATTCTAGGGCTCAACAAACACCTTTTTAACGTCGCTTAATGTAATATCGGATTATCTCTTAATCTAACCGCAGAGGTTGCTGCAAAAAGTTCTCGAGTAGATTTAGAGCAAAAAGATCATTTACGCAACTGTCTAATAACCACAGCAGGATAATTGGAAATGCAAAATGTAGCAGTGACTACATGATCCCAAAACTGAGATGCATTTAGAATTCGTGTGCAATTCAGGAGGCATATATGTAGCTGGTTGGCGAGTCGCCGAGTCCATAGAGCCTGCAACTTCCTTGCAAATATGTCAAAGATACGAGAGGGGACGAAGCAAAAGCCTCAGTGCAGTATCAATTAGTTAAATATTAACGCAGCAAGATGGCTTTTATCTTGCTTGTTCTATAAAGCTAAAAAGTTTTCAGATGATTATGATAATTTGTAGTTAAAGGGTCTTTTTTTTGGAAACACTCAGCAGCCTAAAGGGTCTTTGTAGGGTGTTTGAGACCAGCCAGTGTTACTTAACCTAATCTTAGGCCGTTTGTATATACATATATATATATAATTATCTATGTCCGTTTTCCTAAAGCTTTTAACACAATATGAAAAGAAAAACTATTGTTTTGGTAAAAGTATCAAAATGTTTAAATAAAAATGTGAATGTTTTGGACCCCAGGAATCCAAGAGCTTCTCTATGAAGCCATTGTTCTAAGTTGTTAATAAAGTTTAACAACTTTTTATTTTTCAACATAACCTTTGTAACAGTTTAAATAACAATAGTTCTGAACTTCTAATGCTCTTAAGAAATGCTTGTTATTGAAAGATTTCATTAGCAGGATTTATGATGTTCTAAAATCTTGTTCACCATAAAATATCTACATATGTACATACATATACACACATACACACATACATATTTTGTTCTTATTATTGTAAATTTTAATCTAAATCTTTAATTTTTTATACAATAAAGCATATTATAATATGCATCTAGTTTCTTATGTATGTATGTGGTATATCTACTTACGTCAACATACATACATACATATACACATTCATATAATAAACATACCTACTTATCGCAGACTAAATCAAAAACAGTCACAACTCCAAATTGTACCGTTCACATCGTGGTTAGAATATATATAAGTTTTAAATTCCGTTTGTAGTTTTTTTGATACCCTTTTGCGACCCCATAAAATACAGGGTGGCTGATGAAAGCTGCTACCAAAAAAAAAAACATTTTTTTAATAAGATGTCGCACATTTGTGACCAAGGGTAGAGGTCACATAATTTTCCGCATATGTATTAAAGTAATTCATAAAGTTTTAGAAATAATTGAATTCAAATGACCTCCACCGTCGGTCACACATATGCGACATCCTATCAAAAAGTTTTTTTTTTGGTAGCAGCTTTCTTCAGGCACCCTGTTATTATCCGTCTGTTGAAATCAAGTTTGCGGAGCCAAGTCTAATTTGACGGACCACGTTTTTGGTATCATACTGTTAAAAATATCAATAGGCAGAACGCTTTTTAAAATCAGTTAGATCGGTTTCCAACGGAACGGAATATAAGCAAAAACCTAAAATAACAAATTGCTAAGGACAAAATCGATGCATCTAGGAGTAGATATGTATATCAATCATAGTTACCTGATTTTATGATTAACCTTCATATTGTCGACTTTTTTCAAAACTTTTCATTTAAAGAATGTTGATTTATTTTTAAACATAAATAGTCATATGTACACACATACAAAAACAAACTATGAAAAATATTAAAAGTACCTTTACTTTGTAATACATATATAACGACATGTCAAAATCTCATCATGTAAAAGCATAATACATTGAGTAGGAGAGAATACGGATACAAAATTTTACAAGTGTTGGGTAAATGTTTGTTTTCTTAATAATTTTAGAAACTTACGTATTCTCATCTCATCAAAAGTGTAAAGGACAGGCAGCACTTGCAACATCTAATGAAGTTGGCTACATTTTATGAAATAAAACACAAATAATCAAAACCAACTCAGAAGTTTTTTATGTTGTTTTTGCTAAAATTGTAGAGCCGTTGCCGTTACCACAAATGAAAACAAGTAAGAAAAAAACAGCTTTTGATTTTACTAACACCAACCGTGTAAATATGAAAAATGCTTAAAACTGACTTTTATTCTCTTTTCCTAATCACGGAGAGAACTTCATAATATTTTGATTTTACAAAGTCTAAATACTTAGCATTACCATGTTAAGTGAGCTTAAATAACTGTAAACATTTTGTTATACATTCGGTTTTAGGTATATGTGCATGTTATCATTCATGATATTGGAAAGTTTTTTAATTCTGGGCCGAATAAGGTTACAGCCGATCAGCGAGTTGCCAAAGCAGAAGCATTTAAGTGCAATTATATGTGACTTACCATAACGCCATAACCATAACCGTTGCCATAAAAGCCAAAACTAAATTGGTTTTTAAGAATATGATTATGGCGTAATGGTAAGTCAACTTTAATCAAATACAGTGTTGCCCATAAGTTTGGTCGGAACAGCTGTTTACTGTGGTGTGGTTAAGTCATGTATAAATTAACCTTTAGGTGTGAGAAAAAGTTGTTTTGACAATTTTGACGATTTTTCTAAAAAAAATTACGCTTTTGCACTAAGTTTATCTGGAACAGTTAAAGCTATCGACCTTAAACCTTCTACGAAAAAATTGTTGAAATCGACCACCGGGAATAGCATCACCCATACAAACTTTCAAACTTTGTAAAGTTTTCTGTATCAAAGACCAAGATATTTATCAACTTCAAACCTAGTTGTCTATGAAAGAATTGTCAAATAAGCCTTTTAAATACTTTTAAAATCAAATACTTTTAAATACAATTAGAACAAGGTTTTTAAAAGCAGAAAAAAAGACTTTCTCATGTAAAAATAATTTTGAGTTGTGACTGTTTTTGGTTGGGTATGCCCATATATAAATTGGTTAATTTTTTTGCATTCGCTTTTGTTGCTGCTGTTGCTGATTTTTAGTATTTTGAAAAGTGAATGTCCACTAAAAGTCCTTGAAACTTTAAACCAAACATACCAGTTTGTGTGTATGTAGTACTTGTTGTAGCACTCAGGTAGTTTCTCGTTGTTAGTTTGCTGGGGCAGTAGTATCATAATCCAAAATGAAACAAAAAGTACATGAATATTTGTAAACTTTGTGTGGTAAATGTAAAAACTGCTTTTTTGTTGTTGTTGTTGTTTGTGGTTGCGATTACAGTTTAATGCACCGAGCAACAGCAAAAAATAATGTAATTTAACAACAACAATAATAAAAATCATATTACCTCTATTAAGCCAGAAGTTTGAAAGAAGAAGAAAACATGTTAAAACATAAATAAAAAATTTAGTAGGGCTAAATATAGGCCGACCAAGCCTGACCATACTATAACCATGAGAGTTATTGGACCAACTTGAAATAGATTTTCAAGCAGTTTGGTTTTTCTTTGCTTCTTCTCCGATTTCTGACATTGAGTTTGGAAAGGTTTTCCTGGACTTGTTTTTTCCGGCGTAGTTTCGGCCGTCCTCTTTAATATATGAGCCAGCGCAGTCTTATAATTTTTACGCGCTTGACTACATCGATATCAGCGTATTTCTCATACAGATCTTGGTTCGCAAGATGCCAATATTCTCCGCCTATACAGATTGGTGAAGTATTTTTCTCCCGAACGCTCCAAGAAAAGCTTCATCTGCTTGATGCCTCCTCGCCGTAGTGTGTTTCTTTTAAAGTGTGAGATCTGACTGCCGAAAAAGGCTCCTGTTTCTTAATTGTTCGCTTAGCCCAAAACAACATCCATTGGCAAGTAGAATTCTTCGCTTTATTTCCAAAATGGTGTTGTTCGTTTTAGTTATGGGAAGTTGAAGTTAACAATGTTCACAGATTGTCCAATCTCGTGGGTTCCCTATTCGATGAAATCATCAACTTAGTCTTGTCTTTATTTATTGACAAATACATTTTTACCGATTCTATATTAGCTAACGCAGCAGTGACACCTCGCAATGTTCGTCTAATGATGACGACAATATCGTCATATGCGAGCAGAATGTGGCTCTTGATGAAAATTTGGCCACTTCTACTTACTACAACACCACTCACGATTTTTTTTAATAATATATTGAAAAGGTCGCATGACAGGCTGTCACTTTGTTTGAAGCCTCATTGGATAGTAAACGTCAAAGCCGTCAAAGCCATCCTGCACATTCGCATTAGCTTTGCAGGCATGCCTCAAACAACTTTTCATGAATTGGAATATCCAAACGGCCTTGTGATCGGCAAAAAGATGGTAACGTCGGTCTGCTTTCCATTGGCTTTCTCCAAGATTTAAAGTTGTGTGTATATGTAGTCGGTGGTAGAATTTGGGCCAAAAGCTCTACTTTTTGAGGAAAACGCATTTAAAGTTTTTTATGCAAAAATCCTCAAGAAACCGAATTTTTGGCCAAAATTGGTAGTGATCACAGATTTTTGCCCTTTTAGCCCTAAGCGTCCTAGTTTTCGAGATTGTTTTGTAGACTTTAATTATTGGTTTTTTATGCAGTATACGCGACAGTATCTTGTACGCGATGGCAAGGAGACTGTTGCCCCCATAATTGGCACAACTTGTTCTGTCTCCTTTTTTTTAAACGGGGCATGGCACACAGAGGTTCCATTAATCGGGTTCCATTCAAATCTTGCAGACAAGTTTAGGCAGTTCTCTTACAACTCATCGCCTCTGAGTTCAAACTCTTCCGCCGATAATTTATCAGCTCCTATCGCTCTATTGTTCTTCATCCAGGATATTTAGCTGGGAGGTAAACACTCTACACTGTCATTGCTAATTGAAAAGGGAATATCTCCATCGCCGCTGTCATCGGATATCAACAATTTGGAAAAGTGGTCCTTCGAAAAGTGCTATTTTGTCACCAGATTTCCACGTTGGTATTTACAGGAGGGGATGCCTATCCCATAGCCTTTAGTCTGTTGTTTTGTACATTGGCACAATTTTCTGGCATCATTTCGACACCTGCACATTTTATCTCTTTACAAATCCGTCTTTCTGCTTTTCTTTTCCGTTTCCTTTCCTCTTCAGCACCTTCAGGCCATTAGGTCTTCACATAATTCATAAGACAATACTCAAAGTGGTGTCTCTGACCCTTATAGCGGAGTCTATACTTTTATTACAGATCTGAAGAGCACAGATATCTTTCTCCAGATTGTTCGTCACCTCATTCTCCTTAACATCCCTTAACCTATTCAATTTGCATTTGCCCCACAATTCAAGAGTCATTAAGGATTGATGGGATTACCCTGATCAAGCCTGGCTACCAATAAATATGTTTGACTGAAAGTGTTCAGTTCGGGAGGACAGGCCAATATGAGTAATAATTTGCCTAAAATACACTGCAGTTATATGAAAGTTTTAAGGACTCTTCTGGACAGAAGACCGCTGCTCTTACCTCCTCTTCCATCTTACAATCATTCATAAAAATATTATAAGTGCTGTTGTCTTAACGCAGCCTGCTTAAAACCAAGTTGTCACCCCAAGTATTTTCTGTGACTCTTCAATATCAGATAATAATTATCCAACCTTGGTGTGGTTCATGAGCCAACCTTCGTCTTCCTGGTAGGAGGTTGTCTATGAGTTTACACCCAGCCATACTTTTCTCGTTCATTGTCTTATTCTGGACAGTCTAGCTTCCCAGTGGCAATGACAGCGTGCACTATAAATAAGTAATAATTTACGAAAAATCATTGAATTCATTTACAGCCCAGTTAATCACTTATGAAACGTCTGACAGGGAGACAGACAAATACTAGACTAGAATTCGATAGTTAGTTTTTGTTTTGCTTAGAAAATATAAAAATATTGTTGTTGCTTTTTGGTGCAGCAATAAACAAATTTGCGTATTTTTATTGTTGTTTTTAAAGCTGGTTATACGTTTACTTCTTTAGGAGTCTCCTAATCAAACAACAAACATTTCAGCTCTAAAAAAACGCTCAACTACATTAAACAGAAATAATTTTGAAAGTTTGAAAAACCAAAATTGCAAACCAAATACTTCTATTGACTTTTGCATGCAAAATGTCTGAATGGCAAACAGTTGTTGACGTCGTCGTCTTGGTACCTGTATCGAATTTGGAATGTTGTTTTTGTATTTTTGTGATAATATTTTTTCTGTAAATGTCGTTCAATAAATTAAATCCGTAAAGAAGAATTAAATTAATGAAATTAAAGGCGTAAGATTGGTGTTTTTTTTCGTTTAATTTAATTATCTAATAAGAACGTTTTTTCTTAAACAACCTTCAAAAAGGCGTATGATCCCATTCAATGTTATCTAACTAGAAAATATATTTGAATTCTTGTTTTGAATTTATGCAGAGAATGGATTTAAAATACTATTGCAAGTCAAATAAGATGTTTTTCGTACGCTACCCAAAAAAAAATCTTTTAACCCTAAAATTTATAAAACGCTTTTAAACTAAATCGATTTTTCTAACTTCAGAAACACCAATTTTGTGGTTTTGTTTAGGGCTCACTCAAGTACTTTTTTAATTAAGACGGCTTCGGGGTTCGGTTTAAGACTAAAGTAAAATAGAACACCAGCTATTCCTGCCCTTTGCACGCTGGCACCAATCGAAGTCCGTTTGCCAGACATTTTGAATCCATTTTGTTATGTCAACTACACTTACGCCCATATATAACTCGTACAGCTCTGTGTTCATTTTAATTCGGAAACCATCACCAAAATATACAAAATGGGCCAAAAGAAGTCATCATATGTTGTCATCATTTTTTTTTAAATGAAAATCTTCGATTCTATTCTTTGATTATGTTTATTTGAACCTTTAGAATTATATTGGTAAAGTCGAGAACACGATATCGCCCAAATTGGCGCCGTCACAACTGATTGTTATACGGACTTGTTTTATGGCATTTTTCATCACTTCGGCGAGAACTTCGGGCAACACGTTCTTGCACTCGTGTCGAACGTTGTCCTTGAGGGCTTCGGGTCTCGGGATTTTTTATGTAAACACGAGACTTAAAAAAACCCCACAAAAAAATAATGGATCTGTTAAATATGGCGATCTTGCGGGCTAATATAAATTGCCGAAATGAGAGATGAGGGTACCCGGGAAAGCCGGCTTCAGAGTATTGGTTGGGGCTCATGGAGTGTGTGCCGTTTCTCCGTCCTGTTAGAACCACATGTCCTTCAGTCCAAATTCGTTCATTTGCGGCAGAAAAAACTCGGCTAACATAGCCCTATAGCACGCACCATCCATTGTTGTCGTTTTTCCAGCGGCATTCTCGAAAAAAATGGCCCTATGACTCCTTCAGCGTGAACAGCGAACCATGCAGTCACTTTGAGCAGGAGTAATAGCTCCTCGTGTATCACTCGTGGTTTTTCGGTGTCCCACGTTTGTTCACGTACCCGCTGAGGTGGAAGTGAGCCTCATCGTCGAAAAAACGTCCACTTCGGCCTCGAGATTAAGGATGGCCTGGGCGTAGGTTCCATGCGTAGGTGCGCAGACTGCACTTTGTATGGGAACATGCGCAGGTCTTTGACCAAAATTTGCAATAGGGACGACCGGCTGATGGCTAATTGCGGAGCGCGGCGTCTGGTCGAAGTTTCTGGCGACAGCTTGACATATTCGCCAATAGTAGCGATACTGGCAGAGCGGGCACTGCGGGGCCGGCCACTCTTAGCAGTATTTTATGTGGTCCTATACTCTTCAAGGTTAGTGGACAAACGGCGCAGTGCTTACGCAGTCGGTGCTAGACGACCGGGGAATCGGCTACGGAACTTGCCAACACCACAGACGAATAGTAACGCAAAAAAATAGACACAATTAATCTGCGGTCTTGGGAAGTGTATCGCTCAATGGCTTGTTCACTTGTATTCCACATCTGTCGAAAAAGATTTGACATTGGCCACCATTTTAAAAAATAAGAGCATTTGTTTTGTGGGGTTAGGTTAGGTGGAACATGCAGCCGTTAAAGAAAAAATTGCTCCGCTTAGTTTGGTATCTTTGTGTTACCTGGATATGCAGATAAAAAGGGTGGAGATAGAAGAAAAAAGAAATTTAGAGAAGGATAAGAAAGAAAAGTAGGATGAAACAGACTTAGCAAGGTCTCTGGTATTAATCGAATCCACAGCACACAACAATGATGAATATTTAGGTATTTTGGAAAAATTTATTTTGGAGGGTCAATTAGACTCAAAGGACCTTTTGGGGTTAGTTTCCAAATAATCTGTTTTATTGTCCTTCTCGTTTAAATAAAAAAATTTCTACAGCATGTTTAATTACTGTGTAATACTAACGAGTTTTACAATTTTATTTTATATAAACAGCGAAATTTTTGTTTAATACTTCACCTCGCCTTTGACCTCAATGCGCGCCCAGGAAACGTTATCAGATTTCGTTAAAATTTTCAAGCGATGAACTCTTGGATATAGTGTTACATTCTGGCCGGCAAACTTTGAAATAAAAAAAAAGTTGGGTGTCATCCTAGTAGACATGGATAAATGGGCGGTAATACCCTAAATGTAACAATTTTCAAAATAAGACCATTTTCTTTAAGGAATACTAATGCATGATCATCAGGTTGGATGTAATTTCTAAAATTTGGATTTTTATGGGAATCGTGTCTAATTATGAACTAATGGCTGAGCAATTTTGTGCAACTACTTTCTTTATTTTTCGAAACTGTTTGAGGCAAATGTCGTTCGTATGCTCGATTAAGGTTTTTCTGGGAGGACATTTGGGCGGATAAAAACAACCGATTGTAACCATTTTTTATAACTTGTTGCGAATTGTAGCCTATACTTTGATCACAAAGATAAGGTAAATACCCAGCCAGACGGACAGACTGAATAGGTGATTCTAGGTCAACTAATATAATATAAATTTGGCATTACACTCTCCAACAAAAATGCATAATCAAGCTCCCAAAGGGAAGTTTTCAATCAACTGACTTTTGGCATTTAACACTCTCAGCCAGGTAGAGCATGTATAATGGGGTCTTAGAAGACCCACCATACCACAATTGGTATTTTGGTTTTTTAATATTTTTGCAAACCACCTTCTTTGGCTTCATAAATCATAGTCAACCTTACCTTCTGTTTATGTTTAACGCTCGCTTTTTGCTTTTCGATATTAACTCTGTTGGTCACTTGTTGTAATTTGGTTCTTGCTTCCAATCAGTCTCCTTTTGTGTCAATTCTGTATTAGTTTTGCTGCTTAAACTGTTGTGGTAGTTATTTTTAAACTAATTTATTGAATCTAATGCTTAGTGTATGTGTGTTGAGGTGGTCATTGCAGTAAAAAATACACTTTTTTAAAAAAAAACATTTAAATGGCCAAACCAACGCCCTACTTTCAAAAATATGGTTGTTACAGTTAAAAAATATTATTTCTTTGCTAACGTTCTACGAATAATTTTATGATTTACTTATTTGGTTTTAGAGCTCTTATGGTTAACATTTCAAAATTATTTAAAAAAAAATTTAAATTGTTTGTTTGCAATGCTTTTTGTTGTTTTTGTAAAACAAGAGATATCAATTAATTGTAACCATTTGTTACTGCGTGATTTGTTTTTTGTCTCATTATTTTCGTAAGACAAGGTCGTTCCAAAAAGATATTCTGGTAGATTATGGTAAACGAAGAAAAAAAGACAGTCTTGCAAGCATAATTCTTGGAGTAAAAGGGGACAAACAAAATATTACTTAAACATTAATTGTAAGTGATTTTTTTTTAATTTTATTCAAAAATTATTAATCATTTCAGTCTTACGGATTTGTAAATAAACCAAATTTGTTAAAGATGTTTCTCCTTTAAAATAAAAACATCTTTATACCTTTCACTTTTCATTTAGTTGTCCTCTTTCCTGTCAGCGGCTACGCTATTAGGTCTTACATAACGAATTTGTCTTTTGTGCGACTCATCTTGGACTTTCAAATGGCATTTTACTGCTTTTTGGCTTAAAAGATAAAAAAAAAACTACAAGTTATTATGTACAACCGTACTTAATAAAAAGTAAATAAAACAGCTTAAAAAGGAATTAATTAAAAGCATAATGTTAATACAAGGTAGGCCAAAAGAAATTACCCTATTGGAAGATGCTCTTATTTTACAAATGGCGGCCAATGTCAAATCTGTTTTGACATTTGTGAACTAGACAGATATAAAATACAAGTGAAAAAGCCAAGGAGCGATAGACTCCCCAAGAACGCGGATTAATTGTGTCTATTTTTTACGTAACAATTCGTCTGTGGTGTTGGCGCAGTGCGAATTCCGTTGCCGATTTCTCGGTTGTCCGGCACTGGCTGCGCAAACACACGCGTGTACCGAGGCCGAAGTGGACGATTTTTCGACTAAAATTATAATGAGCGATGAGGCTCATATTCACCCCAGCGGGTACGTGAACAAGTCAAACTATCACTTCTCGGGCACCAAAAATTTACGAGTGATACACAAGGAGCCATTACACCCGCTCAAAGTGACTGCATGGTGCGCTGTTCACGCTGAAGGAGTCATCGGGCCATTTTTTTGAGAACGCCGTTGGTCAAACGATAACAGTGGCCTGTGCGTGCTATAGGGGCAAAACCCAAGACTACCTTTATTTATTTCTCTAAAATTTATGCCTAAAAACCTCTAAAACTTACCCGGGGTTAATTTTTCCTCACCCCCTAACAGGGTTCTGATACAAAATTTGAAAAAAAATAGGGTGAATACCCCTACAACTTCTCCGAAGTCGCCCCTAGAGAAATAAAATGTATCCGATTCGTTTTTCCTCCCAAACGTATTCCTAAGGTATAGTCACCCCCAATATCCATCACCTAAGGGGGCTGCCATACAAAATTTACTAAAGTGATGTTAAAACGCCCATAACTGCTACAGAGTCGGCCTAAGAGAAATAAAATATACGACCGACACCCATTAGTTTCTACTCGCAAACATATTCCTAGAATAAACTTGCCCCCTATCTCCAGCCCCTAACATGGCTGCCATAAAAAATTTGAAAAAATAGGGTAAAACCCCTACAACTTCTCCAAAGTCACCCTAGCGGAATAAAATGTATCACACACCCCTATTAGTTTTTCCTCCCAAAGGTTTTCCTAGAGTATTCTTGCCCCCTATCGCCTTAAGAGGGTTGCCATACAAAATTTGAAAAAAAAACTGGGTAAAAACCGCTACAACTTCTCCGAAGTCGCCCCTAGAGGAATAAAATATATGACAGACACCCATTTGTTTTACCCTTCAAACGTTTTTCTAGAATATATTTACCCCCCATCTCCCCGCCCTTAGGGGGTTGCCAAACAAAACTTAAAAAAATTAGGTAAAAACCCTTAATACTTCCCCGAAATCGCCCCTGAAGAAATAAAATGTATCACAGATCATCATTAATTTTCCCTCGCAAGTATATCCCCAGAACATATTTACCCCCTATAACCATCACCCAAGGGAGTTGCCATACAAAATTTTAAAAAATTAGAGTAAAAGTCCATACAAAATTTAAGGAAAGTTCATGCAGCTGTTCGGATCCCCCTAAGAGGGTTAAAATATGACACTGTCCCCTATTTAAAATTTAGAAATATTTTGCATAAATGCAAAATTTGGAAAGAGAGTATAATATTCAAGCCGGTTATAGTCCAAAATGCTTATTCCGGGAGAAAATTTGTATGGAAGCTTCGTAAAAAATGGACTGATATTTATATTTGGTAGTTGTTGGGGTAAATCTTAAACATTTGTGCAAAAAACGTATTTGTGCTAAATAACATCAAAACCTCTTTAAAAATGCGACCTGTACTTTCCTATCAAAAGTACATTTGCATACAGCTAGACAAATGGACCGATGGATGGACTCGACTCAGAAATTATCATTAGTCGATGGGTATAATTGAAGTTGGGTCATGGACCATTACTCTTGGGTGTAATATACACATGGGCAAACGCATAATAAGTATGTGCTGTGGATACAAAAACCTTATTTTTCATTAGCTGGTAATCAAGGCCTTAGTGTAGTTTTATAAAACTTAACAAAAACATGCTTGCAACAATGTTGCTCTACTCGTGCTTGTCAAAAAAGTAGTTAATTTAAAATTTGATAAAAAATTTCAATTAAATATTCAAGAAATAAATTGTAAAGTCCCTATGCATATGTGAATGTATGTTTTTCTGTTCTACAAAATAAATATGCACGATGTGTGTATTTTTGTTTAATGCGTTTGCAATAAATTTTCCAATCTTACTGGTCAAATTAATTTATAGTTTAAAACATTAGACATTCTAAAATGGTACTCAAATACATATTTATATTTATACTTAAAAAAAAAATGTTAAAAAACAGAATTTTTAACAACGATAATTTGAGGTAGGTCTCTATCAATATCTATAAGTAGGTTAAACATATATTAAATTTGTCACAGATTAGGTGAACATATGTTTAAATTATTAATTTGTTTTTTTTTTTTGAGAGCTTAATCGCACCAACAATACTTGACAAGTTTATCTATACCAGTTCATTCAGACTAGGATTACAAGTGGTCCATGATGAATCATTCGTAATGAGTACATTAGTAATGGGTAAAAGGAGGAGAGTAGGAAAACTCAAGGAATTATACGAAACACACCCACCCACTTGTTAGTGACGTTAACCGGCAAAATTTTCTGTTCAGTTGAGTGAAAAATATCAACAGATTTTTTATGCCGTATTAAGAGTAAAGCTTTTTCTGTGTTTGCCCAAAATAGGTTTCTAGAAAGTAATTTCGTCGCAGGAACAAATTAAAAAAAAAATTAATCTAACATATGTTTTCTACAAAGTTAAATTTTTTTAAAATATTTTAAAGAATTTGACGAGGCTTTTTAACAAACGAAGAAAGTTCATTATGTTTTAAAACTAATTTTTTATTTAAATGAGTTTTTATTAAAATGTAAAATAAATTTTTTGCAAAGGTCATAGAGGACTTCATGCGCTGAATTATAAAAAAAGGACACTCAAAAAAATTGTTAGCCATCCTCACAATCAAAGTACTAAAAACTAAAAAGAGCTTAAAAAAGCTTTCACTCTTCTTTTCTCTTTATGGAATTTCTCTATTGTTCTCTTAATTTTTTGAGATTTAGTTTTCAATTACGGCAGGTTTCCGCTTAATAACAATTATAATCTCCATTATCTACATCCGTCACAAAAGTCAAAATGTATTAGGTACTTTATCAGAAGTGTTATTATTTCTCTAACTTGTTGCTGTATGAATGAAATTGTAAGGGCAGCCCATAAAAACAAAAACAATTGTTTGCAGGGCTGTCAGTTATGGCGATTTTATGTCAAAAGTGGGGATTTTGGCGATATCGTTGGCGATCTTTAAATAATTTTTCCTTCCAAACTTTTTTGTGGAACATACTTACTCGATATCTCTAGCCTCTAACAGGGTTGCATTTAGAAATTTAAAAAATTAAAGTAAAAACCTGTACACCTTCCGCGTAGTCGCCCTTAAGCTGGAGGTCCATACCATACGTTATATGCGTGGCTCCGTTCTATGCGTATCATATTTCTGTACGTTTTATACGTTTGTTTTTGCCAAGTTACATGCAATACGTTTTGTGCGAAAAGTGAAGAGAAGAGAAATCAGATTTTCTTCATTACACTTACATAAATAAAAACATAACAGAGATGACACTTAAAATATAAAAGTAGTCGATAAAAACAATATTAACTTTGGCTACAAAATATTTGTGTTGAAAACTTATTTTTAAGCAAATTTATTCCTAAAATTATTTGCAAAATTTATAATAAAAGCATTTTCTTTCATAACATACTGTTTTTAACACAAAATATACCAAAAATATAATCTACCACACACACAGGTTTTTTGATAGCATTTAAAATTTGTCATCACTGGATAACAAAACCATCTCTCATTTTCTCATTTCGCATGCGACGTATGAAAAAGTAGAAAGTAAACCTACTTTATACGTTACTTGCGCAGATCCGTTCTATGCAATTTGTTATGTTTCTTGCCACATACAAATACACTGGTTCTACTTTTTTAACAGACGGAGAGAACGTACAGCGCATACAACGTATGGTATGGACCTCCAGCTTTAGAGTTCTTAAATGTATCACAGACTCCTACTAGTTTTCTCTCCCAAACATATTCCTATAACATACTTACCCCCTATTCCCATCACCTAAGGGGTTAGCCATGCAAAGTTTGGGAAATTGCTAAAAAAAACCTCCCCTACAGCTTTCAGGGTGCCCGTAGATAAGTCTAATAAGGGACTGACTTCAATTCATTTTTCCTTGCAAGCATTTTCCTAGAACATACTTTCCCCCTATTTCCACCCCCTAAGGGCATTGCCATAGAAAATTGAAAAAAAAAATTATGGTATAAACCTCTTAGCGTGGTGAAGGGTATATAAAATTCGGCGCAGCCGAATAAAGCGCTCTTACTTGTTTTTGATTTACGATTTTTTCAGTTTTATTACGTCCATGTAATTTGAACCGCCCTAATGCACACCACCAAGCATTACTCTAGTAGACAAGCTTTGTATTTTTAAAAGAAAAGTTGTAAAGAGCTTTGGAAGAGAATGTGTTAAAGTTTATATCCGGCCTCCTGCTTGGTTTTAACCATTGTGTGCTTTCCATTTCAGTCAATGAATGACGTAGTTTCCATTTCTAATACTTAATATTCGTTTTTAAATGGGTGTTTGGTGACGTCAAAATATTATTGTAATTTAAGATACACAAATAGCCACCAACAAGTGCGTCTGACAATGTCTGGAGATTGTTAATGTTCACATCAAAGAAAAAAAAATTGCAGATTTTTTGGTAGGTTCTGCAAGGGGTTAGATTCTAACCGTTCGAAAGAAATGTGAGTGTTTGAAAATTGGCACGTTAACATATTGAAATTACTTTGTTTGTTTAGATTTTTTAATTAAATGAAAGAGATCTTATATTAATAAATGTTTTATCAAATGTCGGCAATTATGTATGATATACAATATCAGATAAATGGCCGTCTGTGTTAGCCTGCAAGCCCTTTTGAGTATATTTTTTTATTGCATTCTCACACATTTCACGCGGTATTTCTTTCTTTTCATCACGAATATTTTGTTTGAGTTGCTCCAGCGCTTCTGGTTTGTTTGCATAAACCTTGCTTTTCCGATATCTTCACAAAAAGAAGTCGGGAGCAGTTGAATCAGGCGACCGTGGAGGCCAATCAACACCACCATTTCTTGAAATAACTTGCTGTGGAAAGAGGTCTCGCAGTAATACCATTGTAATCCTGGCTGTATACGATGCACAGTGCTTTGTCCCATAGACAAAAATACAATAAAAAAAAGGTTATAGGTATATTGTAGATAAAAATATATAGGTCGACACATAACAATAATTTTTAAATCAATTTGAATGAATTTTTTCCATTTAGCTCTTTTTAGTGGCGCTAGGGGGCGCCAAAGTCAAATAATTTGAAGTAAAAATGGCTAAACAAATACCCGAGTCTTACATGCTTCAGGAAAATAGTTGTAAAAAAATCATTTTTTGGAGTATGAGATTGAAATTTTTTTCTGTGGTTACTTACTATATTTGCAACTAACTGTAAACAATTTTTTTTGTGATTTCTTTTTTTATAAGTATTTCTTATTGGTTTGAAAAATGCTTATTTTTCACTTAAGCTCTTAAAATTTTTTAACTTTGATGGAAAATTCAAAAAAAAAAAAAGAAAAATATGGTCTATGGGTTTTTTTCTGTTTTCAAAAATCCATACTGTTTTCTAATAAATAAAAGAAAAATAAATTAAAAAATTTAACCACAACTTTAAAAAAAATATTTTTAAAAATGGCTATTTTCGTGATTTTTTCTCAAATTTCGACAGTTTTCTAAGGTTTAAGAAAAAAAAAAACTACAAATACTGTAAAATATAAATTTAAATTAATACTGTTTATTAAAAAAACTGCAAAAATATAAATGTTTTTTAATTTTTTGAACTAGGAGATTCAAAATTTTTCTTGTAATAGCTAACTATCGCGATGTGGCACCGTCTTATTGATACCACATGCAGTTGTGGCATTAAGAAGTTTTCAATTATATCACGATATCGCTCCCCATTGACAGTTATCGTTACGCCTTTTAAGTAAGGTCCAAGTATTCCCCCTAAGCAATTTACATACCAGACTGTCACTTTTAATGGTTGCAAAAGAGGCTGATAAATAATTTGAGGGTTTTCCATTGCTCAAAACCGACTATTCGTTTTATTCACATATCTATTCAAATCAAAATGTCACTCATTATTATTTTTTTTTTTCGTGAAAATCGGGACTTCCATGGGTTGTCATGTTTAAACGCTTAAACACGTTGGTTTACCGAACATTTTTCCATAATAAATTTGCCAAGTCTCTACTTCACCAAAATAGCAGCCTTGTCGGTGGACACCCTGTACATACATACAAACATATATAAATATATGTCAATGGTACGGACAAAAACCGGATAAATCGTTTAGCAAAAAAAGAAATCATAGATCCAAGGCAAATTCATACAAGGTGAACGCAGGGCAAAAAATTCGTACATATAATGTCAAACACATATATGGCATCATTAAAATTTATCACAAATTATTTGCAGAAGAAAAACGTAAATAAAACTAATTTTACACTATTTTTTTTTTGCACAAAGCACAAGAACGCATCATTTGGATTTACTATTTGTTAATTAAAAATACTTTTTAAAATTTTTAAGTTTAAAAATCTAACCGACGCGTAATTTTTTTAAATCAAGAAGAAGCACACAGACAAACTTTTGACATATTGTGAGGAAAATTGCACGAGCAAAAAATAGTCAGCTGATCTGTCGAGATCACCTTCTCCATGAATTCGCCTTGCCATAGATCTAAAACCAAATCCTATCCTGCGCAAATCGACATTAAAATTTTCATGAGCATGAGAAAGACATCTCCTTTTAGTTTTAGGGCAGCGCAAGCGGAGACATCTGGACATAAGAAATTTTTCAACTTTTGCAATTTGTTTGTTATTTATCCAATTTTGAAATTTTTCAAGATTGTTTCCAATTGTTTTTCAAAATTTCCGATTTTCCTGAAATTTTTGCTGTTTGTAAGACAAAAAAAATTGTAAGCGTCAATATACGTCAAAATACGACAATACTTTCCTTAATTTTTATTATTAAAGGTGAGCCAAAAAAATCATCTGATGTTGTTTGGCTCTAATTTTTATTCTAAATGAAAAACTTCGATTTTGTTTTTTAATAATGGTTTGTTTGAATCTTTAGAATTTTATTGCTCAAGTCGAGAAGATGATATCGGCCAAATGGGTGCCATCGCAATTGATTGCTATACAGGAATCTGAATGAAATACCTATACGAAAATATTCCTTTTTATCTACGTAATGCAGACGTAAATTCAGCTTGTTAGACCTTAGATTGCACATACATATGTATGTTCATGTCGTCTCCTTTTAAAATACACACATAACATAACATCACATAATTTATACAGAGATTAAAAAATGCTATTATTTCTAAAAATAAATTATTTTTTTTTAATATACTGTTATTATCGGCAAAGAGATTGAAAAAATTTAACACCAGAATCAACATCTTGAACAATATAAGTATAAAGTAGCAAAAAGTAAAGAAATGTTATCAGAAATAATAAAGAAACATACTGATTTGTTTTGTTCAAATATACCAGCAAATGCGTCTCCAACTTTGTGTGGGATTCTAAAAATAGTATGTGTGTGTAATTTGTTCTTTCATTTGTTTTTTTTTTTAACCTACAAAGAGCATGTTTTGCTGGTTGGCAAAGTCATGATAAAAAGCAACATTAGATTTTACTTTAATGCCTTTTTTTTGTTCCTTTTGTATCTTAACATTTTTCATTTGTAACGCCAACGCAAACTGATGGATGTTGTTAGATTTTCTATTCACTTCCTTTTATTATTTTGCTTAGGTACATACATATGTAGGTATATGAAGATGGGTTTTTGTTTTTGTAAGATTGCCGGTAGAGTGCTTTCTTTCCCGCTTAATAAGGCAAGACATTTTCACTATTGAAACAAATGCCTGGACCAACAATATTTCACGAATGAATATTTAGAGATTTAAAGGTCACCAGCGTTATCATTTAAAAAACACATATTTTGTGTGTAGGTGTGTCTGTGTTTGGTTGGTTTTATGGCAACTTCCCAGCAAAAAAAGTAAGGAAAAAGAAGTGGGGAAACATAGAACTAGCTAACTTCAATCACTTTAAATTTAGGGAAAACCCAATGAATTTTACATAGGGTTGCCTTTGGAGGAATGCTATTAATTTTTGCAGAATTTAAACCGCATAAAGTAACCTATTTGATGCTAAAAAATGACCATAAAAAAGTGTTGTTTACCCTTGTTTTGCATTTAAAATTTAAGAAAAAGTCACTTTTTTTTAAGAAAGTAAGAAAAGAGAATTTTTGGACCTAAAAAAACGTAAACTAACTACATGGTTTTTGAGTAAGTTTTAATATCCACTTTCAAATACCTACTAACCTCAAAAGCATCTTGGGTGCGACATCATTAGCAAATGTCGACGTGTATGTAAGATTGTTTGTTGGCATGTCTACTGGATAAAGCAAATGCAGAATTGGTCCTAAAATACTCCCTTAAGGTACCCTGGCCCCTATTAGTTAAAGACAACTTAAGTGGTTTCCAGTGCCATTTTAAGCCTTTCGGGGTTTTTTTGCTTATTTTTTGCGAAATTGGTTAAATATCCGTTTTTGAAAAGCGGGTATTTATAGTGCTTTTACCAATTTCAAACAGGACTTTTAAGTGTCTTTTTACCATTCCAAGAAATTTGTTTGCTGGACTTTTTTTATTTTTATATAAAATTAAAATTAACTACATATTTTACTTTTTTGAATTAAAAAAAATTGTAAATAAATAAGTCCACGAATTTTTTTCCTTAATATGTAAAAATATTATTTAAATGGAGTCTTAGAAACAATGTTTCTAAATACATATATTTCGGCATTATAACTAAATCTGAATCAGTTGTTGAACAAAAGCTGATCACACCGTTTTTTGAGGAGTCCACTGGTTTTCCGAAAATTTTCAGATCCATAAAAAAAAAATATTCATCAGTTTTGCCAATATGAGTTAAGAATTTTACTACCCTTTGTTAGCAGAATTAAACCTATACTGTCCTGTCTGTGTATTTTTTCACTGTTTCACAGTGCTATAATATGTAACTCTCCGTTTTATTTTATCAAAAATCAAACGGTCTCAATAAAAAAATATGTTTTTATTTTTTGGTTATTTAACATTAATAACCCTTCAGATAACGCGACTAGTTCATACACAGAAAGAAAACTCGCTTTCTAAAATCAAGAATTTTATTTTTGAATTTATCCAAAATCTTTCTTGAAATTTTTAAGTTCGATCCGTACTTTTTTTTTTTTTTTTTTTTTTTTTTTTTTTTTTCGGGTAGGGAGGGAAAATGCCTAACGCATCTCAGAAACTGTCGTCACAGTTCTGGTATGTAGGGATCGCACCCACTAAAAACCCCCCTTTTTGTTCTTTGAGCCATTGCTCCACCCCGGTACCGCTTTCGCATTGCTTCAGGGTGGGGCTCCTCCTTTGTTTCTACCGAACAACAGCTGTTGTGCCTACGTCTAGGTCCCGCTTTTTATTGCGCAATATTCCTTCGGTGTATGCCACCACACGATTCCAATTGCCCTCATTTTCCATCATGACATCTACAATGTTTTCTGGAGATACTTCGCCTATTCGCACTCCGAGGGTATGTCGTTCCGAACTCCATCTAGCACATCTAAAAAATGTATGTTCTGCATCATCCACGCAGTTGTCGCCATATATACAGATATTACTGCTGACCTTTCCCATCCTGTGCAGGTATTGTAGGAAGTACCCATGACCCGAAAGCAACTGTGTTAGGAAGTAATTAATTTCGCCATGTTTTCGAGCTATCCATTTGCTCAGGTCGGGTATCAACTTCGCTGTCCATCTGCTACGTGGTTCGCTATTCCATCTTTCTTGCCACTTTTGCATAGTGTGCCTTCGTGCTGACATTTCCATTTCCTCGCGTGTTCTTTCGCTTTGGCTTCGTTCCATCCAGAGTTTTCTCCGTTCTTCGGCCAAAAGGTCAATTGGGATTGTGCAAGTTATCACAAGAACTGCAGGTTCTGACACCGTGCGATATGCGGAAGCTACTCTGAGAGCAGCAGTGCGCTGAACAGTCGCCAAAATCTTTCTTCGGTACTTTGCCTCTAGGGCGTCGGCCCAGATTTCGCATCCATATAATAAAATTGACTGGATAGTCGCCATGATCAGTTTTCTCTTGCTGTAGTGTGGTCCTCCGATATTCGCCATTAGTCGGCTTAGAGAAACTGTGGTTTGAGCAGCTTTTGTCGCAGCATATTCCAGTTGAGCTCTAAAAGTAAGTCTTGAATCTAACCTTAACCCTAGGTATTTGAGCCATTTCTTTGTCTTGACTGTTTCAGATAAGACTCGCATGTCTACTTCTAAGGGGATGTGTTTTCTTGTTAAAAGCAGCAGCTCAGTTTTTTCGGTGGCGAGTTTAAGACTCCGGGAATCCATCCATGTCTTTGTCCTAAGCATTACCTGGTTTAACTTGCTTTGGGCTTCCTCAATGTTTCGAGCGACTATAACGGCTGCAATATCGTCTGCATAGCCAACCATGTAGGAATCGCTTGGCATCTCGATGCGAAATATATCATCATAGCTGATGTTCCATAGCTCAGGGCCTAAGATAGAGCCCTGTGCTGCCCCTGCCGTAATCTGTTTTTCGCAAGTTCTTCCAGCATTTTCGTATATAAGTACGCGATCTCCAAGGTAGCTTCTGACCATTCTCATGATATATCCCGGTGCCTTAAACCTTGTCTCCAGAGCCTCAATCATATTACTCCACCTTACGCTGTTAAATGCATTTCTAACATCCAGGGTCGCCAAAAGGGTGATGCGTCTTGAAAAATGGTTTCCCGTTTGTGCTTGTCGTACTTCTTTAACTACATCTTCGATAGCACCTATTGTTGACCTACCATGTCTAAAACCGTATTGTCTAGTGGAAAGTCCTCCAGCGCTTTCCACGGCCACCTGTATTCTTCTTTTGAGTAATATTTCTAAGAGTTTTCCTGCTGTGTCTAGCATACACAAAGGTCGATACGCTGATGGTGATTCTAGATGACCTTTACCCTTACTTATTAGTACAAGTCTTTGTCTTTTCCATGCTTTTGGAAAAACACCTTCTTGTAGGCACTTATTATACATTCCCAACAGTAATTGCGGTTTGTTTAGGGCGATTATTTTCAGAACTTCTGCTGGTATTCCGTCCGGACCTGGCGCTTTCCTGGGCTTTAACGCTTTTGCTGCATTCTGCAGTTCCATAGTGGTGAAGAGTGGGGGGGGATCTCTGCTAGGTTGCGGGCCTTCAACTTGCGGCACCTCGTCTGTGGGGAAAAGGGTGTTCACAATATTTTCCATAATGTCATCTCTTAGCTCTGGTGTTGACATACGTGCTCCAAGTTTACGCATGACCAATTTGTAGCCTAGGCCCCAGGGATCATTGTTTAGGTCTGATCTCAGCTCTTCCCATTTTTGTTTTTTACTTCTGAGTATAGCAGCTTTAAGATCTTTCTTAGCGCTTTTATATGCCTCAGCTTCTGATGTTGCTTCATGAGATCTTCTAGCCCTGGTATATCTTCTTCTGCATCTAAGACATGCCCTTCGTAAATTGGAGATTTCATCAGTCCACCAGTATACTGCCTTTTTCCGGTGCCTTCTACCTATTGCAGGCATCGCTTCATCACATGCTGCCACAATGAGTGCCATGGTGTTACAAACTGCGCCTTCTGCGCTTGGTGTATTCCCGTTTGCGCCTTGTCCTTGTGCAATTCTGCTTAAAAAGGTATCCGTATCGAGCCTTGCCACGTTCCACTTTCGCGTAGATGTCGAGATGTGAGGTTGACCAGATGATCTGCTGCTTTCTACACTGTACATAATGTATTGATGATCGCTCCCTGTGTAATCCTCTAGAACCGTCCAGTTTATTACCTTGCTTGCAAGCCTTTCTGAAGCCAATGTAATGTCTGGAATAGTTCCTTCGCATCCTGGTCTTCTGAAAGTGGAGACACTCCCTCTATTCATGATGACAAGTCCCATTCGGGCTACCATGTCCAGCACCATTCTACCTCGCCGGCTTGTTGACCGCGAGCCCCATTCGTATGCATGGGAATTAAAGTCCCCTGCAATTAACAGAGGCCCTCCAATTTCTAAGCCCTTATCTTCTATGCTGTGTAGTTTGACTCGAAAAGCCTCCACTTCATCGTTCGGTGTTAAATAGCAGCTAAATAACGTAAATTCGTTTGTCTTGAGCCAAACAAAACCGGTCTCAGAGCCTTTGTTCGATCCGTACTTACATTTTCTTAAATCAAGCCTATTCGGATTTCTTCAACAAATCAAGCAGAAGAAAACTTGTTCTTTCAATATATTATTTTACATTTAAAAACAAAGTGTCTCAGTGGCCTAGAGGTCACGCGCTTGTACTGCAGTACAAAAATCCCTGGTTCGAATCTCAGCTTCGGGAAGGTTAAAAAAATGAAATTTTTAAATTATAAATTTTAAGTGTCTATAAAATAAAATATTAAATCTTCTTCTTTAATAAAGCTCCATAAGTCAAAAAAATGACATTTCATTTCGAAATAATCCCGTTTCAGCTTAAATCTTTTTTTGGCTTAATTGTGGCTAAAGTAAGAAATTCGTACTTGAAAAATTGTGCTTGGAGTAAGAAAATTCATACTTGATTTAAGAAAAACCGTACTCACCGTACTTTTGACACCGCTATGGCTTGATTTAAGTAAAGTTTTCTTAGATAATTTTTTGTGTGTATACGCGTGTATAGATCAGTCCCTATAACAGTAGGACTGCACCAAAAGAAGCCTAATTGTATGTTAAAAATATGGTCATTTAATATTATGATATCCTAGCGCCGGACCATATAAAACATTTATGTATTACGTCGGTTAGATAAGTTAAGATACAAACACCTGTTGCTTAACTTAAAATCTTTCTTTCACAATGACGTAGTCCATGACTACCTAACCATGTTTAAACTAGTCTAGTTCAGCTAAAATTGATCGTATGGTCCTATATTTTTGTACACGGAAATAATATTTGAGTTGGTGCTTTTTACCCTCAATATTTGTCGTTTTTACCCTTTTTACTATTTGTATGTGCCCACAGTGATTTTGATGATGCAAGAGTTGGCATCACTGGTGGGTTCCCTCTTTAATCATAAATTGGATTCCCTCTTTAATCATAAATTATTGACCGGTTTTTAAAAGGTTAAAAATATTAACTGGCAGGTTCATCTTTAGTTTGTTTGACCGAACAAGCCCACAGATTAGTACAGGTAATCAGAAAAGCCTTTAAAAAAAAAGAAGTACTAATTCGCGCTCATACGGTATGGCATGAACTTCATGCCATGAAGGCTGACAAAAAATTATTTTTTTATTGAGGAAGATTGTAGCAATTCGCTCACTTACTTAAGTGAGTCGAAAGATTAAGTGCCGCATTCTTCTGGTAACCAAAAAGCCCCAGCCCGAGTTCTTGCCTAGTTGGATGGCAATTGTGGTACATGTCACTTCTCTCAGTTCTTTATTTATTTATTAATTTTTCATGGTAAAAGTTGTTTCTGAAAAGGGAAAACCAGTTTTCGATATCCTAGTCCATTTAGTCTAAGTTAAGGGAAGAACTTGGGGCTTTGAAAACATTTATGCAGATGATGCCTTGGGCAGGTATGGGCACACTTGAGGTTTAGTGCGACGTTATTACATACAAAATAGGCAATTTTGACAGTGCAAAAGTGACAAGCCAGATATAAGTATAATACATGTCGTGGAAAAGTAACTTAACCTATAGCCATCAAGATAAAAAACTATATTTTCTATCACTATTATTTTTTATATAATTGAACTGATGCTGTAAACTATATGCTCTGTAATGCCTCCTCGTTCTCTCATAAGTAGATTTCGAATTCTTATTAAATTTCAATAGAAGAAAACAAGTCTTACTATTATTTTTAGCACAAAACACTATAGGATACAAATTTAATTAATCATTTATTCATTAATTTTCTTCTTTATACATCCTTTTTTAAAACCCACCCAAAGGAATACTTTAATATAAACTAATCATTATGGTTGTGGTATTTGTGACTCCTTTTATATGTAAAATAATTTTGCAAAGCAAGGACGTCATTTGTGTGGCGCCTTTTAAAAAAAAAACTTAAAGAAAAAGAAGATAAATATTATAATATCTTATTGTTTTACAAAGTGTGTATGTGTAGTAAATGTAATCATACACAGTCATAGTAAATATAAGCAGGTATGTATGTGTTGCAAAGTTCTATATCATTATAGACCATTGCACTTAACAGCCAGCATCATGTAGTCATATTCAGGACTTTGTAGCCATTCATCCTTGCATACATTCCTATAACCGTTTGTTTGCATCCTGTTGTATTCTATATATACAGCTTATTTGGCACACACATACAACCATAAACATGTAAAGCTATATGCTCTCTTACCCCAACACAATCACATTTGCCACACATTTCCTGTTGCTACACTCTCTTACCATTTTAAATATAAAAATTTTCTTTTTCTATTTGACCCAACCATATGGTTGGTTAATATGTTTGGCGTCAATATTATTAATTTTTTTGCAAATTCAGTACACACATGTGCTTGTGAAAACAAGCAAAGGAAAAGGAAATTATATTCTACATAACTATTAAGGAAATATTTATTTGGGTACATTGAAGTACATATGTTTAAAAAAGATATTGAAATATAGCCTTTTTTGATATAAAATTGAATTATTTAAATTGCGATAGCTTAAGAACTATTTTTATTTCAATGATTTTATAATCAGCGCTCTTTTGAATTAAAAGCCAGTTAAGAAATTATGTGAAATAGAATACGGGAACTTTATTGTATTTCTAATTGCTGACACTCTTGATTTTAAACAACATAAATTACCTGGAAGTTGAACATGATTTTTATCGTCAATCATCTTTAGCGACGAGGTTCCTTTCTGGCCTAACAGATGCAGAAAACAGCAGAATTTACGCTTTTTAAGAGATCACAATCCTTATAACATTTTTTAAACCCCGGAACATCCTGAAAAAATCCACTGCCTGCTACGGTTTTTATGCCGAAGGAGTCATTGGTCCTTACATGTAAATTTGAAACCGAATCCAACATAACGAATGGCAAATGCATAATGAATGGCAAATGTTGCAGGTAAATAATTCTTGAGTTTTATTTCTTATGCCATTGCATTAAGCAACTGAAGGTTTAGTGAAATGATTATCTAAAACCGTGCAACTTTATTCTGAAATTTCGAATCACACGCAATATACAAAAATATTTCTCCCAACAGCCCGTATGCAACAGATATTGTTAAAGCGATATAATCGCTCAAAAACTGTAAGTCGCCCGAAGTAGATAACATCTGTACGGTGGTGCTAAAACCTGATGCTTTAACGAGTGCTAAATTATTGAAACAACTACTGAATAAAACGGGAGACCTAATGGATCGGAAAAACTGTGAACAAATAAGAAAGAAAGATTGGAACAAAAGATTGAAGAGAAAGATAGTCAACTAGCTTTTGCTCTGCTCTCAGAAATTAAATCACATGTCGACCATATTAACAGTTTGAGAATGATCGTTGGACAATCGGTGGAGCGGAGATCATCTCTTTCCTTGTTTTTATAGACTTATATAAAATGAGCACTAGAAGACTGTGACGGGTGTTGCCTTAAAAATTTAAGATTCAAAAATTTTTTATTTTATTCTTAATGAATACACAATTTGTTTTTTCGAGCTTAAGGTCAATAATTTTTATTCTTTATTTGTTTCTATTTGTCTGTCAATATTTCGCTACTCTTTGTGTAGCTTCTTCCGATTTTTCGATCAAAAACTTTAGTTTCGATTTTGAAAATCAATTATTTGAAGCTCAGAATCGATTTTATTTCATAGTCGGTTTTTATTTTAATTCTTAAATAATATTTTAAAATTTTTTAATTTTTTATTTACATGTTTGTTTATGATGACCAAGTCGCCATTTACATGGCAGGATCTTAATTGATATATGTTTTGTCGTAGTCATTCACTTAATTATTTATTTTTACATCCTTTTCTTTATCAATTGTATATAATTTAATAATCTTGTTGTTTTTACTTTTGTTTTGGCTTTTTAAATTTTTGTTGTATTTGTCAACTATAAATGGAAGAATAAATAGTTTTAGATTGTTGGTTGTTTAGCTAGTTGGCAACTGGCTGCTGGAAAAAGCATGTGGGATGATACGTTTAAACGTGATTGTTATACAATAGATATCCCCATTTCTGTCATCCTCTTTAGATTACAAAATAAATTTACCTCAATGTTATTTAGCAGTTTACTTTTTTATTTCAAAAGGAATTATAGTTGGGTTTTTATTATAAAACTGTATCGATGGTATTAAAGCCATATTGAAAGCGTTTATTATAAGAATTGTAAAAATAAAGTTTGAAAAAAATAAAAAACATATTTAAAATCAAACAAACTAACTGAGTTACAAGAAAATAATCCCACATAAATAATAGATTATTGCAAATCGAGGGAAGTTCAATACATTAAGTTTTTAGGCACTATTTGCCATAGGATGAAAGGGCATTTTTTGTTGGTGCTGCGATTTTTCAATAGTCCCACACCACAAATATATTTGAATGTTTTTTTTTTAACAATTTATAGGGTTTATTGTAGGTTAGGTTTGTCTATATGCATTTTATTGGTTGTTATACCAAATCATCAGTAGACTTCAACCAGATTCTTAAAAAAACCTCATGAATATTTTCTGCCTTTATATAATAACCTCAATAGACTTATTGAGAATTATAACACATTTAGTGATAACCAATGGTTATTCAAATGTAAAAAAAGAAAAAGAAAATCAAAACAACTTATAGCAAAAAATGGTGTGTTGGGTTTTTAAAAAAACTCTTGAATGTTTTGATTTTCTTATAGTAATTCTCATTTTGTTTATTGAGGTTATTATATAAAGGCCGAAAATATTCATGAGGTTTTTTGAGAATTTAGATGAATTACACTGATGATTTGGTGTAAGAACCAATGAAATGCATAAAGACAAACTTAACCTACAACAAAACCTATAAAAAGACAAAGAAAACTGGGATCAGATCCTGAACAATTTTTGAAAAAGTTTTTTTTAAAATAATAATTTCTATTTTTATGGCTCTTAGTTTATTATTGAAAATGTGATAGCAAGGAATGGAAAAAATTAAGTAATTACGATACTATCAGAGTGTAATGCATTTTCGAAATTAGCTACGATTTCTCGTCAGCACTCTTCTTATTCGGTACTACTTAAAGTTGAATATTGATAATGCTACTAAAGCGAAAAAGGCAGCATACAGGGCAAAACTGCAGTCAGTAGCAACACGTCTTCCGAAAAACAGCTTTTGCGAGGAGAGCATAGAGGAAAAGCGTCTATTCCGCAAAAAGAAGAGAGAAATGGAAAGGCGCGAGCGTATCGAGATGTTCAGGATTCAAAATTAAGTCAAAAACCTCACCAAAGAGTAAAAAACCGAAATAAAGGCTTGGGTATAGGCACATTCTTTTGCAAAGATGAAGAAGGTAATCTGCTGACTGATGCAGATAGTGTGCTGAGAATATGGAAAATTTATTTTTTTTGCCTGTTGGTATTTGATAGTAGCAACGATGAAGGTACCACAATAACAACCCCAGAAGACAGAATTGAGTGCAGTTACCCGGCTTAGGAATAATAAGGCCGCAGGAGCCGATGGGTTGCCAGCTGGACTAGTTAAGACCAGAAGCGACACGCTGATAAGGCGTATGAATCTAGAAGAAGGCATATCCGACAATTGAAAGATCAATGTTTTATATCTTGTACACAAAAAAAGGAGACAAGACAGTATGTACGAACTAAAAAGGAATAAGTCTCCTTCCCATTTGTTGCAATATACTATTCAGCGTATTGTGTAAAAGATTAAAATTTAAAGTCGAAGAGATATTTGAGCCATATTTAATCGGCTTTAGACCTGGCAATTCCACATTCGACCAGTTATATACGGTACGTCAAATCCTGGAAAACACCCAAGAAGGGCAGATTGAAACATACCATCTATTTATCGACTATAAGGCTGCTTTCGATAGCTCTTAATGTTCAAAGGTGTTTTAAGGCATAGCTTAAGTTTGGTATCCCTGTGAAACTTATACGCCTTTGCAGGATGACCTAAGCTGATAGGCACGATCATAAACAAAACAAACAACATCAGTTTTTAGATAAACAGAAGAGCAATATTGGCCAAAAAATGCTGCCTTGGGATAATTGTAACCAAATGTAAATCAGATTTTAAAGAATGCCCTACGAAACCATTTTTGAGGGGTGCCATGATTTTTCGAAAATTTTATTGTCCATAAAATAAAAACGGTCACTGATCTCACCAAACTGAGTATTGGGATTGAAGATGAGAACCTTTACCTTTAAGTCAATAATTTTTGCAATTAGGTATAGTCTAGTGAGGAATGACCTTTTTCACAAGTGTATTGATGTGTAAATGAAAGCTGTGCACCTTTATAGAAGCTAGAATTTTCCTAAATACTGTTAGTGGATTACCTGCAAGTTATGCCAAAAAAAGTGAAAAAAATAAACTTTCACCTCTATTTGAAACGAAAGTTTTTTCTTATAAAATGTAAGAATTTTTTTTAATGGAGTATTAGGTACAATATTTCGGAACAAAGTTTGGCATTATAATCTGAATCAGATTTTGAAAAAAAACTAATGACTGGAATTTTTGAAGGGGCCTTCTGATTTTCCAAAATTTTAAGGCCCGTTAGAAGAGGACGGTCGCTATCCTCACTAAACTAAGTATAAGGTTTAGTTTTACTACTCCTTCAACTATACCTATGTGTATATGTTCTTAATTAACTATAGCCATTGCTACTACAAATCTGCTATAAATTAATTTTTGTCTAATATCTACACTATCAAAGAGAAGCTTGTTAGGAAGGATCGCGAGAAGGGATATTCCTCATACAAACTAACCCATTTTTTTAAGGTTTTTAATATACGTATATCGAAAAGTTATAACGGATATTTACTTCAGACCTTCTGCCAAGTTATTTTGCTTACATTTTAAAAACAACTTAGTTTGTTCGGCGGATATCAAAACACCATTATAGGGTTCGCCACAGGTGAGCAATTTGTTGTTTTTCTTTATATTTTAATTTTTTTTTTGCTATTTTGTATAAAATACTTTTTATGGCACCCAGAACGTAATGCAAAATATTGAAAATTGAAAGCAAGGTCTTTTGTATATTGTTGTTGTTGCATACCAGCAATAACAACAATATCAATATTGAAATTAAAGTAACAAGTTTTAAGTTTGTTGGCAAAAAAAAAATAAGCTAAAAACTATAAAGAAAAACAAAAAAATTAACTAAAAAAGTAAGTAGTGCTTAATATCGAATTATTCGTTTGTTTGATTGAGTTTCAAGCACCAACTTTTTTTTAAAGATTTTTTTGCTTGAAAATTGCTAAAGTGATTTGAAGATTTTTTGCAAAAGGCGTGTTTGAAATTTTTTTTATATTTTAATCAGGCTGTTTATTTTTATTATAATAATTATTTATGTTACTGAATATACAAAACACTTTTTTTCCAACACTAACTGAGTGAAATGCATTTTCGGCACTCATATGCCACCACAAGAACTGTTTAATTAATATTATCTGAATTTAATATTGGCTTCAGTTCATTTGAATTTAAAACATGCTACTTGGTATTTGTTTAAAATTTCTTCATTTACGAAAGAAATAAAAAATTGATTTTAATTAAGAAATTTGTAATCCCAATTAAATATTTATTGAGGCTGCAAAGAAATTAATAGTATCAATCAATGAATTTGTAAATTTAGAGCTTGCCTCTAATTCATATGTAGTTAATAAACTTAAATAAAATGAAATGAAATAAAATTACTTTTTATTAATTAAAAGTATTAGTTGAATTATTGAAAATTAAAAAAAATATTTATTTATTTATTATATTTATTGATATTTGAATTTTTTCTTAATAATTATTTAATTTTATTACATACTTTATATTAATGCTTAATTTATTTTATTTAATTTACAAGTAAAACTAATTTCAGTTTACATTACAAGTCTCAACAACGACTCGAGCCTGGAACTTTATGGTTGCAAGACGTAGGCTCTATCCACTTAACTAATAAGTGCTAATACAGGGTGTCCGCCGGCAAGGTATAGTACTTTGTTTTGCCGCCATTTTGGTTTTGACAGCTCATATTTGGCAGTCGTTAAGTACAGACTTGGCAAATTTATCATAGAAAAATAATCGGTAAACCAACGTGTTTTAATCGTTAAAACATTTTATCAAAATCAATCATCGGTTATCATGGAAAAATCATGATTAGCGGAGAGGCACATTTTCATTTGAATGGATATGTAGATAAACAGAATAGTCGGTGCTGCGTAATGGAAAACCCTCGTATTATTCATCAGTTATCTGTGCATCTATTTAAAGTGACAGCCTGACATGCAATTCGGTCAGGAGGAATCATTGGACATTAATTTTGTGAAACTAAAATCGGCGTTACGGTAACTGTTAATGGAGAGCGATATCGCGATATGATTGAAAACTTTTTAATGCCACACCTACATGCTTTGGGCTTGGTTAAAATGTCGTATGAACAAGACGGTGCCAAATCGCATATAGTCATGATTACAATGATTTTACTACGAGAACTCTTTCCACAACAAATTATTTCAAGAAATGGTGGTGTTGATTGGCTTCCACGCTTGCCTGATTCGAATGCTCCAGAATTTTTTTTGTGGGGATATCTGAAAAGCAAGGTTTATGCAAACAAACCAGAAATGCTGGAGCAACTCAAACAGAATATTCGTGATAAAATTAATTAAATTTCACGTGAAATGTGTGATAATATAATGAAAAATGTGCTCAAAAGGGCTCGAATTTGTGAGGCTAACAGAGGCGGATAATTATCTGATATTGTATTTCATACATAATTGCCGATATTAGGCAAAACAAAACGTATAAACAAACAAAGTAGTATATCTTGCCAGCAAACACCCTGTATTTAATTAGGGTAATTTAATTATTAGTTAAAAATCTTTTTGGTTTTTTGATAAATGCGATGATTGAAAATATATTGAAAATTTGTTTTCTGTTTTAAAAATGAACTTTGGTTTAACCAAAAACAAAGATAAATAGTTCAAACTAGAGGCCAGCTCAAGACGACACTAAATAAGGCATCATCTCGAATTTTCAATTCATTTCATATACATTACGTGTGCACCCACAACAATAAGTACTGTGCTGTATTGTTCGCCATCTCTTTTATTTACTTAACTTAACTTAAATGAAAATATATATTTACACTTAAGCACACTTAAGTAAACAACAACGGCACATCAACTCATCATGATCACACACTTCAATTTCAATTCATCTCGAAACTTTACTGTTGACGGGATGTTCCTGATGTGTTAGTTTTAAAAACGGGGGTTGATTTTTAATGTATGTATGTAATGTAATGCAATTGGGTATGAATTTTATATTGATATGCCTGCTTGTATATATGTTTGTTTATGTATCTATTCAGCATTGTGTGTAATACACACAGTTTTGTTGTTGTTGACCACACATCCTCACAGTAATTTTTTTTTATCGACCACACATCATGACAGTATTTAAGTTGTTTCAACAACAGTGCATGACACCACTCTTTATTCTTAACTACAACACATTGCACCAAACAAACTGTGTCAGCTACACTACATTACATCACTTAAATAGTTTAACCGCACAACAACACAAGAATTAGAAAATTATGCGGTTCTTGAATTAGCTTAAAATATGACTTGATGCAGGTCTCTAGTTTAAACTAAAAGCTCATCAAACAATTTTCAAAAGTCAATAGTTAAACTAAGAACTTAAATATAAATCTGTCTTTTTATTAAGATAAAGGTTAAGCATTATGACTAAAGTCATAAATTATTTAAGTTGTCAAACCAATTTTTTTGTGATTTACTGATCCACCTGTTAAGTACCTAAAAGCTTTAATTTTTTTAGAAGCTACATACCTAAAGCTTGGCTTCTTTAAAGTTACGGCAAATATCAGTTCAATAATAAGTATATATGTATGTATATAATTATATATTTAAATAAAATTTAAAAAGCAATTTGCCTAAAACTCTAAAAACTAAACGAAATAAACAAAATCGTTGTGCATTAAATTTAAAACTGCACCAAGTACCTTTTAAAATTAAGCATAAAGACTGGTTTCTTTTGACTAAGATGACAGTTTGGTGCTGTTGGCTGCTTCTAAAAACTGCTTTAAAATAATTAAGCTAAATCAACTAACGCAGCAGCAGTTAACAACAATCTTAAACAGCAACTTCTTAAACAAGTTATAATATATTTTTTTTTTACAAACCTCTTTCTAAATCTGCCAACAGGGATGGATAAGTTAATTTAATTAAATTTGTATGACACCGGGGTGGACAAAGTTGTTGATTAGTTTATTTAAGACTTTCTATTAATAAGTGATTCTGTTAGTTGCAGCTTTTTCCTGAAATTTTAAAAAAGGAATTGAAGTTTTATTTTTTTAAGATTCAAATCGTTTAGAAATTGAAAGAAAAGGACTTTGATTTACGCAAAATCTTCTGTGAAACGATTAAAACATCAAAAAACCAGGCAATTCCCTTAGTGTAACTGTTTGGTGTGCCTTATCGATGAAGGAGATAATTGGACCATTTTTTTTTCGAAAATTCTCGAGGCCAGGCGACAAATGTCAACGATTAAAATTATCGATGCATGGTTATGTATGTTAAACCGGCGAGCTCATCTATCGTATTCTTTATACACGTGGTTTTACAGGATGAGGCGTCTGTGCACACTAGAGACCTGCATTAAGTCCTATATCAAGATAATTCAAGACCCGGATGATTTTCTAATTCTTGTGCTGTTGTGCGATTAATCTGTTTAAGTGCTGTAATGTAGAGTAGCTGACACAGTTTGTGTGATGCAATGTAGTGTAGTTAAGAATAAAGAGTGGTGCCATGCAGTGTTGTTGACTCAACTTATAAACTGTCATGATGTGTGGTCAATAAAAAAAAAAATTACTGTGATGATGTGTGGTCAACAACAACAAAACGGTGTGTATTACAAACAATGTTGAATAGATACATAAACAAACAAATATACAAGCCGGTAAATCAATATAAAATTCATACGTAAGTACATTGCATTACATACATACATTAAAAATCAACCCCAGGTTTTAAAACTAACACACCAGGAACATTCCGTTAACAGTAAAGTTTCGAGATGAATTGAGATTGAAATGTGTGATCATGATGAATTGATGTGCCGTTGTTGTGAACTTAAGTGTGCTTAAGTGGGAATATATTTTTCATTTAATTTAAGTTAAGTAATAAAAAAAGATGGCGAACAATACAGCACAGTACTTTTTGTTGTGTAAGGTATAAGAAATGAATTGTAAATTCAAGATGATGCCTTATTTAGTGTCGTCTTGAGCTAGCCTCTAGTGCATACAGCCACAGCTTCAATAAATTTTCTTCGAGAAAATTTCCCAAAAAAACTGATCAGTCGCTTTGGGGACATCCCATGACCACAGAAGTAGCCTGATCTAACTAATTGGATTTTTTATGGGGCTACCCCAAAGAGAGTGTTTATAATGTCAATCCCCAATCTCTTGTGGAAAATATTCGTCGAGAAATCTGTTGCATTGGACGAAGTTTACTGTAAAGTATGGCGCAGAACACAAGGCTCCATTTTGAATAGTATATTCAACTCGACGGAAAACTTCTAGATGACATAAAAAAATAAAAACCGCATTTTCATTCTATCGTTTAATTCTCTTAAAAAATATTTTCCCTGCTCGCTCTTAAAAAACTTTGTGCCAATTATTACGCTCTTTATTTAAGTTTGAAAATAAAAATCGGCCACCAGACACCCTGTATTAGTAAAGGATAAATAAAATTCGTTACAAGCCTACTTAGTTGTTATTATTTTTAAGCATTCTAACTTGTTTTCTAACTTTAATGTCTAAATCGTTTTTTCTTTTGTTACTTGATCTGTTAGTTGGTTGGTGCTGCTACATATATTGTCGCTTGGTTGTTTAAATTACATTTTAGGGTGTTGGCTCTAATAAATGTTAAGTCTTTAACTATTTTATGCATATGAAAATGTTTAAAATAATATTAAAATTAATAAAAAAAACTTGATTTGTTAGAACTCGAACGTAATATACATTTAAGGTAATATCGCATGTATGTATGGATGTAACATATAGGCCAATAATTACAAAAACAATTAAAATGAAAAGAATGTCGTTTTTTGCAAAGGTTGTTTGCTTTTAGTTTGAATATTAAAAGAATAAAAACACTTTATATAATTATCTATATTGAAAGCTTGTATGTGGTTTAAATTTTATGTATATTGAAGGCAATCAAACTGAAATATTAAACATGGCGAAAGATGTAAAAAACGCATTTAACTAATTATCTAGGACTGGCTGCCACTTCACGAAATATTTTTTTGTCGATTATCAACCAATTGTTAAAAAAAGTCTTGTTGTTGTAAAGAAAATTTGAAATTTGAAGCCAATTAAATATTGTAAAATCTATCTACCATTCCTAACTATTAAACTAAACAAGTAACTAAATTTTAATTATTTTCAAAACAGAGTACAAAATGCTATTAAAATGTAGCTTTTTTCCACTTTTTGACATCCGACTTATGGATGGTGCTTAATTCTGTATTTCTAGACTCATGGTCTACATTTGGTGTTGTTAGCTGATTTTCTACAGGTGCTTTGTTTTATTTTTCTGGACTTAAAATATTAAAAAATTAGTTGACTTTGTTTTAAAGAATTTTAAAGAAGGGAGGAAAGTTCCAAAGTTGTGAAAAAAGTACTTCTTGTCTACACGCTTGACTTCCGATCTCTAAATCGGTCAATAGTTCTTAATATTATATTTCTAGATTTATTGTCTTAAAAAGTCCAAAACAGTATCAAAAATTTTAAAAAGGACAAACTCCTTATGGGTATGGGTAAAGGTAAAAACCAAACAACATTTAAAAAGTACTTTTTTCCATTAAGTTGTCCTACTACCGTTTCATGGAGAACAGACCTTAGATTCATATATCTAACCTCGTAATTTTAAAAAGGCAAAAAAGTAAAAAAAATAAATTATTAAAATTGTCTTTTTGTCAAGTCAGTTGACACTGGACCTAGTAAGAAGTATGAAGTTGCGAAAAAGTACCAGCAAGTACATTTTTTCGAGATTTGTAGAACACAATTCGAGTTTTTTCAAACTTTTTTGTTTTAGAAATTACAAAAAGGGGCCTAAAAGTACCAAAATATTATTTACCAAATAAAAAAAATATCGAAAATGTATTATTATTTTCCGTTCGTCATGGAATTTCAAATAAGTTTTAATCCTTGTTGGCTTAAAATTGACAAAATGGACCTTAAAAGGAATCAAAAATATTTTTCTTATAAAGATTCAAATTTTAAATAAGGGACAGACAAAGATCTGTTTATTTTTTTAGAGAATATGACAATTGCAATTTTTCCTGTTGTTTAAAGTAAAGGAGGTAGGAATTAACCTATTCTTTCAATCTTAACCCCCTGGGGGTCCGAATTCATAAAAATCTTAGTACATCTGTAAATAGGGAGGTACATAGCTTTACGCGCTTAGACTGTGCGGTAATGAATCAGTCAGTTAGTCAGTTATTATAAATTTTTTTTTTAAATTTTGTGCAGTATTCGAAAATAAATTAGAAACTAAATGTTAAAATAAGTATGCAGGGTGACCGTTGGGATTTAAAGAAAACTGACACAAAAACTCGTTTGAAAGGAGAAAAAGTCGCATATAAAAGTCGACTTTAAAAAATAAAGTCACACTTTGCTTTAAGGTCCGCTTGTTGTTTTTCTGTTTAAGAAACAAATAATTTTTTTTAAATCTGCTTTTAACAATACTTAATATTCCTCGGTGTACGACACATGTCCTTCGTATAAGTACTTAGCTTAGCAAAAACCTAAATTGCTTTGTAATGAGTTAAATGATAAAAAAACCGTATTAGCAGTCATTTGCGTTTAACTTAATATTTTAACATGTCGATGACATTATAGGCAATTACTTTCCACGCTTTTAAAATATTACCTCACTGACATTAAATTAACTTCCTAATGTTAAAGGCCACAACAAAAATCTAGCAGAATCGCCAGATAGATGACCAAGATATAAGACAAAAACCAGGCTACCTCTGTCTCTTTATCAAAAGTTCCCTGCGAACATTTTTGTGTAACATACTTACACCCTATCTCAATTTCTTAATAGGATTGCCATACAAAAATTTTTTTTAACTGTTTTAAATCGCTTCCACAGCTTCTAGGGTGCTTCTACAAAGGTCAAATATAAGACCGACTTCCATTAATTTTTCCTTTCAAACATTTTTGTGCAACATACTTCGCCCTTACCTCTAGCCACTAACAGGGATGCCATACAAAATTAAAAAAAAGATATCGTAAAAACCCTTACAACTTCCCCGCAGTCAACTCTAGAGGAATAAAATATATAACAAACCCCCATTAGTTTTATCGAACGTATTTCTAGAATTTATTTACCCCTTATCACCATCACCTAAGAGGGTTGCCATAAAAAATTTACAAAAATGATGTAAAAACACCCATAACTTCCCCAGAGTCGGCTTTAGAGAAATAAAGTGTACGACCGCCGCCCCATTATCCTAGAATATACTTACAACCTATCTCCATCGCCTGGGATCCCACACAAAGTTTTGGAAATTGTAATAAATCCCCCTCTACAGCTTCCCGGATTCTTGTTGATAAGTTAAATGTAGGAATGACCCCAACCCAACAAATGCAAACATTTTCTTAAAACATGCTTACTCCCTATCTCCACCTCTTAAGGGGGCACCACACAAAACTTAGAAAAGTTAGGGTAAAGCCACCTAGAACTTCCCTCGCCACCCTAAGAGGATTAAAATATGACACCGACCCCTATTTAAAAATTAAAAATATTTTATGAAAAAAAAAAATGGATAAAAATTAAAAAAAGTTCGGATTTCAAAAGTCTTAAATGAATTTAAGATTCGGCACAGCTGAGTAGAGCGCTCTTACCTTGTTATGCATTCCCTCATTTTGATGCCCACACCACATATGCGGTAGGATTATTATGTGTTTGTCCAAATGTTTCTAGCACCTTAAAATAATAGCCGAAGAACCGCCCTTAGAATCACTTCCTGAGTCGATTAAAGCATGTTCGTCCGTCCATCCAGCTTGGGGTGAGTGCATTCTTTTGAATAAAATCTAAATATTTTGGTAACATTTTGGCACAGATCAGTGTTGTGGCACTGGCACAAAGCCTACTTATTGTAGTTATGATTGGTTTATTTTTCGGTATAGCCCTCATAGAAAAGTTTTCTCAAAATAAACATTTAGGCTATAACTGCTTCAAGTATTGATTTATATTTTTGCATATTTTTATGACCATCAAAATATAAATATGATCAGTTAATTTTTTAATACAGCCCCCTCCCGGAATCAGCATTTTTGGCTACAACTGCCTCAAGTGTTAATCTATCTGCACAAAACATAAAGTATAAATATACGGGAAGGGTATAATATGGTTTATTCATACCCTTTATACTTTCATACTTGCTTCTATTGATGCCGCAGAGATACCGGTAAAATAAAAAAAAAATAAAACATTTCACTTTAACATTTTTCTGCAGTAGATTTTGCAGCTTATGCGCTTGTGTGATCAGAAAAATAAAAAAAAATTAAAAAATAATGCATTGAACAATAAATTTATAAAAAAATTAAAAAAGAACTAAATAGAATTTGCAAAAAAAAAAAACAGAACAGCAAAATAAAACAAACGTAAGAATAAAAAGTGAACTGAACTAAATCAAATGATATTCAAAAGCAAAGTCATATCGCATATGTTTGTGCACTTACATAAATAAATAAAATTAAAAAAAAAAACACTTTAATTCGGTCACACGGAATCTTAAGTACCCTCGGCGGATTGCTTAATGCGTTTAAAGTATTTCAACTTTTTTGTATTTTTTGTATACCGAAAAAAACCTCTTTAATAATAATAAAAAAACAAATCACCGAAAGGTGTATATACCCATCAAACCAAGAGTTCCGATTTGGTTAAGAATTCGCTACAACTTTTCGAAAAAGTTTTCCGATTTTGAAACCGAAATTTTACCAAAATCGTAACAATTTTTATGTACAAGGGTTGTCATGTCAAAGGAAAGTCAAAACGGCTAATAACGAAAAATGGTTTGTTGAGTTTTTGAGGAAACCTTTGAATGTTTTTTGTATGTTTATAATAATTCTCAATAAGTGTGTTGAAGTTATTATATAAGGCAGAAAATATTCATAAGGCGCAAAGCTAAAGAAATGAATTAAAAAAAAAGCGTTAACTTTTTAATGTTTGCTTTTAATATAAAATTCGGACCCTTAAGTCCGAAAAAAAAGCGTTAACTTTTTAATGTTTGCTTTTAATATAAAATTCGGACCCTTAAGTGGGTATAATGAATGGGTCGAGTAACAAAAAATCAGTAAGTTTATATCTTTAAAGTAATACGCGATATAAACGAAATTTAAAAAGTATCGTGATTTGCTTAAAAAATAAAGACAATCTTTCTGCCACTTCTTTTAAAATTTGGACTCTAGGGAGCAAAACAGGGCAAAGGCCAGATTCTGATAGTACTTAGGTCCATTAGGTAACTTATAAACGAATAAAGACAGGTCTTGACAGAATATGAACAGGGTTTTGGATTTTTTTTTTTTAATTTTTACCTTAGCGAGGGAAATCGGGGTTCAAAAATGTCGTAAATTTCTTTTTTGTTACTTATAAGGTACTTTTTGTATGATACTTAAACCAAACTCAAATTGCATTTTACAGGCCTTAAGAAATATAAATGTAGTTTTAGTACTTTTTTAAAGATATTGGACCCTAGTGAACAAGACAGGGTAAAGGCTTTATTTTGGTCCATTTTGTAACTTCTGAAGCCATAAATTTAAAATTATATTAGATATATATTAAATTATAATTTGGTAATCTAAAGGTACTTTTTTTAACTTTTAAATAAAGCAAGAAAAAAATCAAAATTCAAATTGCGTTCAAAAGGTCTTAGGAATACATGAATATTTTTTTGGTAATTTTTTTGAAATTTAGATAGAAAAAAAATTCAAATTGCATTAGAAAGGCCTTAAGATAGAACAAAATTCCAATAGCGTTCAACAGCTCTCCAAAAAAATATGAATACGTTTTTTGGTACTTTTTTGAATTTTTAAGAAGTAAAAATTGTAATTTGGTACTTTTAAGGTACTCTTTGTAACTTTTTAACCAATAAAGATAGATGTAAAACTTAAGTCGTGCTGGATAGCTTTTCTTACACATTTAAGGTAAATTTTTATATCAGAACTTTTTTTGTTTTAAATGTTTTAATAATTTAAATTATGCTGGTCAGCTGGCGAGAAATTTTTTTTATATTTTTGGAACTTTTTTGCATTCTTTTGGATTGCGGTCGAAAATCGACTATGTTAAAAAAAATACATTTTGCATATTAAATGTATAATTTGGCATATTCCGAGGTTTTATGATCTTCAAAAACAAAGTTGAAATGCTATTGACCAGATTTTCAAAATAGATCATCTCTTTTAAAAACCCTAATAATTTGTCTTGAGACTAAAAGAAATGAAGCCCAAACAAAATTTAAAATTTCTTTTGAAGAGGAAAAAAAAAATTGCGTTGGTATGGCGATTTGAGCTGAAAAGCCTAAATTTGAAATAAAAATTAATTTTGAAGATGTCGAAGTATCCTACCGCATCGAGGGATACATGCCCTTAATTGAATCTCAGGTTTCTCAAAAGACGTCCTTTATTTGTTAACATCCCTCAACTTCGATCTCAGAATTTTACCACATTTACTGATTTAGAAACTTAAGCTCCACAATTATCAGATGATTTAATAAAATTAAAAAAAAAATTATACGACACTGCTTATGGCGGAATTAAAGGCTGAAATTTATTGAAAACAAAAGGGGAAATCTTATAAAGGCCGCCCAGAAAATAAAGTACAATTTTTATGAGATGTGACCCAGATGTTTACAAAAACTTGCGAAAAATATCATAATTTTTGTTTTAATACTGGTCAGTAATGCTACGGCGAAAATATCATTTTTCACAGTTCGCCGGATTAAAACATGCCCGAGATCAAACATGACACAGGACATGCTTAACGGCTGAGCAACGTTGCGTATACATAATAATAAATTAAAGTTGTCGCAAATGTCGTGTTTAACAAATTTGCTTGCATAGGAAACCATAAATTATTAATTTAAAAATGCGTTTTTTTGCCTTTTATGATATTATAAATATTTTAAATGAATTAAAATTATTGAGTTTTTGCTATAATAAACCACTTCATTTAAAAGTAAACACCCCCTCCCCCCACTCCCCCACAACTTGAGCTGGATCCGGGCCTGCATATGAGGTAATTGAAATGACCTTTACCCTCGGTAACAGATGTGAGACATGTTAATAAAATTTATTTTGTTGTGATAGCAGCTTTCATGAGGCACCCTGTATTAAAAGGTTGTTTATATATTAGGTTCTACTTTAATACAAACAATTATAGCGATTGAAAAACAAAAGGCTAACACTTTTTTTAATAGGAAATTAGTGAAAAAGTTTACATGATGATATTTATATTTTGTGCATTAAATTTTTGTTTGTTGATAAAAAGGGCAGTTAAAACCCCTACTTTGCCACACCGCTCTAATAAAAACATAAAATATGATGAGTATGATTTCATGTAAAAAATAAGGTTATAAATTGGCCTTTATTGTGTTTTAAAAAGCCTTTAGGAACTTTTAGCTATTTCCTACTTGAAAGTCAAAGTTTAAAGTAAAAATATATTAAGACAAACCTTGGAAAAGTCTTAGCGAATTTGTTACGGCTTGTCTGACTACAAAAAAGTACCAAAATGTCTTAACGAACTCGTAACGATAATTCTAACTTCAGAAAAGGTAGGAATTTACGTTTTGCAGGGTATTTATTTATCTCATTTTAAAAAATTTATGACAATATTGATTTAATAACCGATATTTTTTTAACAAATATGATGAAGTCGGTTTAAGAAGAATTGTAACAAGATTTAAGCTGTGGTCGCATTACTTTAACAAATTACTTAAACTCTTTATATGTTGATATGTTCGGTAAAAATATCAATCAACTTTTTTCATTTATTTTTATAATGTTCTTAAAAAAAACTTATTAAACAACAAAAAGGATAAAAAAATGGAATTCTTGATATAGTGGTAAAGTTTTTCTGGGCAAATATTTGACAGATCTGACCGTATCTTAAAAAATTTTTTTCAAGTAGAAACTTCCGATCAGCCATAACACCTAATCGAAAACGTCACAAAAAGCAAAAAGTAAACATATTTGCATACTACATACATACATACATATATATGTATGTTTGAGTGCATAAAAAAACAATATAATTTATTGAATCTCAGCTAAAAATATTTAACGTTACACACGTTACGATACACATCAAAATACCGACTAACATCAGCATTATTCTTGGTGGAGGGTATAAAAAAAAACAAAACAAATCTATTGCATATATGTATAACAAATTTATAAATAATTAAATAGGCAGAATTTTAAAATTAAATGACTTAGCAACTAGTGACGGAAACACAATAAAATAAAAAAATATCAAGTATTTTTCGTTTACAGATCTTTAATACAATGCAATGCAATGGCACTTGTCACATTTTCTAAAATTTTTTTTTTAAACAGCAGCTGTCTTTTGTAGAAATCAAGTATCAAAGGCAGCAAAAAACATTTTGAACTACTGTCTTAATTTAAAAAAGTAAATCCCGTTTTCAGTAATAATTCACGAAACACGATCCTAAAGTCAAAATTTTCTTAAAATCATTACCTTTTTTATATTAAAATTTTTGAATTGCTTTAGCTATAAGTAAAAAGGTAAGTAAAATGGCTACACCCGTCATAGTGGACTCGCCCTATACCTTATATATGTAAACAAATTTCTAATAAACTAAAACGACCTTATTTTCTCCACAATCATTTTTTTCCGTAATTGCAGTGGCCAGGTCTATCTTACTTTTTGCAAAAATCTTCTGTTGGACAGCACTGGCAAAGAAAAGTTAGTGCAGACATCTAGAGAGATCCCAAAGAGTTGCAGTATTAAGTATAACGGGAATTCAAAGTGGCATTTTGACTGCGTCGCTGGATGTAATCTGGTCGCAGAAGGTTAAGTTAGTTCAGGTGAATCGAGATTCCGCAAGATGCAAGCCAAACCTATTAGGAAAATGGGGATTCAACGGAAAGGAGTTGGAAATTTTTAAAAGCAATACTGGAAGCTTATTTTCCAGGCTGTCTGACTGTTTCCACACTGCCGGATCTGCCTTACAATACAGTTTGAAATTAGCATTGCGAGATTGTCTCTCAGAAGAGGATTGAGAGGGCAATCGAATCATTCTTACCATATAAATCAACTGGGCCGATCCGGATCTTTCCCGCTCTGCTTCAACAAGGCAAGGTTCGTTTTATTCCTTGGTTTTTTTTCTTCACATAATGTCTGAGATGGAGTTACGTGCCTGTTTCCTGATGGGGTTTTAGGATTGTATTTTTTCCGAAGCGTGATAAAGGCTATTATTCAATCATGCTGTAGACCCATCAGCCTCTCGTAATTTGTCTTGAAGACTTTAGAATTATTGAATTTAACATTAGGGATAATATCGCACTGGGTTGGCTGTGTGAGAACCAGCAAGCCCACATGAAGGGAAAATCCGTTGACACGGCCATTCTTTAAGTCGTTCCGAGGTTTGAGAAATTGAGAAAGCACTTCACTACTGTTAATATGCAATAGGGGCTTTCCTTGATTTTCATGTTCCCACAGGGGAAATCATTAAAAGCGTAGCACAAACGGCAACCGTCCCACCGGTTAAAGACGGGAAATCTTTTCTCCTGAAGCACAGGATTACACGTGCGGAATGTGGAAATGGGAAAAGAGAGACAGAAGCTCTGAGAGGTGGATGTATTTGTCAACGAGCTTCCAATGGAACTTAAGGGCAAAGCCGCTGCAATAACTGCATGTGTGGATAATGTAGGGGCCATTGTCACCGGGAAGTATTCAGCTTTGTAGTGGTGGCAACACTGGCAGGGATAGAAAAGTGGGGCTGGGTGTGAACTCCAAGAAAACGAACCTGTTTTTTTAACTACAAGGACTAAGATTCGTCCATTGACCACACTAAGTTTGAATAACACCAATCTGGTACTGAAGGGACACACAAAATACCTAGGAGTGAAACTGGATAACAAGCTGCCGGAGAGACTCAATGTGGAGGAAAGAATCAAGAGGTCAAACAATGGGTTCTATGCATGCAGAAAAATGCTAGGCAAAGTACAAGGTTCTTACACCAAGGCCTATTTTTCTCTATGCCAGTACCTGTGAAGTAGTCTGAATTGGAAAAGCAAGTCAGCTCCAAGTGCCCGGATAGCGCACAGAGGTGCCCGACGCAGCATCCCTACAGCGGCGCTGAATGTAACCTTGGATTGGAAACCAATTAATCTGGTCGTAGAGGGTGTTGCAATAGGGTCTGCGACTCGTTTGGGGTGAACGGCATAATGTATGTGGGTACCATAGCAGTAACCACATGATCCCAAACCTGAGCTTCACTGGGAAGCCAGGTGTAATTGTCAAGGAATACGGCTGGTTGATAGGCCTTCACCCAGACCACAGGACTTGTAGCTTCTTTACTGACGGGCCCAAGTTGGTGGCGGCTTAACCTGCAATTCTCTGCCGGCCACTGGGTATCAGGGAGTCCTTTAAACTTTCTGACCACTACTGTGTATTGCAGGTAGAGATTCTATCAGCCAAATAGGCTGCCGATCTTGCCTTTCTTGAGATTTAGTAAAGTTTAACGATATTCGCTATCGTTAAAGTCATCTGTTTTTGTTAAGTAAACAGTAAAACTTTTTAGCGCTTTTTACTATCGTTATACTTGTTGATTTAACGGCAATAATTTTTGTGTTACTCTTATTGATAAAAGGTTATTTTGTATATTTTTAAAGTCGAGATATATAAAGATATGTAAAAATACGCGTTCATTAGTATTTAGTGTTGCCATTAACTTGATTTTTTTAAAAAAGTGCTATTTTCAAAATAAACGGCCCAAATATGACGATCGTCGAATCGTAAAAAGTTACTGAATCCTACTGCAAGTCTTGGCAATGGAGCCCTTGCACACGTGTTTCGTTGATTTAATCGAATACGTAATGGGCTTTTTTACTTTTAATATTCCTAAAATAGGACAGTCAGTTTGCTAATCGTTGAAATTTCCCATTCTTATGCCCTTAGGCCCATTGTAAGCTTGTGATTATTCTTTTTTGCAGAAAATTATAGAATAATTTAATTAAAAGTTTTTATCATTACATTCTTATACATCCTGCGCTAAAAGATAGAAATAATGTAAAAAAACAAAAAAAAAAAAGAAAAATTTTATAAAAAAGAAAATATGTAAAAAGTAAAATTAAAAAAAAAGCACAATGATAATGATATGTAAAAACCAAAATTAGCAAAGAAAGAGAAAAGAAAACAACTTGATTCTCTTTTAATTAAAAATATAAATTTAATTTAAATTAATTTAAATGACTCGCACTTTGTTTCAGAGTGTGTGAGAAAATATTTTTATTTCTCAATAAAGAAAAAAAACAACAACAAATCACATATAAAACTTGTTGAGTCTTATTGAAATGAAAAGCTTTTGAGTTGTAGACAACTTATTGGAAAACTTTTAGATAAGTTATTGAGTGACTTGTTTTTTTGCTAATAAAAGCTTAAAAACATTCAAAAATCCACGTTGAGTTGTATTGTAAAAGGTAAAGATAATTATTGTTGTTGCAATTATAATTTACCAGAATAATATCGATGAAATAAAAGTTAAGCCACAGGTTGTAGCCACCATTTAAGCTTGCTAAAAACTGCCAAGAATGGGGCACACAAGTCCACTCTAGCAAGTTTGCTTTTGCAGAGGGTAGAGACGTGCCAACAAGATGGATAGATTGTAAATATTGCAAACATGCACTCTGTGCTTGGTATGCCATGCCATCATACATAGTATGCCATGCACTCAATTAATGTTTAGACTCGCGTAGTTTTTGATTACCTTTTACACCAGTCGCTTAACGAATGTGACCGCGTATAACAGTGTATTTCAGCAGCAATATCTTAGTAAAATTGTAAAAAATCGTTAGAAAACACTATTTTTCGATATAAAAATACAAACAATACGTTTTTGTTTACGGTTAAAGTTGCCCTATTGTTACTCTCCAGTTTTCGTTTATGTTTTTGCTATTAAAGTTTTGTTTACCCTTGTAAACTTGGTAAAATAAAACACGCAAGTTTTATTGTAACTTAAAATTATTTCTAGAACAAAACAAAATTTTCGATTTTAAATAAAATTAGTATAGTTATATGTAGGTGTGTATGTATGTATGTATGAGTGCATGTGTTCTTTTGCTTTTTGGTAAAATGAAAAAAATGTTTAAAAAAAGCAAAAAAAAACCTTAAATAATCACAAAAGCAAAACCCCAAAAACATACAGCCATATGCACATACATACATACATAAGCATTTTAATTAGTATTGAGTCATCTTATTGTTGTTAATTAATTTATGACCGAATTTCTTTAATAGAACAAACAAAATATTAAACAAGATTTTGTTTGAGTATTTTTTACTTTAAAAAAAAACAATAGAATTTTGACCATAAATAGCAAACAAACTCTATTAAAAAAACGTGTGTATTTTTATAACGGCCTTGAATATTTTTTTTTTAGAAAAATTTAGACAAATTAAATAAAAGTTAATAAAAAGAAGCAAAAAGAAGAAATGTGCAGCTAAAAAATTTAAATTTGTTTGCAAAACAATTATCAAAATAAAAATCTTTGAAAATCCTACAAGTTAAATAAACCAGATTCTAAAAGACTTCTTTAATATCTTTCTCTATTTGTATTAACAAACAGATGTTCAACATATGTTTTTGTTTTTGGCTTGTTTGTGTACTTGTTAATTAACACAAAATAAAATTAAATTTTTGTGTGTATCTAAACAGCAAAAAAGACAAACAAAATAGAATTTTTTAACATCTTTAAAATTGTTTAAATCGTGTGTGAATAATCACAAAAATAGCCCTTTAAATAAAATATTTTTTTTTTTGTAATTTTTGAAATCAACTAAATATATTCGTTTTTGTGTCAAATATACTTTTTTTCTGTATTCAATAAAACTAAAAAGCATACACATGAAATTGGGAAATAGTTCAGAGTCAAAAAATGCAAAGGTAAGTAGTCAATTAAATTTATACTTTTTTTTAAACTTAACAGCAAAGCAAAAAAAAAAAAATTAAAAAAAGATCCTAGAGTTCTTTAACCTTTAAAGTATTTCTCTGACAAAAGGGATTAAATTAATCTATCTCCTGGTCAATATTTGGCTTAAAAATACGTATAAAGCAGGGATCGGCACACCAATACATTTATATGTTTTGATTGTGTTGATTGCTTGTTCTTGAGCGTAATTATTTGTCTCTTATGGCACTAGGGTGGCCATAGTTGAAAGTTTAAAATTTAACAGAATTGAATTGATAACGTTTTGGAATGTAATATTAAAAATTAAGCCGCTTATTTTAAAGTAAAATTTTATTAAATGCGAAATAATTTCGCCATACTACTTGGTTTTGAAAAATCTCATAGATATTAAATGTATATTGACAATAACATATGCGGATAAGACTTTTGACATGTCTATTACTTAGCTTATTTCTGATTTTGCTTTTAAAAATTTTTTTAAACGAAAATGAAGACTCCCAGATATAAGTTAAGCCAATCATTGAATGTAATTTAAAAATTTGTCCTTAAAATATCTTGAAAATCCTAGTTGGTCACACTGGTCGTCTGGCATAAGAAACTACAAAACATTGTGGAATAATACGGTGGGAACGTCTCTAAAACAACAACTTCCTGTAAAATTTCAGCTTGTATTTTGTTGTTGCTAATTCCAGCTTGGTTGTCGAAAATGTAGCGAACACACATACACACAGTATACACAACCATTGTATAACATAAACAAGTGTCCAAGCTAAGTTAGAAATCATATGGCGGAAATAGAAGTCAGCTCATCAGTTATTCCTACTTTGTTGAATATACCTTGCTACAAGACCTATTTTTTTATTCTTACTCTCTTCAATACTCAGAGAGCACGCACACGCGTGTGGGGATGTGCGGATCACCGGTCTAAAACAACTCCATTAAATTCTATGACTAAAGCTATGACAGCTCTCAGAAAATGATAAGGGGTGTCTGGCATCAAATTTATATTTTTAAATGCTATAAACGGTGCGGAGAAAGGGTGGCGCCGTTGAAATTATCGATTTTGCGTCAGGCACGATGTGGCAGTTGTCGAGTGAGCATAGCGCGTTCGATATGGAGACATTTTTTAAGATTAATGACTCTTACGTATTTGCTCGCCACAGGTTTGTCCAAAGTTCGGTATTCGGAGAATACTTGATGGCCCAAGTGTAAATTTATTTCGTTCGTGGGTGCTGAGATTCCGCGCATCTCTTTCGGGTATGAATTTCGCACAGCCAAGGCCCAGTTGATTTTCGAGGACTTCCGAAAGCATTAAACTGGTTAAAAGCAGTTTACGTGAAAACCCGCAGCAGCCTCACTGGGACTTTATTCATAAAATTTTATAAAAGGATCTAAATTTCCATCCTCTGAAAATTCGAATCGTTGAAGTATTGAAAGAAAGTGACTTTGATTTACGCAAGAATTTTTGTGAAACGATGTTGGAGCGTTTTTGCATTGTAAATCCCATTTTTTTGGACGAGGCTAATTTTCATTTAAACGGCTACGTTAGAAAACAAAATTGCCGTTAATTGTCTCCACGAACCCACAACCTTCAACTAAAACAAAATCCATTGCATTGCCCCAGGGTAACTGTTTGGTGCGTCTTATCCACGCATGAAATAATTGGACAATTTTTTTCGAAAATTCTCGAAGCCAGGTGAATATTATTGACGCATGATTACGGAATTCTTTTTGCCAAACCTGTAAGCTCATCCATCGCACTCTTAACAGACGTGGGTTCAACAGGATGGGGCGACTGCACACACAGCCAGGTCTTTGATGAATTTGCTTCAGGTAAATTTCCCCCAAAAACTGATTAGTCGCTTTTGGAACATCCCATGGCCACCGAAGTCGCTCGATCTTACTCCCTTGAAAATTTTTTTATGGGGCTACCTCAAAGAGAGGGTTTATATGGACGATTCCCAATCTCTTGTGGCCTAAAAGGAAAATATTCGCCGAGAAATCAGTTCAATTGAACCAAATTTACTGCAGCGTGTGGCGCAGAACACAAGGCTTCGTTTTGTACAGAGTGTTAAGCTCGACGAAAGACATATGGTTTACATACTCTTTTAAAAATTAAATCCGCGTTTTCATTACATCGCTTGGTTCTCTTAATAAAACTTTGTGTCAATTGTTACGTTTTTTTAAGTTTGAAAATATTAAAGTGCCTCCAGTCACCCTGTATATGCCAAACATTCTAAATCCAAGCATATTAATTTTGATTATTTTTTTAAGTTTTGTACTTAAAATTTTCAAGTTAAAACCAACTGTCTCGGTAGGCTAGATGGCAGCGCGCATGTATTTCAGTTCGGAGAGTTCTAGGTTCAATTTCCAGCTACAACAAGTACAGAAAAAAGTTGTTCCACATATTAAATATTAAATATTTATAAAATAAAAACAAAATATAAAACATCTCTTCTGTAATAAAGCTCCGTAAATCAATAAAATAACTTTTAATTTTTCGATTTATTCCCCTTACGTTTCAATTAATATTTTTTTAGGTTACATCAAGTACGGTTTTGAACTTAAATCAGTTCTTTTTTGGCCTAAAAGTGGCTAAAAGTAAAAAGTTCTTAGTAGATAAACCTTACTTGGTTTAAAGAAACCTGTAAATGGTTTAAAAAAATCCGTACTCACCGTTCTTTTCACACCGCTACAGCTTGATTTAAGTGAAGATTATTTGGGTTATATTTTTTTATGTAGAGTTATTATGTCCCTAAGGAATTCTTTTTATATCTCTATTTAAAAACTTTCCATAACCTACTAAAAGGTTCCTGTTTTTTATTTATATTTTCTTAAATTTCTTTTCAAAGCACATTTTGCCTTTATAAGTTCTTGTTAAGAATTCCCCGCAGTTATCCTTGTATAGTTTTTTAGAAAAAAATTGAAGCAAATAATGAAACACCCTTTTATTACATATGTGCAGCATAAAATGTACACAAACAGTTATATAAAAACATTTAAACTGACAATGACATGCAGCATTAGAATCTCATCACTTTAAACATTTTATAAAATCTTCTCACCAGGAATGAAAACAAGAAGTATCAGTTTTTTTATAACCAATTACGAGCTGTAGTCCACGTGCATATTATTTTTAACTTCAATTTAATCGTGTTATAAAACCACTCATGTGTGTTCGTTTCAATATTGTAAATGTTACCTTTCATATGATGATATAAAATTTAAACTGCATATCGTACACCTAATCAAAAACAGCCACAATTTTTTATAAGTAACCTTTTTTCTGTTTTAAACTATCGTTAAAATTTTATAACAAAGTTGAAATCTAGAGTAAACAAGCAGTCTTACATAAAAAAATATACTTTTTAATAAAAGGCAGTATTAAGATTTGGCTCTATTTACATTTAATCATATTTGATTGAATTATATTTTTATTAAAAAATTTTTTTAACTTTTTTTCAATTAATTTTTTAATTGGTATTAAATACTTATATACTTAGCATATTAATTCATTCAATCAAGGTGCATTTTTTATTTTTTTAAATAAAGTTACTACAATAAATATAATAAAAAATGAATTTTTTAAACAAGTTGGCGTGGTGCAGTAATTAGAGTGTTTGCATATTTCACAAGCATCCCCCGTTCGAACTTAACTTTTAAATTCATTCAATCAATTAAATTGTTGCTTATTATTATTTCAGTAAAAAGTGATTAGTTGGAAAAATACGCTATTTTCCAGTTTTTAAAATTTACTTAAATAATTGTTTTGATAAGAGGGGCATATGTAAACATGTTTTTGCTTAATTCAAACATTTTCGTAATTGAAACCAATTTTTAGTTTTCCTGTGAAAAATAAAGTTTATTCAGTTAACATAAATGCAAGTACAATGCTCGTGTTCGTTTGGCATAAATAACTATAAAATTTGAAAAAGAAATGGTTTTCATACATTTCGAGTGTGACCGTTTATGAATTTGTGCGCGATATGTATTTTAATATGTCTCACATCTTTGAAAACTCAGTACATCTACAGAGATTTAAAAATATGATTTTATTTTTACCAAATGATGATTTTCTTCTCAAAGCTTCTGGCAACGCTGCCCACAACATTGGTAAAGCCACAAGCTTGAATAGAAAATTAAAATAAAAACAAGTAAGAAAGTTATATACATTTGTTTGGCGGCTTTTCGAAAAAATAGACCGATAGTATCTGGATTCTGTACAAGATAAACATGTGTGCAAAATTTTGGTAGGGTAAAGTAATATTCAAGCCGTTTATAGCCAAAAATGGTAGTTCCGGCAAAAACTTATCTGTGCCAAATTGTCCCAAAATAAATCTTAAAAAATACAAACTGTACTTTGATGAGAACATTACATGGATACCTAGCCAGCCGAAGTGAACCGACATGACTTTAACGATTCAGTTAGACCGGTAAAATTAAATATGGTTCTCAGACTATAAACATCTACACAAAGGCAGTGTTATTGTTTCTTACAATTTTCTGCTTAGACGTATGGCTAATTTATAGAAATTATTCAATTAGAACTTGTCAAAATACTTACATTCGTGGCCCCCTATCAACAGCACTGTCAAGAAGGTGGCGACAACAAAATAGACTTGTGTAAGGAAAACATAAACAAGATAAGCCACCGGGACAAAAATGTACATAGTATGTGTAAATGTACACATGTATAAGTATGCATGTTAGTATGTAAACAAAAACTTATATATATCTCTAGACTGGGAAGAAGAACTAATAGAAAAGAATAGGGAAAAGGAAATAAACAATTTCATTACCTTTGTCACCTAAATACACTTACATATCGAACTATTTAGCCGCCCATCTATGCACCCATCAGCATTTACGTTAGATTTTATCAGCATATTATTTGCAATTTCTTCATTCCCAACAACAATACCTTAGGCACACAATTAAATTTATAATTTTGTTAAAAAAAACAAAAAGAATTTTTTTCCCTTATTTTTAAACAAATTTTATATTTGTCCGTCTTGAGTTGGTGTTGAAAATGTAATTAGTGCAAGTCGGTTCATATCAGTTCGCTTTAGTATTTTCGTAAAAGTAATTTACATTTGTATATCGATTTTTAACTTTTGTTTTAGTTTTAATTTTTTTTAAATTTGACATATGTCACCTTATATCACATTAAAGTATGAATATGTAAGTTTGTCTTGCTGTTGTGCTTTCTTCTTACTTAAGTAAACTTTAGGTATTAAATTGTAAAAGTAATTAAGTCACTTTTTGTAAAATCTGTTTTCAATATTAAAAGTAAATAAATCAAAGTGCCAGAACCTACATATGTACATACATATACATAAATCGCTCATTTGCGAAAAAAACGTCATAACTCAAAAAACTCATTTTTGAAGTTACTGATGCAGAATTATTGGTTATGTTGTGCTTAACTTAATTTGCTTAATTTGTATTATTTCAACTGACACTTTTAATAACTAAATAAAAAAAAATATTAGGTGTGTTCATTTACAGAAAATTATCACTTATTTTCGATAATTATTACTAGTAAGTCTTCACGTACACAAAAACATTAGCAGCTAGAGAGCCAAAAAAGAGCGTAATATGTTTAGAAACAAAAATGTTTCTGATAATTTCTACTACTAAAAATTTTACTATCAAAAATTATTCAAACAGTCTTTCTGTTATTATGCTTTGAAAAAAAATTAAAGTTTTAAATTTTTATAAGTTTACATAAAGAAAATACATTTGCTTGCTAGTTTTGACTGTAAAAGTGTTAATTTACTTTTAAATATTTTTGAGAGCAATTTTGAAAATATTTCTTTTTACTCTCTCTTTGCTAGTAATTACTGGAAAGTTATTGAACACAACTTATATGTGCAGTGTTATAATCAAGTAATAAAAATAAAAAACTTTTAAAATTTTCTATTTTTAAATAATTTTCAAAATCAAAAATTCTTATATTTTTGCCCAAAAATATTTAATTTTCATCATTGTGGGCGAAATAGTTCCAAAAATTTTGAGAATTAAAAAAAACAACATTTACACGGCCCTATGCTCCTTGTAGGAGTGGAAAGGAATAAATATATAATTTTATTGCAAGTCTTTTGGTGGTTTCTTTGAAAGAAATCGGGTAAGATAAAATGAATGGAGCAGTCTTTTCAAAAATTTCAAATATAAGAAAAAATTAAAAAAAAAACAAATAAGAGCGCTATATTGGGCTGCGCCGAATTTTATATACTCTTCGCATTGACCTTTTTGTTCACCCAGGCAAGTTGTTTTCGAACCGTTAATATTAAAACTTTTTGTGGTGGGCTTAAAGTATCATAGTTTTCAAAACATAAAACTCACAAACATCTCAACAATTGTATCGACTTTCCTATATTTAAGGATCGATAATATTTATACTTTTTGGCGCCGCAAAAAAATACGAGCGAAATGACAAACTTATATATACCCTTACTACTATGTAAAGGGTACAACAACAATTACACAAGCACACACACACAATATGGGTCTTAGAAAACAGAAAATAAATTAAGCAAATACTGTATACAGGTATGATACGATGTACATTAATTGTGTCTTCCAGAGTGTTGACAGGGATAGTAAGCTATAACTGTCAAACCCCCTCCAAAAAAACAGCCTTTTTTTTGCGTTAGAATTGTTAAAAGTGTGCCGAAACCAACAACACATGCTCATGTATATTTACGTTCAAACTAAAGGACAGCTCAAGACGTCACTAAATAAGGCGTCATCTTGATTTTTCAATTCATTTTATATACCTTACGTGTGCACACACAACAATAAGTACTGTGCTGTATTGTTTGCCATCTCTTTTGTTTACTTAAATGAAAAAAATATTTACACTTAAGCACACTTAAGTTAACAACAATGGCACATCAATTCATCATGATCACACATTTTAATTTCAACTCATCTTGAAACTTTACTGTTGACGGGATGTTTCTGGTGTAATAGTTTTAAAAACGGGGGTTGATTTTCAATGTAATGTACTAACGTATGAATTTTATATTGTTTGGCTGCTTGTCTATATGTTTGTTTATGTATATATTCAACATTGTGTGTAATACACACACTTTTGTTGTTGTTGGCTACACATCATCACATTCATTTTTTTATCGACCACACATCATGACAGTATATAAGTTGCATCAACAACAGTGCATGACACCACTCTTTATTCTTAACAACACTACATTGCATCAAAGAAACTGTGTCAGCTACTCTACATTACAGCACTTAAACAGTTTAATTTTTGTGTAATATTTGAATACTTATTGTTACTTAATTTTGGGTAATATTACACGGAAAGAAAAAACACATTAAAATTTTATTTTTGAATTTATTCAAAATCGTACTTAAAATGTTTAAGTCATTTTGGTAATTTTTTTCTGTGAATAACACCACTTGGCTTTTGTAACGTTTTCTTTACATCTTTTTCGAATTTTTATTTAAAATGTCTTCACAATATACATATAAATAGTTTTGGTTTTTAATTAATTTCATTTTCTTGTTTTTCTTCGGCATGTTTCTTTCTGTTAAAAACATTAAATTTTTGTTAATTGCAAAACGTGTACGAGCAATTAAAACTAATTATTATTTTTTATATCATATTACAAACGTTTGAAAAAAATTATTAAACAAACAACAACAATGTAGATTTAGTTGATTGGCTTTCCATTTTTTTACTCAAAATTTTCGTTGTAATATTTTAAGTAAATTGCATTTATTTCGACTATTTTATTTTTTTAAATGGATTTAATTATTTTTTTACACTGTGTGTTAAGCTTGAAAAAAATAGACAAAACAGATCTAATAAATATTTTTATAGTAAAAAATACATTCGCATTGGGCTTTTTTTGCACAAAGTGCTTTAAAAATTGTTGTAAAATAATGGATTTGTATACAATAGACCATTTCGAAAAAATAAATTATATTTCTGGCATTTACTATCGGATATGTGAGTGCTTTATATCAATGTTTTTGTCTTAAGGATACCAATATTGGTACTGATTATCCTTAAGCATCCCTTTTAAAAATTTACCTACTAGATCTCAGTTCGCACCAGATTAAGGTACTACCCTATTGTGAGAATATTTAAGCTCTCAAAAAGCTATTAAACTTTTTTAAAGAAAGTCTTTATTAAAACACGGCTTTTTTCTTGCCTAATGTAGGGCATTTAGATGCAGTCGGATCTTAAAGAATGATGTGTTTATGGTTTAATCTCGTCAACAACAATTTTGTTGCACCAAAAGTACTTACCTACTGTAGGTTAGGTTAGGTTAGGTAGAACAGGCGCCGTTAAAGGAAAGCATACAGCTCACTTGGGTCCGCTCAACTCGGCCCCTTTGTGTTACCTGGAAAGGCAAATAGAATAGGTTGAGATGGAAGGAAAGAAGACATTTAGAGAAGGAAAAGAAAGAAAGAACAGAAAAATGAAGCAGACTTACCAGGGTCTCTGGGGGGAATCGAACCCACAACCCCCAGACTGGTAGACTCCTGCACTTACCACTGACCTACCGGGGCACCCTTACCCACTGTATCTTAAATTATATTATAAGAATTAAAAAATATTAAGGTAAAACTGTATTCAGGGGGTGGCGGATCTCAAGTTGCATAAGACGTAACTTTCCACACGGTACCTATTTATTACTGCAGGATTGTTGGCTGGGAATAGTAGTGGTGTCAATGTTTAAGGGTACAGTCAGACAGACCATAGCCAATATCAAGCCTAGGTTGGCAGGGGATTATTGGAGACAATAAGCGTCTTCAACGTAAAACTACAAGGTGTGCTAAAAGCAATAACCCTATTGGAAGATGCTCTTATTTTTGCAAATGGCGGCCAATGTCAAATCTATTTTGGCATTTGTAAACTAGACAGATGTAGAATACAAGTGAACAAGTCATGGAGCGATACACTCCTCAAGAACGCAGATTAATTGTGTCTATTTTTTTTGCGAAACAATTTGTCTGTGGTGTTGGCATAGAGAGAATTCCGTCGTCAATTCCCCGTTCGTCTGGCACCGACTGCGTAAACATTCTGCTGAGAATATCGCCGCTGTTGGCGAGGATGTCGAGCTGTCGCCAGAAACATGGACCAAAAGCCATGCCTCGCAATTAGCCATCATTATTCAATTTTGGTCAAAGACCTGCAGATGTTCTCGTACAAAGTCCAGTCCGTGCATCAGCTGCTGCCTATCGACCGCTACACGCGTGTAACCCGCGCCCAAGCGGGTTAAGTTATCTTCCGTACTCTCACACTGCGAGCGAATACAAGTGCATACTCTCTTTTACGTAAAATTTCAAAAGTAATTTGAAAACTTATCCGCTGCAGACCTCTAGTGTCTACCTTTAAAATCATTCTGTTTAATACTTGAACAAACGCACAAACAAGTACATTCGTGCCAGCGTTACCAATTGTTTACATTCGTTACATTTTATGTAAGTTTTTCGCCTCTATTTAACATGTGTAATTTGAACGCATTAGACCTTATTTTCGTAACTTTTTGTACTAGAAGACATAATATTTGGTAAAGGATATATTTTAAACTACTTCATTAAAATTCTGAAAATAAGTTTTCCCGTTTTAAGCCACTGTACGTGGAATTGCCAAAATACCAATGAATACAAAAATAGTTATGCCTTGCGTTTTGTTTTATAAGGCCCTAATAATTTTTATATATATTTTTTAAAATCCTGTTACAATGTTCTCCGTACTTTTTTTGTTAATTAAAATTTTGAAAAACTTTTTTGGATTATTTTGTTTTAATTCCTTAATAAACCTTTTCATGAAAATCGTAACTTTTCGTTTTATACTGGCAACGCTGACTCGTACATACTTTATAAATTTTTTGCAAATAACGCCAATGACGAAGGTCAGTTAGTAAGTCATTCAGTTAGTAAGACAAACCCAATTTTAAATGGCATGATTGCATACGTCAACTTACGTTGAATTGTTGTTGCAGTGAGCAGCAACAAGCAGCAAAAACTAAACAAAGCAAGTGGGTTCGTCGGTGTTGCCAGTTGTGCATAATTACACTTATTGTGTGTAATTTTCCTTGCATGTGTAGGCTGTATATAATTATTTAAGAATAAATTTACGTTGTATATTTATATATTAAAAGTAATTTTGAGTAAAAATTTTTTTGTTGTTTTTGTTTAAAAGACTAATTGGCACATTCAATTAAAAAGGGCGAAACATTTTTTTAAAAGCTGTTTTGGAAGATTTAAATTTTAAAAAATTATAAAAATTTACCTGGATATAATTTAAAAAAATACTTACACTAAAAATCTAAAAAACACAAATGAGTAATGACCACCCATTACTCAAACTCAAAATAATTTTGCTGGGTAGCTGTCAGTTTAATTTTGCTGCCATTTTAGTTTGTTTTTTGCAACTTGTTGGAAGAAAAAGGTAGAAATATGGAAAATTATAATATAATATTAATTTAACTTATAAAAAAGTCAATTTCTATAATAGAATTTAATAAAAAAAAAACATGAGTAACAAATGAAATTCCTTCTTCACGTTTTCCCTACCTAAAGCAATGAGCAATCGTTTTGCCATTGTTCTGTCGGCGTAATTGCTTGTGATCAGCAATAAAAATTTCTATTTAGAAACGCTGCATTAGAAGCATGGAAAAGTAAAATTAAATTTTATTAGATTTTAAATTACAAGGATCTTAAAAAAATCTTGCAAAGTAAAGCAGACTTAGCTGGTAAATAATAAAAATTATATTATTGATGCACTTAAAAGCAAGTATTGAAAACTAATAGTTATTTGTAGCCAAATGTACAGGAATTTTAATAAATTCCCTATTTTACCATTTAATATATTTTAATATTTTCGTAAAAGAAACAAACTTTGTTTATGACGTTTGCAATTTTATGAAGTAAACAACGATCGATAACGATTTGCAAGAATTTTTTGATAACAAACCTTAAACATTTTGCAAAAACTTTTGGAAATTGTATTCTTTTCTCGCACAGTGTTCTTTGCTTGTCTACCCAGCAAAATTTTTTTTTAATTCGAGTAATGAGCTGTCATTACTTCATAGGTTACCAGTCAATGAATGAGGTTGCTACGACAGAAAAACTATCTTTAAGTAAGGGCGTTTATAATTACATTTGTGGGCATATATGCAAAAGTAGGGTAATGAAACAGGCTTAATAGAACAATTTGTTTTAAAAATCTTAAATTTTTATTTATTTTGTTTAAGTTATCATTGGTAACTAGTTACTCGATTGATTTTTGTAAGCACATTTGTATGCAGTGCCCCGTTTCTTTGTTGTATGTGAGAAGTTCTTAAGTCGATAAGTTTATAGTTGCCCTGTTGACGACAGAATGAATCACAAAAAAAATTTTTTTTTGTTCAATTTTAACTTGCAATATTTTTAAAATTATATGAACCACACTGTTAGTAGCTGATACACTATTATAGTCCTAAAATATTTCTCGATGCGAAAACTTTTAGTAAGCTATAGAAACGAGGTACTGGGGTCGTGAATTTCGGGACAACTCAAACAAAAATAACTAGTTATTCGGCCAAAAGGTAACTAGTGCTTGTTCATCCTCAATATTACTTGCTTACTTACCAGGTAAGCAAAGGTTTTGCTGGGTAATATTAGCCGTCTTACGAAATCTGGTTTTTGGTGGTAAAAATATATTTTTTTTATCGTGTATTTTTTTTTATTTAAATGAACATGAATTTTACCACGATTTTATATAATTTGTATTTTTAATTAGTTTTACTTAGACGATAACGTTTTAAAAAAGCTTTTTTTAAATTGTGGCATTTTGTTCCTTTTCTTTATCAACAATTTCACTAAATTTAATTATAAAAAAAAAAAGAATTGTCAAGAATAATGCTTTTATTTGTCAGAGATGGCAATACGCAAACTGTTTGCGTTTTTGCAGATGTCTGTAACGTTAAAAAGTAATGGTCTGAGACCCACTATCAAGTCTACCGATCGACTCAGAATCACTTTCTGCGTCGATTTAAGCATATCCGTCCGTTCGCCAGTTCTTTAAGCTGGGTGTCAATACATTTTTGTACTGATAGTAAAGGTCAAATTTTGAGATATTTTAATGAAATTTGACCAAGATAAGTGTTTTGACATCAGGACCATTCCTGTTGTCTGTGGTGACAATCGATCCATTTTTTCACATTGCCCCCATGCAAATGTCCTCCCGAAATAAGCATTTTGGGCTATAAATGGCCCTACTTCACCTTCTTAAACCAACTATTATACTGAATACAAATATTATCGGTTTATTTTTGCACAAAGCCCCAATGCAAATGTGGTGTAGGGTATAACATAGTCGGGCTTGACTGGCTATAACTTTCTTACTTGTTTGAATTTAACTGCCCCCGTATTTTACTATTGTATATTGATAACGGTATAAGTCAGTTTGTCATTCCGTCTGAAGGTTTTTCATACTCATTTGGGATTCTTTTAGCCATTAAAGTCGACTTTGCATTGTATGTCTGTCTCTCTGTCTGTCCTTCAATTAAGATCAAGCTCCCTAGGTTAAGTATAATCATACGGGCCAAGCAATTATATCAAACCTTTAAAATATTTCAGCAATAGTCAATATTTAGGAGAGTAAGATCGCCAGAATACTGACTAAGATATAGGCAAAAACTCTTACTGAAAACACCCTGCGGGAAATGGGTGTCAATTGGTCGGCGTACTCGTCCTGTTACAGGTACAAAACATGAATTGGACAAAAGTTATTGGTCGAGAAAAAGGCACACATCAAGTAACTGGTTAACAGGTCTCCCTACACATAAACATACAACATACATCTATTAATATATACTAGAGGCCAGCCCAAGACGACACTAAATAAGGCATCATCTCGAATTTTCAATTCATTTCATATACCTTACGTGTGCACACACAAAATTAAGTACTGCGTTGTATTGTTCGCCATCTCTTTTGTTTACTTAACTTAAATGAAAAATATATTCACAGTTAAGCACAATTAAGCAAACAACCACGGAACATCGAGTCATCATGATCGCACACTTCCATTTCAATTCGTCTCGAAACTTTACTGTTGGCGGTATGTTCCTGGTGTGATAGTTATAAAAAACGGGGGTTGATTTTAAATGTTCATATGTATGTAATGTAATGTAATTACGCATGAGTTTTATATTGATTTGCCTGCTTGTGTATATGTTTGCTTGTGTATGTACCCACTCAACATTGTGTGTATTATTATTTGTTAACATAACAACAACATAGCTCTTAAGTCTTTGTTGTTGTTGCCACACCATAGCCACAGTAATTTTTTTTATCGACCACAGTCTCGACACCACTCTTTATTCTTAGCTACTCTACACTGCAGCACAAAAACTGTTTTAGCTACTCTACATTTCAGCACTTAAACCGTTTAACCACACAATAACACAAGAATTAGAAAATTATGCGGTTCTTGAATTATCTTGAATAGGACTTGGTGCAGGTCTCTAATATATACACACGCACACACGCGTAAATACAAACAAAGTAGATTGAACAGGATCTTAAACAGACAATTAATGCAAAATTTGCTTATATAGGATTGGCCTGTAACCAGTTCTGAGGTGCTAGTTTTGAACTAATTGCCCCTTCCAATGACAACGCAATGTTAAAGTAACAGGTTCTCTTTATACAAAGTGCAAGAACTAGAACCAGTCCCTACACTAAGGAACCCTTCACGTCATTAGTCTTAGATCAGTCCACTTCCCCGTAGGGCAGTTACAGCAACAGTATTTAGGGGAAAAAATCTTATATAGGACCACGAGAGATGGAATTTGTCATACCAACGGACTAATATTTTTTTTACATTAACCTGGCACAAACGATTTTTGTTACAAAGACCATGTATTGGAAAACAAAAATGTGGGAGCAAGGCAGGGATGGTAGTATCGACTTTTTTAAATGCCATATTTTTAAAACTATAAAAGATGGCGATTTTCGAGGTGCAAATAAATTCCAAAATAATGTTTATATTAAAAAGAAAATTAAAGACAAACTTTCTATTTAAAGTCGTGAGTTCTTTTTATAAAGGCACCATGAGAAAGGTATACATATAAGATTATTTTCAGCCAAGAAAGGCGCTCTTAGTTTTTTTGAATAAAATAAGCATTTTTTACCCCATTATAAAGCTAATTTTTGGTCATGTTAGTAGCAGTAACAATAATTTAATTTTATTTATAAATTATTATTATTTATTAATTGCATTTTTTGCGTTTCTAACATTTAATTTGAATTGCATTTAAAAAACCATTAACACTATTTAACACAAAAATTAAATCTGTAAATATCTTTCTTTAATGTTTTGAATTGAAAAAAAAAATAATAATAAGAAATTCAATTATTGTTTACTTACAAGGCCAACAACAACAATATAAAATTATTAAAAATAAAACTATAAAGTTAATGTTTTTTTCTTTGAATTTGTTTTCTTTTAACGAGTTTTGTTCATTTATAAATAGACATTAATTTCTATTTCTTATTCAATCCAATAACAAATCTAAAATGATGGTATTTTAAGTTTTCCATTGCACTTGTAACATAATAAATTTAAAATGTTAGAGACTGAAAAGGACAATTTTATTTAAAAAAGGACAAATCAATTGAAAAAAAGGCAATTAATTTTTATTAATTTTAAAGGACAGCCAAAAAAGGGCTGCTTTCTCAAAAAAAAAAGGAAAGATGGTCACCTTGAGTACTAGTGAAATATTGTGTTTTAAGTGAAGACAGAAACGTTTGCAAGAGGGTCCCTTATTAAAAGCTGATTTCGTTTAAGCGTTAAAAGGACAATAATTGTATTTCTTTATTTAGTAAAAATAAAAAAAATACTTTAAAAATTCAAGATTATTTTATTGCTAGTTTTGAGGTGGTTCTTTTGATAAAATCGGATGACTACTTCTAGTAGAACTATAATAAAGTCAATGAAGCAGCCTCTTTAAAAATCTAAAATTTTAGAAAAAATAAAAAAAAACTTACACAAAGGGGACTTTAATTAAGGAATTCGTAGTCCCAATTAAATTTTTATTAATTTTCAGCCTACGAACAATTTAATATTATCAATTAAAAAATTTTAATTAAAATGCAAGAAATCTATTTATCAACTTTTTGATTAATTTGTTGAATTTTAATAATTAAAAAACACTTTTATTTACTCCTTTAATGTATTAAATTTATAATATTTTAATTTAATTTTTTATTACATTTATATTTTTGTTAACGTTTAATTTTTTTAATTTACAAATAAAACTAATTTTAAATTACATTACCAGTATCAACAGCGATTCGAACCTGGGACCTTATGGTTGCAAGACGTATTTACGCTCTATCCACTCAATTAACGAAGAGTTCTGCTTGTTGAAACATTACAAAATTCACCTCAAGTCAAATAAATACAACGTAACACAACTTAAAAATCATAAGCAAAGCCAAAACAAACAACAGAAAAAAAGATAAAACAAAACAGAAAATAGAAAAAACGAAGAACAAACGAATAAATAATAATAAAAAAGAAGAAGAAAAAATAAAAAGCAAGCAAAAAAAATTTTTGATCCAGTCAAGCCATGGTACAATTACCTTACAAGGTAGTATCGATTAAACAGCTGACTATTTTTTGCCCGAGTCTTTCCACTCGTTATATCTGTCACACAGTACGTTGTTTGACATAAACGGAGATGCTTTTACAACAACTTCATAAATTTGTTATCAAGTTTGTTGTAGTTGTTGCCGTAGCGATAATACCTTGTAAGGTAATTGCACCATGAGTCAAGCTTTGAACCTGGCACCGTGTGATTGCCAGGCTGAGACTCTAATCACAAGACTACAGAGACATTGAATTTCAGTTGTCTTAATTCTTTTTTATGTTGCCTTTTATGTTTGTTTTTTATTTTTGTATACTTAACCTCAAATGTGTTACATACTTGCATAAACAAGGACACAAAAGCGGTGAACTACGAAATGTTTCTGCAAAATCGTTGCTTTTTTAAATCATTTGTAAATAAGCATCATTAGTATGGTTAAATTTTTAATAAAAAAAACTAAATGTTTAATTGGGACAGTTAAATTATTAGCAAAAAACATTTTATGTTTTTTAATAAGTCCGTTAATTGAAAAAAGTTAATTTTGTTGCCTCATTTTACCCCCTAATAACACAGATGGCACGTTATTCAGTAATGACAAGTCATTACCAAGTTTCCGCTGGGATGTTCTAACTGGAAAATAAATATTTCTGATTTTGGAATTTTGGTTGGGCCTCAGTTTTTAACTTATGTAATAGAGCATTCTATATTCGCTTATTAGTTCTTTTTGCTTGCTTTTGTACACTAAATAAAATTTTATATATAAATTTATAAGGATCAAATGGTTTAGAATTTCTTCAACATTTTCGTGTTTACACATTCACAGGTAAGCAAGTAGCCGTATATTGTAGCCAGTCAAATATTCGAAGACTGAAACAAACGTATACGCCGACCTAATGACAGACAAATGGATTCACATCTAAAATAGTGTGAAGTTAAAAGTAAAATAAAACTAATTTTTTTTTATTTTTTTAGAAATCGAGCGTAAAAATAGATACAAAACAATAAGAAATAACACAAAAAATTTTATTTACTAAAATGCTTAAAATAACGAAGTGTTTTTAAATTGTTTTTTGGGTCTTTTTTTAACTATAAAATTTACTTTAAAATTAACATTAAATCTTAAAAAAGAAAAAATGCAACAACACGTCACTTAGTTTTATTAAAAAAAATGCGGGCAATTTAACATAAAGTGGCCTTACACAGGAAAAAATTACTTGTTTCTGTCAGTCTGCCATCCGTCTTATTGTTCCACTGTGCGCTGTGGACAGTTTTTGACCTATTTTGCAACTTATAATTTCTTAGAGCGAAAAGCTTTGAATTCTCAGGCCAACTACCCTAGCGCTTATCGCCAGATTATTCGCCAATTCAATACAGACCACCCCATGATGTCAAGGCACCCATGTTTTTTTCTAATAATAAATAATCATCCCCTTGCATTGCAACAACGCCTAAGGCTCCCGGAAGTAGTTACTCTTATCGGCGCTTTACTATCTGTACAGATCCTCACTTGCGCTAAAATTGCATGTACCCCAAGCCAGAAAAGACGTTCTGTGATTTCCAGGATCTCTACTTGCAAGACAATGTTGCGGTTCGGGAGGAGGAAGAAGATCTCGGTCGCCGAGTCCTCGTCAGGAGTATCTAATCCCGTTTTTCCCTTTGCCCAACCATATAAAAGCATGTCACTTAGGGCATCTGCCACAGGGCAGACCTGATATGAGTCCAGTGCAGCGAGCCCTTACCTTTACTGGAAGTATAGGATCGGAAAATGCATTGACAGTTAAACTCATAACCCTATCAATCCATTCCCGCCTCGCCTTTTGGAGTTTAGCTGCATCTTAAAATCGTTTTCCTAGCCCTCGTTGGGGTAGTACTAATTGCCCCTCTTATACCAAGGTTACATATTTTCCTTAAACTTTTGTAGGATTTTATTCTTGCACTTTTTGTCGACTGATGTCTACCAAAGCGTAGTTTGACGCGCCATTTTGAGCCAATAGTCCCTCTACATAGCACCGAGCATCAGTGAGCCTTCGCTGCCTTTCCTTTTAGTGGTACCCCCAAATGAGTTACCAAACCGAGATAAATTTCAGGTACTAACTTGACCCTCTCAAATATTTGTATCGTTCTACTTTAGAAACAGTGGTCGTCATCGTATGCAATTTTGTTTTTCTGGTAAAAAGCAGAACTTAGTCTTGTCCGGGTTCACACTCATCCAAGTTACATGTTAAATAGTAAGTACGTTTTGAGAATTAAATAGTACTTTTTGTACTTAAAGCAATCAACTAAATCACAATAAAGACAAACGTTCTCTAGAACATTTTTCTGAATTCTACCTAGTCAAAATAAATGTTTTAAAACTCACATCCGTTACTTTTTAGTGGCTATTCTCAGCAAAAAGTATGCCCCAATAAAGTATTTAGAACTGCAATACTTAAAATTGTTTAGTTAAAACCAATATGTTTGTAAAATGGTGACACTCGTCCCAATGGAAATGCCCATGTCAAAATGTTCATGTCTTCTTTTACGCAGAAAAAAAAAAACAAAAACTTCTTTTACTTAAAACCAAAAGCTATTGGATCCCGAAAAAACGTTGGGTTTTAATTGGCTTCTAAGAAGTTTGCTACTGAAAATGGCCAACAACCAATCTTAAAAAACAATGTTTTGATTTTTAAACAACAAAACTAAGTAAAAATTTAACATTGGCTGGGAAAATTTATTAAAAAGGTTTTGTAAATGTACGTAATTGTATTAAATATAATTAAATTAAAAAAATATTTCAGATTGCATGTCGATTAATTGAAAATGAAAAAATCTCAATATTTCATTCTCACGCAATGTTTTCGAATTCGTTATTAATGAATAACACACATATGTACATATATATAATACTAGCAATTAACCCGCTACTTCGTAAGCGTAGTTTCATATGCTATGTAAAAGAAAGTACTAAATGTGAAAGCGTACTAATTCAGGATTCCCTGTTTTAAATTTTCAGCATATGTATGAAAAAAATACCTTTTATGTACACCAGAAATGTCAAAAAGTACTTTTTTCACACTTAGTTGATTTCTGGCCTCAATCAGAGTCAGCATATTTTTTTTTATATTTCTGAAATCAAAATCTCAAAAACCTGCAAAAAGGTACCAAAAACTGAAAAGTACTTCTTGTCAAATTTACTGACTTTCAATCCTAATCTGGGTTAAAAGCATTTTACTTAATATTTCTGTAGCCATAAACTAGATTCTTATATGAAAAAATGTACCAAACATTTTAAAAAGTACTTTTTTACCTTTAACTTGACACTTGACCTCAATATCAATGGATAGTCTTTGATTCACATTTTAAGACACGTAATATAAAAAAAACTCAAAATGTACCAAAAATTACAAAGAAGTACTTTTTTGCAACTTCATTGACTTTATACCTCAATCTGGGTCAATAGTCGTTAATATAATATTTGTAGAATCTTAATCTCAAAAATGCAAAAAAGTGCCAAAACTGTGGAAAAATTGCCTTTTGCTCACTAAGTTTGACTTTCGACCTCAGTCTGGGTTAATAGTCCTAAATTTTTTATTTCTAGACTCTCAACCTTAAAATATGCAAAAAGTATCGAAAATTATGGAAAATAACATTTTTCCACTTGATTGCCTCCGACCTCAATCTGGGTCAATTGTCGTTAGTTTCATATTTCTTGAGTCTTAATTCTAATATATGCAAAAAAGTAAAAAATGTGCCGACCTCAATCTGGGTTAATAGTCTATAATTTCGCATCTCTAGAGTCCTTAAATATAAAAAAAAGCGCTAAAGATATAAAAAAAGTACTTTTTATCCTTCTTGTTGACTTTTTACTTCAAACTTTAATGTCATATTTTAAGACTTGTTATGCCAAAAAATGCAAAAAGTACCAAATATTGTGCCAAAAGTATGTTTTGACCATCTATTTGACATGTGACCTCAAACTGGGTCAAAATCCGTTGCTTCTAAATTGTAGATTCAAATAAAAAAAAGAAATAAAGTTTTAAAAACTTTAAAGATATACTTGTCCACTTAGTTGACTTCTGGCGTTAACCGGCATATTTAAAGTTTAAAAAAATGCAAAAAAGTATTCAAATAAAAATTTTACTCTTTTTTCTAAGCCTTAGTCTGAAAATTAAAAAAAAGGATCAAAACTATTACAGTAAAAACTTTTTTCTTAAAAGAGAAACAAATCGACAAAAAATGGAACCTTCTTAGGGGGTAAGTAGGTTCTAGGAAAATATTTGCAAGGAAAATGAGTTGGTGTCAGTCCTACATTTAACCTATCCTTGGCACCCTGAAAGCTATAGGGGGGGATAATTTACAATTTCCAAAACTTTGTATAGGAGCTCCCTTAGGCGTTGATGATAGGGGCCAAGTATATGCTTGAGAGGGAAAACTAATTTGATTCCTCTAGGAGCGACTCCGGAGAAGTTGTTTCACCTTATATTTTTCAAATTTTGTATGACAACAATGTTAGGGTTAGAGATAGGAGTAAGTATGTTTCACAAGAAAGTTTGGAAGAAAAAATAATCGGGGGGTCTTACACTTTACCTCTGTTGGGGGCACCCTGGAAGCTGTGGGAGCGATTATAAAAGTAAAAAAAAAAATTAAACTTTGTATGGCAGCCTTGTTAAGGGGTGGAGATAGGGTGTAAGTATGTTCCAAAAAAATGTTCATGGAAAAAAAATAATGGAAGTAGGCCTTACATTGCACATTGTACGGTGCAGCTCTGGGGCAGTTGTCGAGGTTTTTATGTACAATTTTCAGAGAAATAAACAGAGGGATTTTGGTTTTTGGCTTCTATTTCGGTCAGTTATCGGGCGATTTTTCTGGATTTAAACAGCAATTGACTCGCAGATATTCCTGATAGTTTGACGCCACTTACCGGTCTATGCGACATCGGGGGGCTTCAAAAAGTTGATTTCAACCATAACACGGGCAGACGGACATATGGGCATTACTAAATTGACTGTCCTATCTATAAGGACCAAGCAAATATATACTTTATGGGGTCGAAGATTGAAAATAAAGAAATTACAAACGAAATGACAAACTTATATATACCCTTATCACTTACATATGTAAAGGGTTTATGCAAAATTATTACTAGAACCACTTTGTTATGAAAATATAAAATACATTTAAAGGTGGTAACACCCTGTTAATTAAAGTGCGAAATTGATGTTGTATTTCAACTGTTGTTAATATTGTGAATGGGTTAGTTTAAATCAGTTGGCATATAACTTTTTTTTATCCTATTATTACTTAGTATTTTGAAAGCCTTGCCTCATCCTTTTAATGCTGTAAGTTGTTCGGTTTGTTTTCATTTTTAATTACCAAATAAATCACTGACAGCAACCACAATAACAAACAACAACCTAAAGCGTTTATGTTTTAAAGATGCACATTTAAAGTTGGTATAAGAATTCACTTTCACAATTAAGTATATGAAATCCATGAACAGACAGCAAAAAAAAAAAACAAGTTGCCACTGCAACAAATGTCTACTTTTAAAACAACAACAATTGGCCTGTAATAATCGTCTGCAAAGCAGTTAGTTATTTAGTCAGCGAGTTTGTTGAATCTTTTTAAGACATACAAATTGGGGATGCCAAACGGGACAAGTTTTTTTTGAATCCCGGGATTCTGGGATTTTTTCTGGTTGCCCAAATTTGAATACAATGTCAAGCAAAACAGTATGTTTATTATTTTTTATTTATTTAAACAAAAAGTGCCTGCATTCTAAATTCAAAAAATTTAAAAAATTTTGGCGTTGACTGCGCAAAACTAATAATTTCTGGCACTTTTCTTCAAAAGTCCATGCAACTTGTTTTTAAAGTGCATTTTTGTGCCTGCACATTTAAGATAGACTCAGTTTCTGGCATTTAAAAATTATTTTCATGTAAAATATCAACGTTATCTGCATTTGACTTAACTGAGCAAAATATTTGTTTTTTGTAAGTATTCGCCAAAACGCTTATTTAAGAGGACTTTGCATACCTGTACGTCTACCATATAAGTTTTAAAATATTTTCATAAAAAAAGTCATTATTAGGTGTGAAATTTTAAAATTGTGGGGGAGGTGATATGTTTTATATTATGCTGTTACTTGTTTCTAAAAATGTTTAAATACTCATGTATGCTTTGTAATTAGAAAACTTGTCTGTCAAATATTTTTAAAAAATATTTTGAGTTTAGTTCAAGAATTTATTTGAATAAAGATACAACTATTTGTTTTGTAAAATATTGTACTTATTTAATTGAGAAACATTTTATTGGCGACGAGGATATTTTTTTTTTGCTAAAATATGGAAGAGGTACTTTCAGAAGTTCTTTCAATGCAACAGCAATGGGCTCAAAGAATGATAGCTGAGCAGCATCAATTTTTTGAGAAGGTCTTGAACAACCGTGATAGTCCCGTTTCCAGTTGGACATCAGGGTCAGTGGCAGTTCCCAAATTTCATAATTTTGATGATGAGAAAAACGATTTTGATTCGTACAAGAGACAACTTGAGGAACATTTTAAGGCATACGGAGTGGAAGACAGCGACAAGAAACGCTCATTTTTTCTTTCGTGGGTTGGCGATAAAACTTTTGATTTAATTCAAAAACTTATTGGAAAACATGATCTTCAAAGTACAACGTACTCAGATTTAATTTTGAAGTTAGATGGCCATTTTAAAAGCAAGATTCATGTAATTAAAAGCAGGTATGAGTTTTACAAAAGAGAAAAACATGAGGGCGAAACTTATAATCAGTGGGTTATGGAGTTACGAGGTAAGGCAAGAGAGTGTAATTTTATGTGCAGAAATAATAACTGCAATTCTGAGTATGTCGATCAGTTAATAAGAGATATTGTTATTTTATATACTCCGGATGAGCCTGTACGTACTGCTGCCTTGCACAAAGATGATCCTACACTTCAGGAGGTACTACAAATTGCAGAGACATATGAAGCGACGCAGAAAACCTTGGAAACGTTAAGAAAGAAAAACCATTCAGAGAGTGAAATTTATGCAGTCAAACCATCGTTTGACAACTATCGGAAAAGTCAGCGTTCCAAGCAAGATAAGAATAACAATGGTCGAAGTAAGCCGCTACCAGCATGTAGTCAATGTTTCAAGGGGCATGAAAAGAAAGATTGCAAGTATCTAAATGCACAGTGTTTTAAATGCAAACGTAAAGGTCATATTGCATCTGTATGTAAGTCCTTTTCAATGAATAGTAGCAATGTAAGAGTCAAAGCTATAGATACCGAAGTAACAAATTGTGATGTAATAGATGATATAGTGAAGAGGTGTGGAAACAAAATGTTAATAGATGTTGAGTTAAATAGTCAGTTAGTAAGATTTCAATTCGATACAGGAGCTGGTCGCTCCATTTTGGGTTTAAATACGTTTAAATCATTAAAAAACCCCCCTATTTTAACTCAAACCTCTATTAAGCTGCACGCTTACGGAAACTCAGAGATTCCAGTATTAGGATCATGCAAAGTTAATGTAAAAATTCGCGAGGAAATTAAAGTTTTGGATGTTATTGTTGCTAATTCGGAACATTGCAATAATATATTTGGTTTAAATTGGTATGACGAATTCAAATCTGTTCAGATTTTTCGATTAGAAGAAAATGTAGAAGCTACGACAATTTGCAACGAATTTAAAGACTTATTTTCAAATGAGTTGGGCTGTTGTAACGTAATGAAAGCTCATATTTTTATGAAACCGGATGCTAGACCGAAATTTTTTAAACCAAGACCTATTCCTTATTCCATTTCTGATGAGTTTAAAGAGGAAGCGGAGAGATTAACTAAGTTGGGTATTTGGAAGCCTGTAAAATTCAGTTGTTGGGCCTCCCCTCTCGTTATAGTTCGTAAGCCGAATAACAAAATTCGCATTTGTGCAGATTTTAAGGTAACTATAAATCCTCAAATGGATATTGAGCAATATCCTATTCCACGAATTCGTGACTTGTTCCATAAGTTGAAAAATGGAAAGGTGTTTTCTAAGATTGATTTATCTGATGCGTATTTACAAATCGAAGTTGACGAAGAATCTAAGAATCTTCTTGTAGTAAATACTCCGTTGGGGTTGTACCAGTATCAACGGTTGCCGTTTGGGGTTGCAAGTGCACCAGCAATTTTTCAAAAATTGATTGAGCAGACAATTTCTGGCATTCCAGGGTGCGTTAATTATTTGGACGACATAATTTGTACCGGATCAAATGATGAAGAACATACTCATAATCTTAAGCTTCTGTTAACTCGGTTGTACGAGTCGGGGTTTAGGTGCAATTTGGACAAATGTACTTTCATGCAGCCAAAGATAGAATATCTTGGTCATGTGATTACTTCTTTTGGAATCCAACAATCTGAAAAAAGCACAGAAGCCATTAAAAATTTGCCAAGACCGAAAAGTCTTACAGAACTGGAGTCGTTTTTAGGTAAAGTCAACTATTATTGTTCATTTATAAAAAACTATTCAACAATTTGTGGGCCACTTAATTTGTTAAGAAAGAAGAATACAATTTTTGTTTGGGGGCAAGAACAAGAGAATTCATTTCAGGAGTTAAAAAATCAGTTAGCTGAAATGACTCAACTAGCTCATTATGATGAAAAACTCCCAATAGTTTTGGCAACCGATGCGTCCTCTTATGGTATAGGCGCTGTTATATCGCAAGTTTACCCAGATAAGTCAGAACGTCCAATTGCTTTTGCATCTAAAACGTTGAGTGAAAGTCAGAAGAACTATAGTCAAATAGAAAAGGAAGCATTATCTATTATTTTTGGAGTAAAAAAATTCCATGACTATTTATATGGGCGTCAGTTTATTTTAGTTACCGATCATAAACCGTTGGTGTCAATTTTCAATCCGGAAAAGGGAATTTCAGTAACGTCTGCAAGTAGATTGCAACGTTGGGCGTTAATACTGTCGGCTTATACTTATACTATAAAATATAAAAATACAAAATATCATGGTAATGCCGATGCGTTATCGAGGCTTCCGTACAAAGAAGACGAAGATTTCGACAAATCAATAGATATCTATGAAATTAAAGTTGAAGAGGAGTTAAGTAATTTTCCATTAGATTGGAAAATCATTGCGAAGTTGTCAATAGAAGACGAAACTTTAAAAATGGATTTAAATTTTATAAAAGATGGATGGCCGGAAAATATTAAAAGATACCCTGGGGAATTGATACCATACTATCGTCATCGAAACAGTTTGACGTTTAATGGAAATGTTATAATCTTGCTCAATGATTCAAACCGTGTGGTGATTCCCAAAAAATTAAGGAAACGTGTACTTCAACTATTACATCAGGGTCATTGGGGAATGGTTAGGATGAAGCAGATAGCAAGACGTTATTGTTGGTGGCCAAAAATTGACGATGATATAGCTGAAATTGTTTCGGCTTGTCGGGCGTGTTATTTGCACTCAGCAAATCCTCCCAAGCAGTTTTCGTCTTGGCCAAAGGCTACTTCACCGTGGCAACGCATACATTTGGACTACGCAGGGCCATTTGAAAGCTTCATGTGGTTAATTGTTGTTGATTCTTTTTCGCAATTTCCTTATGTTATTAAAATGAATAATAGTACTACAATATCAACGATCAATGCATTACAAAATGTATTTTCAATAGAAGGGTTGCCCGAAACAATTGTTACCGATAATGGGTCACAATTTATTTCAAATGATTTTGAAGTGTTTTGTAAGGTACATGGCATTCAGCATCTTACTACAGCACCTTTTCATCCTGCCTCAAACGGTAATGCAGAAAGGTTTGTACAAACATTTAAGACATCTATAAAGAAACAGATGTCAGATGGTTCTAGTTTGCAAGCGTCCGTTCTTGCATATCTGACGACGTACAGATCCAGTCCGAACTATTCGGGTAAGTCACCAGCAGAACTTTTACATGGTCGACAACCGCGTACGATTTTGTCTCTCTTGAGCCCTAGTGTTTCTCACACCTCGGGGTCGATTAGCCAAGAAGCTCACATTCAAGTTAATGACAGTGTCTTGTGTCGAAATTTTTCACGTGGGGATAAATGGGTTCCTGGGAAGATAGTAAAATGCCTTGGAAGCATGATGTTCCTAATAAAAGTAGAGGGCAGAACTGTGAAACGCCATATTAATCAAATTCGGATAAATAAATCATTAAATGGTTCTAATTTTAAAAATGTATCTCAATTAGCTTTGTTTTTAGTGGAAGGGATGCAACCGGTGCAACAAGAATCCCAGTTGGAAGGAAGTGAACAGCCACACGTAAGCAATAGCGGGAATGGCACCGATTGTGCTCGTAATCCCGATTCAGGGCCATCACCAGCGGAACCTTCTATGAAAACAGTAGAACAAGAACCACGCAAATCAAACCGAGTTAAAAAGAAACCTGTGCGCTACACACCGTAGTCACCATGTTTTTAATTAGACGAGGAGGAAATGATATGTTTTATATTATGCTGTTACTTGTTTCTAAAAATGTTTAAATACTCATGTATGCTTTGTAATTAGAAAACTTGTCTGTCAAATATTTTTAAAAAATATTTTGAGTTTAGTTCAAGAATTTATTTGAATAAAGATACAACTATTTGTTTTGTAAAATATTGTACTTATTTAATTGAGAAACATTTTAGGAGGTTTATGGACTCATCACAGCACCGTGGTCTGTACGCCGCCATTCCTATTTTTGTACTAAAAACATCAAACCTCTTAAAAATCTCTCAACCATGACACATGTTATGAGTAGAACATTAGAGCCCGACCGTACGATCGGTTTCAGGTTCGGGGTTCAGTAAAAATTGGCGTTCGGTTATAGTTCGGGATTCGGCGTTATCACCGAACGGTAACCGAACTTTTGCTGATAATTAACATTTTGCCATTTTGACCAGTCCTGACAGTGGTCGAAACTGAAAGCTGCTGGGGAAGATAAACTCTCTGTCTGTAGGTAGAGGTGATGTTTCTTTGGTGGCGTGAGGTGACCAGTCCCTGGCAGTGGTCGAAGCTGGAAGCTGCTGGGGAATGTTAATTTTATGTCTGTGGGCAGAGGCGATGTTTCTTTGGTGGCGTGGGGTGACCAGTCCCTAACAATGGTCGAAGCTGGAAGCTGCTGGGGAATGTCAATTTTCTGTCTGTAGGCAGAGGTGATGTTTCTTTGGTGGCGTGGGGTGACCAGTCCCTAACAGTGGTCGAAGCTGGAAGCTGCTGGGGAATGTAAATTTTCTGTCTGTAGGTAGAGGTGATGTTTTTTTTGTGGCGTGGGGTTACCAGCCCCTGACGGTGGTCGAAATTAGAAGTGGCTTCGGCCACGAGGGGCTACAAGTCCCTGAAATGTTTGGAGTTCAAAAGGAAGTAGCCTTGGCTTGGCCTTGGCTAAGAGGCCTGACCAGAAGCTTGTCATTCTAAATCTGGTACCACGGGTGTCAGAGGCCCCGGTTGGGAGCAACGTGGTGGTTGTGGTTCATATCCAAATCGCGGGGAGAGTTTCGGCTCGATGTGGAGTTTCATTGCAACCGGGTACTGTGACCCAAAGATCGGCAGGAGTTTAAGATAGGCTCCGCTCCTCAGCAAGGGAAAGGGTCGTGCCCAAATGCATGGCCCTAAATTGGTTGAATTGGCTTCGCGGTTGTAAAGTGTTATCCATGGGGGCGTTAGTGGACGCATTGTCTCCACTCTGTGCGAAGAGCACCGTGGATTTTTGCCCTCCGGGTAGGTGTTCTCGTTAAACCCTTGACGTATCTACTATGATTTGAAATATTTGAAACTGCTGGTATTAAATCCTACGTTTCTTCAAAAAGATTTTTTTATTAAATTATGAAAACTATAGCTTGTGGCTACTAGTGTATTTAATTTTATTTACCCTAAAAGTATTTTCGTACATATTTTTATTATTTTTAAACTTTTTATTGGCAAATGTCTAATTTAAATTCAAGAAGTATTATCTGACGTATAGTACAGGCTATATTTTTCTATTTCAGGGAAAAAAAATATGTTTTTCAAAAGACGGGATTTTCAGGTCTAAGTCCCGGGATTCGGGATCTAACAACCCCGAAAAATCCCGGGATTAGACTCCCTAACACAAACACATACGTAATATAATTTAACATTTAATTAACTTGATTAACAGTAGGTGAACCGTGTAAAAGGCGAAAATGAATGAAGATGCAACCTGCAAGCATTTACTTTTGTATTTGAGCTCTAACTAGCCTTATATTAACAACACGCATGTCCAAATGATTTAAAGTTAACATTTATTATGTTGCAGTTTGGCTCTTTCAATAACTCCTTGTATATTAATTTCTTGTGCTTGTGTGCTTTAAGCTTTGTTTCTATTGTAAGATTTCATCTTAAGCTTTTTTAAGAAGTGTTGTTTCTTTTGAATATATTATTTTGCTTGGGTTAGTGATTGAATCGTGTGTGTGTGTTATGGAAAATGATAACTCAGCAATTTTAAGCAACACATATTTGTTATAATTCGTAGGAAGGTTTCCATTGTTTAATTTTTAAGTTTTAATTAAGTTTACAATTTGGAGTGCTTTTGAATTTGTCAGGATATTTAAGGTCAAGGTAGATTTTCTTTATAATACCAAGAACGTATTATAGTCCCTTAAATCGGTTACAATTTGTTACATTTAAAGTTATAAAGAAGCTTTTTGTTTAAAATATTTTTTTTTCAAAACTTTTAAATATTTGTTTGCGTCAGTACAAAAAAAAATTTATAAGTATGTACATATATGGTAAATTCTACGTAAAACAATCCAAATTGGAGGAAAAAAATCAAAATTCCTTGTTAAAAAATCGTCGAACTTACTTCTGAAAGAAAACGAAATCCAAATATAAGTTAATTGATTCATAGTTTGCTTATATTTATTTCGCGAAAGCTTAAAGTGATAACATACTGAATAATTGGTTCTTCTTTTTCAACATTTTGATGCAAATGTCACACCCGTCACATTTTATAAAAAGTTTTTTTTTTAATTTTTTTTTGTAGAAATAATAGAAAAAAAAACTTTAAACTATAGAGCCGTTCTTAATTATACTTTATACAGCCCAATTTTAAAAAAATTAAATTTTTCTTAAAATAAAATTTGTAAGGTCACACCTGTCACAGTCTTCAAGTGATAATTGTAAAAAGAAATTATGTTCTTACAGGGTCGCTTAAAAATATATAAAATCTAATTAAACTTTTTAGTTGTTTGAGCTCCAAGCAAAAATGTGTTGCACTCGTCACAATGGAATTGCCCACATACATACTTGCTTAAGATTTTAAACAAACTCCTTTCACTTTTGCTTAAGTTGGAGTTAAATTTTTTTTGCTTAAGCAACACACAATTAGATACAGAGAATTAAATTGCAACTAAAATTGTTTAATTTAAAAGCAAAAAAAAAACGCGAAACAAGTTTTTTGTTATTCTTGGTTTTCTTAATAAAAAAAATATTAAATATTTTAGTTCATTAAACTCAAACAAATACCTTTTAGTTTTGAAAAATATTTTAACACAAATGATTTGCAATTCTTAAAAATAAATTTAGTTTAATACATTTAACTATATTTTATTTAAATAAACATGAAAATTAATTTAATTTAATAAATTCTTCTTAAAAAAAGCAAAAAAATTTCGTCTTAACCCATGATTTTACAACATGCGCTTAAATTTTGTGTATTTGGGTTATAAGTGGTTGTGTAACAACGACTCTAGTTGCATACTAGAGCGCATGCGTGCATAAATTTAACATTATTAATAATTTTAATTTCTTATTACCTGCTGATGTAAAAATAATTTCATACACATTTTGATTTTCATATTTCTTTTTTATTAATTATTACCTTTTTAAATTTTTGCAACAGTAAATTTTATTACTCAAACGATTTTTTTCAGTTTTTTTTAAGGTTTAAGCAAAAATATTCATTTTTATTTAAGTTATAATTGCATTAAGTTCATGCACCTCATGTCTGCAATTAATAAATCAAAAATTTTTTTTGTCTGCAAATTAGGCATGTTTTGTTGTAGTAAGCTGTCTAAAGAGGTAGAAAGGTAAAAGGGAAACAAAAAAAAATTTTATTATTGGCATATTTCTGTCAAAAATGTTAAAATATTTAAGAAATTGCAAACACGTGATTAATATTATGCTCAACTTTTTCAAAGCAGTTATTTTTTAAAACCTTATTTAAAGTCATAATTTTCACTATGCATCGAGCAAAATTTCCTTTGGTGACAACTATATTTATACTCAGACAACATATGTGGCGGGGGCCTTACGCGCTTGTGCAGGATGCTGATTCAAAAAATAAAATTCTCATCTATACCAAATCATGTAAAATCATTCAAAATTTTTTGAAAAGAATATAAAACACCAAATTTTTTTTATTTTACACCTCAAACATTTGAAACAAACCTAGGCAGTTTGGGGCAAATTTTGGAAGCGGCTTTAATTGTATATTAGTAACCCATTTCTAAAATTTTTATACAAATACCTTTAATTTTCTTAATCACTGTTGTGGGAGCCAAGTTAAATTCTCATACAATAATACCTAATGGGGCTTAAAATGATCTTCAAGTAAAGTCCTACTGTGGCAGGGTTTATTATGGACTGATTTTCAAAAAATTCGTAGAAATATTTTTTTTTACTTGAAACTGGGGTTTTTAAGTTATGACGTTAAAGTATTATTTCTTCCTTTAAGCAGTTTTAACTAAAAAAACTTTTTACCGCATCAAATATATTTATGCACACATGCTATAAATAAATATGCAAATTAAAACAAGTAAGAGCGCTATATTCGGCTCTGCCGAGCCTTATAAACTCTTCCCATTGTCTTTTCGAAACCCCGAACTTCTTCATTTTTATCCATTTTTTTATTTATGAAATATTTCTAACTTTTAAAAAGGGGTCGTTGTCATATTTTAACCCTCTTAGGGGGACTACATGGAAGTTGTAAGGGTTTTCACCCTAATTTTTATAAATTTTGTATGGTCGTCATAAGGGCAAGTACATATGTTCAAGGAAAATGTTTGCAAGGAAAAACGAATTGGGGTCAGTCCTATATTTGACCTATCCACGGGTACCCTGGAAGCTGGGGTGATTTATTATAATTTTCCAACCTTTGTATGGTAGACCCCTTTGGCGATGGAGATAGTGGTAAGTATGTTCTAGGAATATCTTTAGGAGGGGAAACTAATGGAGCCACGCTTACACTTTATTTCTTTAAGGCCGACTCTGGGGAAGTTATGGGGGTTTTTGCATCTTTTTTGTAAGTTTTGTATGGCAATCCTCTTAGGTGATGCAGAAGGGTGGTAAGTATATTCAAGAAATATGTTTAGGAAGATAACTAATGATGGTCTCTGGTACATTTTATTTTTCTAAGGGTGACTCCGGGAAAACTGTAGGGGGGCTTACCCTAATTTTTTCAAATTTCGTATGGCAACCCTGTTAGTGGCTAGAGATAGGGATAAGTATGTTCCACAAAAATGGTTCATTTGACCTTTCTAGGTGCACCCTGGAAGCTGTGGGAGCAATTAAAAAATTAAAAAAAAATTAAACTTTGTATGGCAGCCCTTTTAGGGGCGGAGATAGGATGTAAGTATGTTCCACGAAAATATTCACGAGGAAAAATTAATGGAAGTCGGTCTTACATTGCACATTGTACAGTGCAACTCCGGGGCAGCTGTCCAGGTTTTTATGTACAAATTTTAGAGAAATAAACAGGGGTATCCTTGGTTTTTGGCTTATATCTCGCTCAGTTATCAGGCGATTTTGCTGGATTTCAAAAGCGATATTTCTAATAGTTTCATATCACTTACGGGTCTATGCGACATCAGCGCGTTTCAGAAAGTTGATTTCAGCCTTAATACGGACAGACGGACATAGCTAAATCGACTTTTATTTCGATATAGACCAAGAAAATATGTACTTTATGGGGTCGCAGATGGATATTAAAGAAATTAAAAACTAAACAACAAATTTGCATATACCCATATCACTTATGTGAAGGGTATAACAAGTAAAAGCGCTATAACCGACTGTGCCGAATCTTATATACCCTTCACATTAGCACTTTGGTTCACCCTCACCTGATCTAGGCAAGCTGTTCTCACACCGTAAATACATATTATAATTATTTGTGGTGGGCTTAAAGTACATAGCTATCATAGGTTTTGAAACCGAAACAATTCTATCGACTTCCCTATCTATAACAATCCAGAATTTATATCCCTTTTGGAGTCTCAAACGTACTTATATTAAAGAAATTACAAACGAAACGACAAAGTGATATATACTCTTATCACTATGTGAAGGGTATAAATATAATAACTGATAAATTTAAAAATTAATTTTAATTTACATAAAATGTGGTTTAATTTATATGTCAAATATTTTATCTTCTAATATTGTGGGTTCGTTGATTAGCTGGTGCGATAAAAGCGGTTATAATGCCTTCGGCATAATTTTATAAAAACTGTTAGTGTTTGTTAATACATACACACATACATACATACATACATACGTACGTACATATCGTATATGAACATACATAATAGGTTTTTAAATTATAATAATTAAAAAAAATAATATAAACCGGCTAATCAGTTAATAAATACCATATGAAAACACACCTGATTAATTAATATTCAATAAATGTTTTAAAGATAATTTAGTAAAGTGTAACATGTAAAGTTTAAATTACTTTGTAGATGTATGTGTGTATGTAGGTATATAAAATTATAAATTTTTAAAATACATATCAAACAGAAAATTTGTTGAGCTGGTTTTGGAAAATTTAATTTAACACAGTTAAGCATTATTATGTATGTATAACAGTTGTGTTATAATTAATGAATTCACTACTTGGCTTAAATCATCGTATGATATTAATTATTTGAAATTTACAAGGCCGCAACAAAAACAAGTAACCTAGTCAAGTGCTGCAAATTATAGTTTCATATTTCTGTAAACTATTGGTTTGGAGTTATCAAAAATCTATATAAAAACAAACTTAGTAACCTTTACCTAATACGTTTGGTAGGGGAAACTAATGGGGGTTGGTCGTACACTTAATTTTTCTAAGGTCGACTCTGGGGAAGTTATGGACGTTTTTACATAATTTTTATAAATTTCGGGGGTAAGTATGTTTTAGGAATGTGCTTGGGAGCAAAAAATATTAGGGGCCTGTAATACATTTTAAAATATATAAAAAAATTCTAGTGTTATTATGACCATTTTTTCTATACAAAAGTAAAAAAAGTACAAAAATAAAAGGAAATATTTTATACAGTTTTCATTGTAATTCATAATTAAATAAATAAAAAATAAATTCTAAGAAAAACCAATTAATTAAATTAATTCTAAATAACAAACAAAATTATTATCAAACACTTTTTAATAATTTTTTTATTAAATAATTTGCTTTGAATGAAAAAACGAAAACAAATAGAATTTAAAAAAAAGTCCCTTAAAAATTTTTAAGACACGCGATGTTTTTTTTTTCTATTCAAGTGAAAATTTTTAACGAAAAGCTATCTCTAAAGTAAAAATTAATTAACAGCATTACTAAAACAATGACAAGTTTTATTATGAATTTGATATAATTTTAAAATAATTTTTATTTTTCTTTTGAATAAATCAAAAAATTTATGAATCAAATATAGTTTTAAGTGTCACTAGGAAAAAGTTAAGGGGGTTTACATGAATTACTAACGCCCACTATTCATGGATTATGCCATTGTTTTTAAAAAAAAATTTGGTAGGGAAAATTTGGTTATGGGAGGAAATTGAAATAAATTTAATTTAAATGAATAAAAGTAAATGCACGATTTAAAGTTATTTACTGTTTTATTGTTTACTAGCTAAGCCCGGCCCGCTTTGCTGAATACGACCCTACAAAAATTAAATTTACATAAAAATCGATTTCGCAAAGACAGACATCATAATTGAATTCAAAGTTTTTTGATTTTATTGAAATGGTACAAAAATCAATTTGCAGTTTATGTAAAGGTCAAGATGTCACACTTTATAAATAAAATTTATAAAAATATATAACATAGAAATTGTTTTAATGTCCGGAAAATTATCGCACTCCCTTGTTTCGAATTGTTAGCTTTTTCACAAATAAGCTATTGAAATCAAAGTGGCACATGCGAGGTTTGACAATAATAAATAGTTGAGGTACATTTGTAATGCCTTTCGATTACATGTAGGGAGTACAAACCTCGCTCCAACCCTTTCCCTACTGAATTACCTTTGAAATTAGAGGCCTCACACATATATTTACAAAAAATTTAATAAAAATAAGTACCAGGGTACACTTATCAGGTAGCCTCAGATAAACAGCTGAGTAACGGTATTTCGTTATATTAATGTCAAATTTTGTTAATGTTTATGTATTTTCGTCCTTTTATACAAACAACAACTGTAGTATCGTAAGAAAAGCTCAAAAAGAGAAGAAAGATTTTGTGAGTTTTTGTTATTTGTTTCTGACATTCTTATGACGGTTTTAGTTGTTTTTGTAGAATCGCTCCTACCTGATAAGTGTACCCTGATAAGTACATTAGAAAATGCAGGGTGTCCGCCGGCATACTACTTTGTTTTGCCGCCATTTTGTTAAACATTATTCTTGACAGTTCATATTTGGCAGTCGAGAAGTAGAAACGTGGCAAATTTATTATGGAATAATATTCGGTAAACCAAAGTGTTTTAAGCGTTAAAACATTTTATCAAAATCCATCATCAATTACTGTGGCGATGAGAAAGTTACGTGAAATTTTTGGGAGAGACAACGTGACAACAAGACGCACTATTTATCGTGAAGTAAATGATTTCGAAGAAAGAGGGACTGTAGCTTATAGGCACAAGCATAGACCACAACTTACGTCAAAATTGGCTGAAAATATTACTGCTGCTCAAGAAAGATTGGGAGCTTTGTCTTCAAAAAACAACTTTGTCTACAATTTTGCACAAGGATTTTAATTTGTTTCTATTTAAGATTTAGTTGATAGAAAAGCTTCTTCCAGAAGACCACTTACGCCGCCGTACATATGCTCATGATAACCCCGATTTTCTGGAAAACATCATAATGAGTGATGAGGCACATTTTCATTTGAATGGATGTGTGAATTAGCAGAGTGGTCGGTTCTGGACAATGGGAAACTCTCAAATTATTCATCAGTCATCTTTGCATCCAATTAAAGTGACAGTCTGGTATGCAATTTGATCTGGAGGAATCATTGGACCTTACTTTTTTAAAACGGTAACTCAATGGGGAACGATATCGTGATTTAATTGAAAACTTTTTAGTGCCACAACTGCATGCTTTGGGCTTGGTAAACATGTGGTATCAACAAGACGGAGCCACATCGCATACAGCCAGGATTACAATGGAATTACTGCGACAACAAGTTATTTCAAGAAATGGTAATGTTTCTCGTCATTCAGCTGTATCATCATTTTGCAGTGCCATTCGAGCAGCTTCTACCTAATTTTTATGGATTTAGCTGCAATAAGTAAATCTTTGGCTTTTTGAAAGAAAATGCTTGTCGTTTTCTTGCCTTAATTTCCAGAGTATGAGCCCTTTCTATTTTATTCTTTTCTCAATGTTTAGGTAGATATACAATCTCACATTTTGAGTAATCGCTTATTAACTTGTTGTAGATTTCCTGCTCTCGAACATAATTGTTCTTATCGACCCTTGACTGTCCGTATAGATTTGCACGTCCATTGGACCTGCGTGTATCTAAAGCCAGGAGATATCTTTCGTAATTGTTCGGGTTCTGCATGAAGGACAATGGTGTGATCTGGCAGGCAGAATAGTTCTTGATCTCCAGGTTTTTAAAAAGAAGTTCCAGTCCCTTTCTTTCCTTCACTTTTGAGCCATCCGTATAATAGCACATTGCTTAGGGCATCTACTTAGAGTCATTGCAAACAGGACTATAAATTTGGTATCCGATATATATTTTTTTATATATACATGTTCTTCTTAGACAAACACTAAACTACGCGTAGCATAGCTTATTCAAATATTTATTTATTATTTTTAATTTTGCATAAATGTGACTCATTCAAAAACATCTATAAAATGAATATAAAAATCAATAAAAATATTTAAATTAATTTTAAGATCTATAACATTTTATTATAACACGTTTTTTATGTTTCTTCCTTTTATATGGGCTTAAAAAATATTTTTGTTTTACATTTTGTCTACAATTTACTAATGACCTACATAATTATATTTTAACTTTAACTGGGGATCAAGTTAAATACATACTTAACATATACATATATGTGTATGTGTTGAACTATAATATAAAAAATATTTTATTTTTATTTCTTGATTTACATAAATATTTAGTTAATGACTTCATTCATAATATTTGCGTATTTTATTTACGTTTAGCAACACACTTTTACCCTTTTTATTAAACATTTTTTAAATTGCTGCAAGTCAAGTGCGTTTTTGTGCCCGATTTACTTACATTTGAGTCCAAGTCATGCGTTCAGACATATGTACATACGCAAATGTTTTAATATAAAAACGAGTGCAAGTATATTTTTGTAATTTTGTTTTATATTCGATTTCACTTTCTTTCCATAATACTCGCAACATTCGTTTAATAAAAATCTAAACACGTCGCTTCCGATTACGCGTATATTGTATGAATATGAGACAGTTGGATGTTGACAGCCATAAATGCTGCAAAAGCAACAACAAAAAAATATGTTTTTGTCTACATTAACTTTTTTGATTAGCAGCGATTGTAACTGTAATGCAACAGAAAAAAAAGTAAGAAAGTTATAGTCAGTCAAGCCCGACCATATTATACCCTTAACCATATGTGTTTAGGGCTGCATGAAAAAATAAACCGATAATATTTGCATTCAGTAGAACCCAACCCAACGTTTAGGTTCGGAGTTAGGTAAAAAGTGATGTTTAGTCGATGTTCGCAGTTCGACACTTTCACTGGGCTTTACTGAACGTTCAAATTTTCTAAAAATTGATTTTTGCATAAAAAAATACAAAAATGTCCATTTTGATTTGAAATATTTGAAACTAAAGGACTTGTGTGTTCGTTGGCGCAAAAAAATGTTTTTTTAAAATAAAATAAGTAAAAAGCCTACACTCAGAGAAAACATATGGTTGAAAATGACCTCGACAGTCATAATGTTTCTCTCCGCAATTAAATTTGGTTTGCGCAAGCATAAAATAGTTATTTTTGGTTTTATTGAAACGTCTATTTGTTGCGATAATTAAGCTAATGATAACATTTAATCATTATATGACCAGCGATAATGAAATCTCTAATATGATTTGCCTGCCAAGCAAAACTTATATGATATTTGTGGTATTAAGGCCCACAAACAATCAATTAGTAGTGAGCGCACCAACAGTATTTTCACAAGGAAATCAAATAGTAGTTGTGTTCCAGATGCTTAACGAAATAGTGCGAACTTACCCAAAGTTAACCGAACTTACCCAAAAGCGTTCCAGATTACAATGTCTGTCCAGAAAAAGATGTGTATGAGATAATAATTATTTTTTTGTTTCCTTTACAAATTGGACGGAACTTTTTCTTTGGGTAAGTTTGGACAAGAACTTTAAAATCAGCTGATTTTTGTTTACTTTCAAAAAATAGTTGGGCATTTTGCAAAAAAATAAAGTTGGATTTTAATATATTTCTGTAGTTAAAAATATACATTAATTTATAAATATTTGCTTCTTTCTTTATTATCAAACTGGGCTTTTACAAATACTGACAATGACGCTAATGTTGTGTTTATAAAATGCTGTTCGTTTTAAGCATCTAAAATCACCAAAATAGATTTTAATTTTAAAAGTAAACTGCACTGTTTTAAAATGTACAAAATTTGTTTTTTTTCGTTACAGGTAGTTTGGGTAATTTTGGGAAATTGAGAGAGCCATATTCTCCTTACTCTCATTTATCCGAACAAGAACGCAATTTTATTGAACACACCTAATGTTAAAGCTTTAATCATTGTTTGTTCTGAATCATTCTTCTTCTTGTTGAGTGGCTTTAAAGAATTTTACTAGAGGCTGTCGGTATATAAGAAATTAAAAATCAATTGTTAAAATAAAATATATTAAATAACTCGTTATTTTAAATATAAAAACAAAGTGTTAAACAATGTTATGATTATAAGGGATCATAATATAGTGATAAAGAATTTTCATGAAACTAACTATGACTACAGCTAATTATTGCTTTGTTTGGTTACAATGAAACAACTCAATAATGGTGTGATGCTCTTGGATTATGATTAGCTCAACCATGTTTTTTCTTTGCACAGAATGTATTTTTGTTAATATTTTTCTCATAACTTAATTTATTTAAGAAAATTAAACTTATTGTTTTTATAAAATTTTAAATTTTTGTTTGTTTTCAACGAGTAAATAAATTATTTAAATAAAACAATATGCGTTCGGTTTTCGTTTGGGTTCGGTCGAACTTCAGATATTTGACCAAAGTTCGGATTCGTAAAAGGTACCAGTTTTAAAAATGGATGCTCGGTCGGGCTCTAGTATTCAGCATAATAGTCACTGACAAAAAGAGAAGCATATGTGCAAAATTTTAAGAAGGTGAAGTAATACTCAAGTCATTTGTAACCCAAAATGCTTATTCCGGGAGGACCATTGCGTGGGTTCTATGTAAAGAAACGGGTCGATCATATTTTTGTTTAACATTTTAGTTAAAGGCAAAAGTTTTGACACATGCGCAAAATTTTGTCAAAATAAATTAATATTTGAGACATATATAGCCCAAAAATCTTTTTCAGGGAGGACAAATGTATGTGGGCTTTATTAAAAATGGAGCGATCATCACTTTAGGCAATAGACTTCGTGCCAGTGCCAAAAGACTTATCTGTGCCAAATTGCAAAAAATATTTTGAAAATTGCGATCTTTACACCTACCCAAAAGGACAAGCATGCTTAAACCGACTCAGGATGTGATTTTGAGTCGATCGGTATACTTGAACGTAAATCCCAGACTATTATTTTGGGGCGTAACAAACATCTGCACAAACGCATTAGACCCCTACCACGTACATACATATGTGGTGCAGGTGAAAAAAATAAAAAAAAAATTGAGGTGATTTACTATTACTGAATAGGGTAAAGCTACATTTAAACTAAACAAATATTAGATAAAATAGATATTAAAGCTTAAATGCATCAGAGTGATTTTTTAAGAAAAAAAATTAAAAAATTTTAATAAAATTATGTCTGAACTTAGCAACTTAAATTACTTAAATTAAAAGTGGTACATCTACATATGCATCAAATATTTGCCTACTATGACATAAGCTTGAGTAGCCACCAACAGCCACAACAAAAACAATAATATTTTGTTTGTGTCAATTATGTGACGTTTGGCACACTAATTGGACAAGTTCAATTGACATGTTTTACTTTTTATTTTTTCTGTTCAAAGCAATGGCAGTTAACAGCTAAAGCAAAAGTGTGGCATAAATTATGGCTAAAGAAAAGGAAGAGAAACATAAAGGCACAAATAACAAAAACAACATCTAATGAAATGAATTATGTAATAAGGAGACAAAATAATTAAAATTTCATCGTTTTTTTTTAATTCTGCGTAAAAAATTTAACTTATTTCCAAATCGGGCTTTGGGGTTTAACAACTAACTTTGAATAAATAAAATTTTTAATTAAAAAAAATTTGTGTTAAGCACTGTGAAAGTGATAAGAATACAAAACCGTTGAACACTCGGTTAGTAATTTTATAACACTAATTTGCTCCCCATTGGTTTTTATTTGAAAATATTTTTTTAATTTTTTTTGCCCAACTACAAACAGCTACAAATGCAATCATAGCCCATATTAAATGTAAAGAAAATATTATTAGTATTTTTGGTGGAACATTTTAAAGAGTTTTTTAATTAACAAATTTGGTTGTTTTTAAGTCTTATTTAATTTTGGGGCACTGTCTCACACACAATGTACTTATATTGTAATAACTGGATTTGTATTAATTTTAAGATATTGACGGTTTAGGTATTATTAATATATTTCTTTAATACAGGGTGCCTTTGGTACTTTGCTTTGCCGCATTTTGGTAAACATTAGTCTTGACAGTTCATATTTGGCAGTCGTAAAGTAAAGACGTGGAAAATTTATTATGGAAAAATTTTTGGTAGACCAACGTATTTTAATCGTTAAAACATGACAACCCATGGCAACCCCGATTTTCATGAAAAAGTCACAATGAGGGACGTGGCACACTTTTATTTAAATGGATACCTGAATAAACAGAACAGTGGGTCCTAGGCAATGGAAAACCCTCAAATTATTCATTCATTAAAAGTGACAATTTGGTGTGCAATTTGGTCAGGAGAAATCATTGGACCTTACCTAAACGGCGTAACGGTAACTGTCATGTCGTGATATGACTGAAAAATTTTTAATGCCACAACTGCATTCTTTGCGCTTGGTTAACATGTGGCATCAACAAGAGGGTGCCACATCGCATAGAGCCAGGATTACAATGGAATTACTGCGAGACCTTTTTCCACAACAAGTTATTTCCAAAAAATTGTATCGTTGATTGGCCTCTACGGTAGCCTGACTGCTACGGAATTCGTTTTATGGGGATATCTGAAAAGCAAGATTTATGAAAACAAACCAAAAACTCTGGAGCAACGCAAACAAAATACTCGTGATGAAATTAACAATATATCGCGCGAAATGTGCGAGAATGTAATGAAAAATGTGTTCAAAAGGGCTTGCATTTGTGAGGCCCACACAGACGGACATTTACCTGATATTGTATTTCATACATAATTGCCGACATTAGATAAAATATTTATCAATATAAGATCCGTTCTCTTTCATTTAATCAAAAATTATAATTGAACAAACTGGTATACCTTGCCAGCGGACACCCTGTTTTAATCCCTTTAATATTTGCATTAGTTTTGAACTGTCTGCGATGTGACATATATGACACAAAAATGGAAAGGAAAAGGAAATTACCGGACTTTTTAAGGTTATGCGGTGATAAGGAGGCAAAAGGGACTATGAAACACCTTGCCTGTAACACTTCTAGGCTGCAAGTCCCCCGCCGGGCGCTTGGCTTTGGTGAGATCTCTGTCTGTGGGCTGGGTTACATCATAGGATTCATCAAAGGCTTGGGTGTATGGGTAAATAGGTGTTTTCAGCTCCTGAGCGTGATTGACTTTTTGCTGACGAAATTCTTGCTCTCTTTTTTAATTTTCTTGCTTTTCTGTCTACAATTTTCTCTGTCTTTCTTATTGCTCTTTTTCTACTTTTCTAAAGGGATTCACAATAGTCCTAAGGGCCTCTGGGTGAAGGTGATAAATTGCTCCATAGAAAATGTATTTTGTATACAAACTTTGCGACTACACAAAGGATTTTTCCCATAATGCGTAGTGCAATTTACTGGCCAGTCAACCCCAAATGGTAAATAGTAAGGTTTTGAAAGAAAAAAATTCTGAAATTAAGTTAAATAAGGAATTGATTCTTGACCGATTTCTTATCACTATGTGAAGGAAATAAAAATTTGTCACAACTAGCCAAATATTTCCTAAACTATTAAGATAAGTTTGAAATAATGAAAAGTTAACTTAAAGATTGTTTTATTGCTTAATTTCAAATGTTTTATATTGTCGTATAAAACGAATAGCTCTTAAGTTATACTCTTATATGTCTTGACAGATCCTTAATTTGGGGGAATACGCTGAATCCTTAAAACTATAGGATAGAATGTAGATTTAAATTCAGCGCCCCAAATAGGCTTAGTAATAGCCGTCAATCGCTTGAATCCAAAACTGTGTATATATGTGCTACTAGCACGTGACCCGCTACTTCGTGAACGCAGTTTTAGAAATTTATTAAGTTGATGTTTTGTGCCTTTATTTTTTAAACTATAACTTGCAAAACGCAATTTAAATGCAGTTTCTACCTTTATTGGTTAAGAAATTACAAAAAGTACCTAAAAAGTACCAAAATGTAATTTGTACCCTTTCTTTTATCCCCTAGGGTCTTAAGTTTTTAAAAAATATTAAAAAATATTCATATTTTGTCAAGACTTGTCGAACGCAGTTTGAATTATGTTTCTATCTTTATTGGTTCAGATGCTACAAAAAGTACGTAAAAAGTACCACTTTACAAATTTGTACTCTTTTGTCTACCCCTTAGGGTCTAGATTTTTAAAAAAGTTTAAAAAATATATTCATATTTTGTCCTGACCTGTCGAACGCAATTTAAACTATGTTTTTACCTTTATTAGTTAAGAAGTAACAAAAAGTACCTAAAAAATACAAATATGTAATTTGTGCCGTTTTTTGTGCCTAAGGGTCCAAAATTTTTAAAAAGTATCGAAAACAAATTCTTATTTTGTCAAACGCAATTTATATTACGTTTTTATCTCTATTGGTTCAAAAGTTACAAAAAGTACCAATATAGAATATTTACACATTATTGAACCCTTTTTTTACCCCTCAACGTGCAAATTTCAAAAAAGTGGCAAAAACGTATTCATATTTTTTTAGTATCTGTCGATTGCATTTTTAACTATGTCTGTACCTTTACTCGTTTAGAAGTTACAAAGTGGACCTAGGCACTATCAAAATTTAGTTTTTACCCTTTTTTAGCCTTAAGGGTCTAAAATTTTGGAATAGTGCCAGACACGGGTCTCTTTATTTTTTGAGTAAAATACGATTCTTTTTAAATTTTGTTTCTATCGTTTGTAGTTAAGGAGATATTAACTTTCGGATATTTCCATATTTGGCCCATTTCAAACCCCTTCGGGTCCGAATTTCCCGAAATCCCGTCCTAGTTGATCTAAACATAAGGAAAGGTACCCACAGTCCAAGTTTCAGGTCTCTAGCTTTGCGCGTTTGGGCTGTGCGATGACGAATCAGTCAGTCAGTAAGTCAGTCAGTCAGTAACGTTATTCCTTTATATATATAGATGAATGCAGTTAAAATAGATGAAATTGACCATTGAGACCATTGATTAATAATAATTAACAGCAACAAAATTATCAAAATCGAAATGGAAAGAACAACATTATATTTTATATCAAATATCAGGTTTTTATAATGAACAGTAAAAAACTGACCTTTTTCACAAATTTAACATCAATAGGGCACGTGACAGATTGTGCTTAGACTTTGTCAATCATTTTTTTCTGGCTAATTGATGCATATTAGGGATGTGTTGCGTAAAATAAATCCATATATCCATGAATGCCCTTAATGTCAGGTGGTTTGGTATTGTCCGAAGTTCGCTAATTTTGACTGTTAGAAACCCAGCAAAAACTGCTGCTTCGCCGTAGGTAGGTTTGTAAGGGAATATCAAGACAGCAAAGCTTACAAACCAGCTTACGTATGGCATGATATTTGTTCGCGATGTCCCACTTAGTTGCATTTCATGTTAAGTGCTTATTTCGGGGTTATGAATATCCAGTTAATTCATGTTATTTTAGTGCTTTTTTAGTTGTTTAAATTTATTGCGTCATCGAAATAAATGTTTTGCCGAGTTATTATGTTCGTAACTTGACGAAAAACTATTGTTTTTTTTACTCACTGCCTTACAGTAGTGCTTTTTAGTATGCACTTGAGTAAGCGAGTGTGTAAAACGGTAAAACTTTTACATTTACTGCCATACACTATTGCATTAATTAAGGGAATAGATAAGTGCTTGCTGCGAAGCGCATTAGTATACTAGAAAAAGTATTTACTGCTTACAAAATCTCGATTATTTTTTGCTGGGAACGTAATACGCCCTGTTTGGTTGGTGATTTACTGCTTTCAAATCTCAAAGTTTAGAAGCAGCTATGGGAATCATTCCAACTTATTTTTTTTTTTATAGAAATACTGTTTTAAATAATTGTTTTTATCAGACTATATTTTATAAGATTCCAATAACATGTTTATTTGATTTTTTATGAAACCAAATAAACACAAAATAAAAACAAATATTTGTCCAACGACACACATTTTTTATTTTGTTTTTTAACCGTAATTCAACAGAAAATATTTTAATTCTCTAAAATATTTTACTGATTTCGGTCTTACTCTAGAAAACTTTCTGGAAAGAAATTTATCAGTTTCAACTATTTCTGCAACTTAGAAAGTTAATAACTTCTATAGTTTAAATGGGGTTTTAAAACATTCCACAATTAAGAAGGCCAGCAAAGTAATATTTTTATTCGAATTCAAATATGTACATGCTAGGGGTGAATAAACAACTTTAATACCTTCATTCATATGGCTAAAATTTATCCTTTTAAAGTTAATTCTTTTACAAATTTATCTAAGGATTAATTTTATAAAACAGTAAGTGTGTAGTTTGTTTATTTAAGAAATTGTTTTTGATCTGTCTTATTTCTTAAATTAACTTATTATTTTGATTAAAACTTTTATTATTTTGTCAATATTTTGTTGATATATCCCTAAAATAACAACAACAAAAAATTAAAATACAAAGCAGACTGTTTGTTTAGAAGCTGGTAAATCTATTTATTTCATATTCAATAATGATTGTTTTCATCTCGATTAATTTTAAATATTGATATATTAACAAAATATTGACAATAATAAAAGTTTTAATCAAAATAATAAGTTAATTTAAGAAATAAGACAGATCAAAAACAATTTCTTAAACAAATAAACTACACACTTACTGTTTTATAAAATTAATCCTTAGATAAACTTTTAAAAGAATAAATTTTAGCCCCTCCGAATGAATAACCAAATACATATAAATATAGGTCCTAAAGTTATTTATTCACCCCTATTCTGTATTTCGATTCGAATCACTGCGGAATAGCTTGGCCATAAATACCTTTTCAGCTCTTTTGCAGTCAATACTTTAAAGTCCACGAACTGCCTTACGGAGCGCGGACGTCATCCGACAACACAAAAACCAACTCAAGCATTCTTTATACACCAACAAATTAATGTAATGTTGGTTTCCAAGACTCATATTACATCTAGAAGCACTTTTAAAATAAAAGGCTATAGTTTTTACGTTTCAAAGGAATCCCAGGGGTAGATCATGTGGTGGTTCGGCTATAACAATCAAATCAATAATTAAACACCAATAGATGTGTAGTCTCTCAGAATGTTATATCCAAGCAACAAACCTCTGCATTGATGAAATTTTCCATAACCTAGTTATTTCTTATTATTGCCCAACCGGATTCTCCGTAACAAAAGATCAGTACAACAGTTTTTACAAATCCTTAGGTCCCCGCTTCATAGCTGCTGGAGACTATAAAGCTAAGAACACATACTGGAGCTCCCGCCTTATTAGTCCCAGAGGACGTTATTTGTATGAGTCCGTGTCGGAAATGGCACTTTTCATTAATTTAGCTTGAAATCTAACCTGTTGGCCAACTGACCATAACAAAATTCCAGACGTTATAAGGTTTTGGCGTAGTAAAAGGTGTATCCCCGGAAATTATCGAAGCTTAAGCCTCGTTTGCCTTTCTTTTAATCACTAACCCACAATAATCACTATTTTCAGTCCTTACCAAATTGCAATAAGTGATATTTTTTTGTCTAAAAGAATTAATTGTTTTAAATATAAAAAAAAAAATTTATTAGCATCCAGTGCTCGCAAAACTAACCGCTAAAACTCCCAAAGGCATCGATGATTTTCTGACTAGCCTTAATAAAACCATTGAATTTTTTTGGCTGATATGCAGAAGCTTTTATCTGAAAAAAAAAGAACTCGAAGAGAATGGCAAAAGTGTAGGTCACCCCAACTTCAAACTGAGCTAGACTCGACTCCTCAGTCGAATTATTCTGCATGGCAATCACCCAAACGTCTTTAAAAACCCGTTATCGCAAAACCACCACTGTGTAATCTGAAAAGATCCTGGGCAAGTTATGACGAAAAAAAATGTGAGTTGATCGCAAGTCGTTTAAGGAACATATTCACTGCCAGTGCATGCACTGACATAAGTGAATTACCGCCGCGGCGCGCCGTTTGTTTCTAGGCATTCTAAAGGTGGGTTTTAGATTATTGCTATTATGTGTTACAAACATCTGCACAAGCGGATATTGCTCTAAATACAACTGGAACGAATGACGAATTTCGCACTACACGACAAATTCACCTGTTGAAATTCGTTACGCAAATTCGTCAACTGAAACATATTTAAAACGAATAAAACAGCTGGGATAGAGTGACCATATTTCTTGAAAAAGAAGCACTAATTGGAAAAAAAATATTTTTGCTTCTAATTTTTGCTTAAGTTCATTATATAAAATTTTAAAAATATAAATATATAATATTAAAAATACGATAAGTGTATTATATGCAACAAATGAAAGTAACATTTTTAAGCAACAAAATAAAATAAAATTGGTAACACTGTGCAAAATTCTGTGTCGTTTGTCGACGTAAGAAAAAGAAATAAACATATCGAAGAGTTCGTTTTGTATTGTAAATTTTAGTCGACGTACTGTTTGTGTACATTTTTGTATTCACAAGTGTGTTTTATTTTCTAAGACGAATATTCGCAACGAAAAATTCGTTGTTCGTCACAGTTCTGCTTAGAGCATTACAACCCTGCCGCGTGTATGGTGTGAGTATAACAAAATGATGTAGTTACTTACTTACAAACATATTTATTTAGCAAATATTTTTTAAATCTTCATTATCATGATCAGCGCTAATACTTTTTTGTTATTGTCTCGCTGTCTGGCAGTGGCACCCTAACGCTGATGTATTTTCTGTCTCACTAATAAAAAAATCTTCCGTCTTTAAAACATTTACCTTCAAAATGTAATTAAACAAAAACTGCTATCCCAAATAGTAAAAATTGTATAAATTTATTTTTAAATTACATATAGCCAATTCACATACTAAAAATATACTTTTTCTTCATTAGATTTTAATGTAATTTCCCATCTTATTTAGATTTTGGCAAAAAAAATGTTTCTAAACTAGAAATATATTTCTGCTCCCTAACAACTGTAAAACACTGATTTAAAACAATTTAACAAATTAAAAATTTAATAAATTATATTTATTCGGCTTAAAGTTCATTATTGAAACTGTCATAGCTAAGAATAGCCTCGAGAATTTTCGCAAAAATAGTCCAATTATCTCATAAGTGGATAAGGCACACCAAACAATGCAATGGTTTTTAATGTAACTGCAATTTTTGGTTGTTGATGTTACCGTTTGACTGAAAATGAGCCTCGTCCCTCCAAAAAAAGCGCACAAAACGTTTTTGAATAACAACTTTTATCATGTTACTTTTTAAGAGAATGGCTACGTATACGCAATGCACAAATTTGATGTCCATTAGGTATACGCACAGTACTTTTTGTAATAAATTATGTTTTATATAATTACTGAAAATTTAATAAAAAACAATTTGTTTAAGTAAATCCTTTCTTTGATGTTTAAGAAAGTGTTCAGATATAAACCATTACATTAACGTTTTCTCTAATTAAAAAAATGAACCTTAAGCTTGCAAATTTTCTTTTAAAACCAAATGGCAGCCCTGATACGGAGATTTTATCTAACGACAGTTGGAAAAAACAAAACAATAAAATTATGCAATAATTTATTTTATTTTTGTTATGTGCAAATAAACAAATTAACAACAAGTGTCAGAACTTAACTTTTTTATTATTATTTTTTAGGCAGACAAAATGATTAATGGAATTGTAGTTTAAATATCTTGCTTAAGTATTTTTTGCACGTTTAAAAAAAAAATTTAAAACACTTTTAAAACTAAATTATTTTTTTGAAAAATACATATACACACATACAAGTACTGTAAAAAATATTTTGGATTTCAAAGTATTACTTAACATTATAAATATTTGCGAAAAAAGTAATAAATTATGTGCATTTTATATTAATAATAATTTATAAAATTGCTTGAAACATATATAAAGTGAGATATATACATATTTATATAGGTAAAGGGTGGGACAAAACGAACTGCAAGAAGTGGTTTCATACCTCCGTTTTTGCAAATGAAGTTATATTATAGTTAACTTGACTTGCTTTCAAATTGTTAAAAAAAGCACCATATCAACAGTTTAAGTTAAAAGACTAGTAAAACTAGGCTAAGGTTAGGTAAGGTTACGAAGGGTAGTTAGGAGTACAACTCGCCACCTCCACCCACAGGCCTTTAGACCAATTGTGAATCCCTTCAGAAAAGACGGAAAGAGAAATACGAAAGACAAGGAAATTTGTAGGTAGAACGGTCCTCATGATTGCTTTGAAAGCTTGACTATAGTCGTCCACAAGTCTAGAGCTGACATAACGTAAATCTAGAGCCTCCCCTGTGGCCTTCGCCACTGTCAGAAAATTTCATCCTAAAACTCCAGTATAACCAATATTGTTTTTAGTATTGCCATTTCATATGTTGTTGTCATGCTTGATATCACAGCAATAGTTTTAGATTGGAAGCAAAATTTGTATTATTTTTTCTGTGCTTTTGTCTTTTTAAAGCTAAAATTTTAAATACCGCATAAATTAGGTAGTTTTTACGATTTAATTTCTTTTGTGTCACCCTGTATATAGATAAGTATGTATTTTGTGAAGTTAAAATAAACCAATTATTTTGTCACGTGTAGTAGAAGAGCAAAATAATTTATTCAAACGTAGTTTACTACACTCATACAATATAAATATAAAAGTCAACTGATTGACTGACTCATTCATCATTGTATAGACCAAACGGCAAATTTAGATTGCATGTACCTTTCCCAATACATAGATCTACTAAAACGGGCTTAAGACAAGTTTAGATTCTTAGAACTTTAAATTTAAATGTTTAAGGACGTGGCATTTCTCACTTTTTTAGCTTAAACAGTTGTCCTCTCAAAGGGTGTATCAGGCGAACCAAACTTAATTAAAATTGTTCAGAAGGAAGTACGTGTATTGAGATTTTATTTTTTGGAGGCGTGGCCCTGCCTACTGTATTGCCTCCTAAGTTTGACGTGGTGGGCTTTATATATTAAATCAAAGTATAAAATAGAAGAAGGATCTGGAAAAAGAGCTAAGCTTTTTTTGGGCGTGACACCGCCCACTTCTTTACCATAAAAGTTTCTGTAAGGCCAAAGTTATATAGAATATTCGTTAAAATTTTAAGAAAATCAGTGGGGCGTGGCACCACCCATTTTTCTTCCTGATAGTTTCGACGTTAAATATGCTCAAAGTTTCGAAGATATAAATGCAGTACAGTATTGAAAGTTTACTTTTTGTGGTCGTGGTTTTGCAAACTTAAAGGCCTTTAAAATTTTTTTTGCCAGATTCCTTATAGAAGAGGGGCAAAAGAAGCCATCCAATGTTGTTTGGCTTTAATTTGTTTTCTAAATGATAAAATTCGTTTATTTTTTTGATTATATCTATTTGAACCTTAAGAATTTGATTGGTCAAGTCGAGAAGATGATATCGGTCAAATGGGCGCCGTCGCAATTACTCGCTATACGGGCTCGCTTTATGGCATTTTTCATCACTTCGGTGAAAATTTCGGGCGACAGATTCTCGTACTCGTGTCGAACGTAGTCCTTGACGGGACTCCAAAAAACCCTAAAAAAGGTCTGGAACAGTTAATTCGGGCGATCGTGCGCCGAAACGAGAAAATCTGTTGCGTCTCGCGCAGTGTGTGCCGTTGCTCAATCCCATTGGAACCACATGCCCCTCCAGCGAGTATCGTCCACTGTTGTAGTTTGACTAGCGGCGTCCTTGAAAAAAATGGCGTTAAAAGCCCACCATATAGTCACTTTTAGCGGGTGTAATGGCGTCACTCGTGGATTTTTGGTGCCCCAGAAGCAATTGTTTTGCTTGTTTACGTACCCGCTAAGGTGGAAATGAGCCTCATCGCTTATTATGATTTTAGTCGAAAAATCGCCCACTTCAGCCTCGAGATTGAGGATGGCTTGGGCGTAGGTAACACGCGTTTGGCGGTCAAAAGACAGCAGCTGATGCACGAACTGGACTTTGCACGGGCACATGCGCGGGTTTCGTTCAAAATTCGCATAAGGGGCGACCAGTTGATGGCTAATTGCGAGGTACGGTGTCTGGTAGATGTTTCTGGCGACAGCTCGACATCCTCGCCAACCGCAGCAATATTCTCTTCACGACGAACGCTCCGGGGCCAGCCACCCTTGGCATCGTCTCGTGTTTGCTCATACTCTTCAAGGTTGGTGGCCAAACAGCGCAGTGTTTGCGCAGTTGGTACCGGACAACCGGGGAATCGGCGACGGAATTCGCGCTGCGCCAACACCACAGACGTTTTTTGGAAAGTGTATCGCTCCATAGCTTGATCACTTGTTGTCTACATCTGTTTAGCTCACCAGTGTCTAAACAGATTTGACATTGGCTGCCATTTGCAAAAATAAGAGCATCTTCCAGTAGGGTAAATTCTTTAGGCCCACCTTGTACATGCTAATAAAATATAAAAAAAATTGGGATTGTAGAAGTACCAGTATTAAGAAATAAATGTTTTTCAGTAAAAGTACAGGTATATTTTAGGTTTTGTGGGCGTGGAACCACCTCTTTTTCTAAAAAACTATAGCCTATCACACACCTCAGCTTTAAGAGCATTTCAGTTTCACATTTCATGAAAAATGGTTGGCCGTTGAGGCGTGATTGCATGAAAGCAAACAAGCAAGCGTACACCTTATTTTTTTAATATATATGTAGGGGGTATAGGGATTTGCCTACGACTTTATTAAAGGGTATGTAAATAAATTGAAATTCCAAAAACTTATAAAAATATCAAGTTTTGCTTTTTTCTCCTTTTCTTATTTCTATTTGTTCTAAAACCGATAAGATATAACTTTTATACCAACTTTTTTCTAAAACACAATTATATTGAATGTTTGCAAAAAAGTCAAAGTTTAAAAAAAAACTTTCATGCATGTAATGTTTCTGTTTTATTTGCTGCCGTTGCTTGTGACTGATAACAGAAGAGTTTTAATGCAAATGAAAAATGTTCTTCGAATGTGTTATTTAACATTTTTCTAGCAGATAAATACCCAGCAAAAACTTGGAAACAAACTGTCATTGTTACTTTTAATAATTTTTTGTGTATAAACTTGTTAGTCTTATCAAAAAGTGGCGTATTTATTATTAGATGTCTTATTTGGTTTTTTTTTTTGTCAGAAATGTTGCCTTAAAGCGGCCTTGGCTTTTTTTTGTTCTTTTTTAAGATAGAGGCCATATTGTCATCGGGTCATATGTTCGTTTCTTATAATGTTGTCCTGAGAAAATGAAAAAATGCTGCACCTTTACCAAAGGGTTGCATTCTGCTTTGTCAAAAAAAAAATTTTTTGTGAAAAAAGTTCAAAAAGAAAGCAAAAAAACGAGATTTAAATTAAAAAAAAGTAATTGCCTATTTGATGGCTCCCACGTCCTTTTTTTAAGAATAAAATGTTTATTCTTTTGTAGTGTCTAAAAATGTATCACTTTGTAAATGTTCATGTATTTAAAAAAAAATGCTATAAAATATGGAACATTTTTTCTTCGAAAAGAAAACATCATCTATTTTATAAAGAAGGGTTGTATGTATGTATGTTTGTACTTTATAGCTGGCCACACCAGTGGATGGATTTTTTTGAAATTTTTACAGGGAGTTGCTTCTAGTCTCGAATGAACGAAAGGCTTCATTTTTTTGCTGCCACGCCCACACTACGCCCATTTGTGTGAGAAGGTCAGGTTATGAATTGAATACATGAAATTTATAATACGTGTTAAGCTTTTCATAAATTTTTAAAAATTGGGCCTGTAAAGGGATAAAAGGGGACAAAAAGGGAAAAATCTGTAACCTACTATCCTCTTAAGTATATAAGATAGAAACAAAATTTAAAAAGTTTTGCGTTTTACATAAGAAATAAACAGAGAGAAATTTGATGTTTTTTTTAAATTTAGACTGAAATGGAAAAAAAATGGTTAAAATTATGTTTTGTTACTTTTAAACCAATAAAGATAGAAACATTATTCAAATTGCGTTCGATATGTCTAAAAAAATATGATTACGTTTTTCGTACTTTTTTCAAATTTGGACCCAAAGGGGAAAAAAGGGTTAAAAATATATTTTGATTTTTTTAGGCTTTTTGTAACTTTTAAACCAAATAAGGCAGGAACATAATTCGGATTGGGTGCGACAGGCCTAAAAAATATGAGTACGTTTTTGTGTCCTTTTTAAATTATTGGACCTTAAGGGGAAAAAGGGTTAAAATCATGTTTTGGTACTTTTTGTAACTTTAAAACCAATGAAGATAGAAACATTATATAAATTGCATCCGTCAGGTAACCAAAATATGTTGATATGTTTTTGGAACATTTTCTTCAATCTTGGCGCTAAGGGGTACTAAAGGGCTAGAATTATATTTTGGTACTTTTTAGAAGTTTGTAAAAGAATTTTTGCTAACTAAAGCTTTCTGAATATCTCCAAAACTATAAACCTCTCAATTTTTATATGTTAATTAAATAGAAGGGCTGACTAATAATTTGTTGCAACTTATGTGGGGCAACCAGTAAACTAAAAAAATATATATATGCTTTTGCTTACATATTTTGGTTATTTAACTATGATTGGGTTAACCAAGCACACCGGGGCTTAGCTAATTATATATAAATTAAGGTGTTTATCTAAAAAAAATTTCAATTAGTTTTTTAATCGAAATTTTCATACAGAATTAGTATTTGAAGTCTACTTTAAACTTAACATATTTTTTTGATATGACCCTAAATTGGTAAAAGTTTCGATTTTATAATTTTTAAAATGACATATATTATTCAAATTTATTTTTTTTTCTATTTAACATTAAACATATTTTTAATATTTTTATATCTTTGAATTAAGCTTACAAAATGCCTATTTGCAAGCACCTAATTAATTAATATTCTGTTTAATTTTTTTTTCAAATTTAAAATACTAAATAAATACTTAAGTAAAATTGATAAAAAAAAAATTTAATTATGATACGCAATTTTAAATTTTTTTCAACATTAAAAACAATTGTTATTTAATTAATATTTTTTTAAGGTTATATAAATGTGTTCTGTTTATGTTTGTAAATATTTTTATTTGTTTCATTAAAAATTGCCGCCGCTTTTATGTAAATAGAATTAAAAAATAACTAATTTTTTATAATTTATTTGTTATTATTATACATATGTATATATTGATTATTTACCTCAATAGTGTAATAACTCAAAAATCATATAAACAAACACACATACATTCATACATATTCGAAAATTTTTTTATATATTTTTTTTATTTATTTGTTTTAATTATTATTTTTTTTAAGAAAACAACGAGAATATCATTTTACCTAATAAAAAGCATATGGTGCTAATTATTTTGTAACTTTTAGTCTAAAAGTCATGAACGCTTTCACATAAATTTTAATCTTTAAAACTTATAAAACAAAATGATTTAACACACGAAAAATATAATAAACATAGAAGGTGGGCAAAAAGAAATCACTCTATTGGAAGATGCTTTAATTTTTGCAAATGGCGGCCAATGTCAAATCTGTTTTAACATTTGTAAACTAGACAGATGTAGAATACAAGTGAACACGCCATAGAGCGAACACTCCCAAAGAACGCGGGATAATCATGTCTATTTTTTGCGTAACAATTCGTTTGTGGTGTTGGCGCAGCGCAAATTCCGTGGCCGGTTGCCCGGTCATCCACCACTGACTGCGCAAATAGTGTGCCATTTGGCCACCAACCTTGAAGAGTAAGGGACAACACGAGACGCCGACAAGAGTGGCCGGCCCCGAAACGCCCGTTCTGCTAATAATATTGCCGCTGTTGGCGAGTATGTCGAGCTGTCGCCAGAAACATCGACCAGACGCCGTGCCTGACAGTTAGCCATCAGCCGGTCGTCCCTAAGGCGAATTTCGGTAAAAGGCCTGCGCATGATCCCGTCCGTACATCAGTTGCTGTCTGTCGACCGCCAAACACGTGCAACCTACGATCTTCAATCTCGAGGCTGAAGTGGACGATTTTTCTAACAAAATCATAATGAGGGATGATGCTCATTTTCACCTCAGCGGGCACGTGAACAAGCAAAACTATCGCTTCTGGGGCACAGAAAATCTATGAAGTATGCACGAGGAGCTATTGCGCCCGCTTAAAGTGACTGCATGGTAAGCAGTTCACGCTGAAGGAGTTATCAGGCCATTTTTGTCGAGGACTCCGCTGGTCAAATGACAACAATCGATGATGCGGGCTATAGGGCTATGTTAGCCAAGTTTTTTCTGCCGAAATTGAACGAATTAGGACGGGAAGATATGTGGTTTCAACAGGACGGAAAAACGGCACACACTACGCGAGTCACAACCGATATTCTAGGCATAAATTAGTATCGTCAAGAAGTACAATAATTTTTATACATTTTTATACCCTTCACATAAGTGATAAGGGTATATATAAGTTTGTCATTCCGTTTGTAATTCCTTTATTATCCATTTGGGACCCCATAAAGTATATATATTCTGGATCCTTATAGATAGGGAAACCGATTTAGCGATGTCCGTCTGTCCGTCTGACCGTCTGTCCGTGTTATGGTTGAAATCAACTTTCTGAAGCCCCCCGATATCGCATAGACCCGAATGTGGTATCAAACTGTCACAGATAGTCTCGAGAAAATCGGTATTGAAATTCAGCAAAATCGCCCGATAAATAACCGAGATATAAGCAAAAAACCTCGACTACCTCGGTTTTTTGAGTCTACAACAACAACAAAGAACATACTTTTACATGTAATTATAAAAAAACAACAAAAAAACAACAAAAAAAGAAAAAAACAGAATCAGTCATGTCTATATTATTGAAACACACCCAAAACAAAAATTTTATTAGTATTAGTGTTCATACATATAACAGCGTTGCCATACAAAGCTTAATTTAAATATTTTTAAAATCGCTCCTACGGCTTCCAGGGTTCTCCTACAAAGGTAAAATGTAAGACCGACCCGAATTATTTTTTCCATCCAAACATTTTTGTGGAACATACTTACTCTCTATCTCCAGCCCCTGACATGGTTGCCATACAAAATTTTAAAAAATAAGGTAAAAACCGCCATAACTTCTCCGGACTCGCCCGTAGAGGAAAAAAATGTATCACAGACCCCCATTAATTTCTACTCCCAAACATATTCCTGGAATATACTTACCCCCTATCTCCACGCCCTGAGGGGGTTGCCATACAAAATTTACAAAAATGATATGAAAATGCCCACAACTTCTTCAGAGTTGGCCTTAGAGCAATAAAGTGTACCACCGACCCCCATTAATTTATTCTCCCAAACATATTCCTAGAATATACTTACCCCCTATCACTAAGCCCTGAGGGGGTTGCCATACAAAATTTACAAAAATGATATGAAAATGCCTACAACTTCTTTAGAGTTGGCCTTAGAGCAATAAAGTGTAGGACCGACCCCCATTAGTTTGCCCTCCCAAACATATTCCTAAAACATACTTACCCCCTATTTCCACGCCCTAAGGGGGTTGCCACACAAAATTTACAAAAATGATAAAATGCCCCCAACTTCTTCAGAGTTGGCCTTAGAGCAATAAAGTGTACGACCGACCCCCATTAGTTTGCCCTCCCAAACATATTCCTAGAACATACCAATCCCATATCTCCATGCCCTAAGGGGGTTGTCATTCAAAATTTACAAAAATGATAAAATGCCCACAACTTCTTCAGAGTTGGCCTTAGAGCAATAAAGTGTACGACCGACCCCCATTAGTTTCGCCTCCAAAACATACTTCTAGAATATACTTACCCCCTATCTCCATGCCCTAAGGGGGTTGTCATTCAAAATTTACAAAAATGATAAAATGCCCACAACTTCTTCAGAGTTGGCCTTAGAGCAATAAAGTGTACGACCGACCCCCATTAGTTTCCCCTCCAAAACATATTCCTAGAATATACTTACCCCTTATCTCCACCCTCTAAATGGGTTGCCATACAAAATTTGTAAAAATTAGGATAAAAACCCCTACACCTTCCCCGTCACCCGTGAAGCGTTAAAAAATGACACCGCCCCCAATTTAAAAATTAGAAGCATTTCATAAGAAAACAAAATGGTTACAAAGGAAAAAAGTTTGGGATTGCGAAATGTCAATGTGAAGGGTATATAAGATTCGGCACAGCCGAATATAGCGCTCTTACTTGTTTTAATTTATAAGTAGCTGGAGCTAAACCCAACAAATAATTTAAATTCTTTATAAATTTATTCTATGAATGCCGTTATAACTTGATAACAAAATGCAACTAAACAAATATTTCATACAACTTATTGTTATTCGCAGCAACAATATGTACGTAGAAGTAGAAAATTACATAAAGATGAATTGAAAAATATTAATTTTGTCATTATTTATGCAGTTGGGGGTTCGATTGTTTGTTTCTATTTGTATTTCTTGTTTGTAATTATTCTACGTTAATTACAAACTTATTGGTTTTCTGTCGTAATTCTTATCCATGTTTAATCAGCTGTTTCAAATAATAATAATGTGAAGCAATTGTGTGTAAAACAAAAATAAAAGTATGAAAGTTAATTAGCAGCCATAAGGGTGGGGGGACAAGGAAAGCGATTGCCCAAGCGATTTTTTTATTTTTGGAATTTTCAAAATATATTTCAGCATTACATCTTAATATTCTCACACTCGAAACAGAACTCATCAAAATCGTTTCTTTCTTTATAAATCGATTCCAACGTCACATTTTTTCAGTATATCAATTCCAAAAAGTCGACTTAAATTGAACGAAATCCAGTTACATCGAATCAACTCTAGTTACGTAAAATAAAGTCAAAACAAGTTAGAAAGTTACAGCCGGTGAAGCCCGACAAGGACAGGGACAGGACCGGGTAAAAGCCATATTTTGGTTCTGCTTAGGTCCATTCCGTTTCTTCTTAGCCAATAGAGATAGAGTCACAAAAAAACAAGTTAGAGCTCTATATTCGGCTGTGCCGAATCTTATATACCCTTCACATTGGTCTTTAAATATACCCAGCCGAGTAATTTTGTACTGCAAATAATATAATAAAAAACCTTGTGCGAGTTTTAAAGTCCATAGACAAACATACAAAATTTTAACGTTCGTATGAATAGTAGAAATAGATGAAGAAGGTTTAACGTCGAGAGTTTTAAAAGTTTTCGACATTATTCATATTTAAAGGTAAATAAAACTTGTTAAATGTTAAGGGATGTTCTAGTCCCCCTGCTCCTCTCCAACTTTTTCTCCAAAATGTATGAATTATTTGATTATTACTTTTTGTAGAATATTTAAAGTCGATAGCTGTAATAGTTTTCCAGAAGTAGCGTATCGAAAAATTTATAAAAATTGTTAATTTGTATGGGAGCTACCCCTTTTTTTGCCCCCACTCAAAATTTTTTTTTTTAATGTAGGTCTTAGCGTACAATTACTTTTTGTAAAACATCTTAAGTCGATAGCTGTTATAGTTTACGAGATATAGCGCATAAAATATTTTACCAAATTTGTGCAATTGTAGGAAAAATATCCCTTCCCCTGGTCCTATCTGAAAAAAACTTTTTCCATTCTTTAGGTTTCTTCTTTAGGAGTATCCGTGCCAAGTTTTGTGGCAAAAGTGACTATACTTACTGAGATATATGGGGATATATGCACGGATTTTGTCCTAAAAAAATAGGGTTACTTTGGGTTTTCGCTTATATCTCGGTCAATAGTGAACCGATTTTGCTGATTTTAAATAGCGGTTGTCTCCAGGATATTTTTAATAGTTTGACACCATTTACTGGTCTGTTTCTTTTGATTTGACTCCGGAAACTTGATTTCAACAGACGGACAGACGGACATGGCTATATCAACTTCCCTATCTATAACGATCCAGAATATATATACTTTATGGGGTCGCAAATGAATAATAAAGAAATTACAAACGGAATGACAAACTGATATATGTATACCCTTATCACTATGTGAAGGGTATAATCACATAGTTTGGCAAAAATTACTTTCTTAAACTTTCGGTATTTTCAAGACAAAATGTATTTTTTTTATATTTTTAGAACTTTTTTGCGTTCTTTCAGATCCTGGATTGTGGATCAAAAATAGCTAAGAGATAGAAATTTAGTACTAATAACTAGGTTGCGCCAGAAGTCAACGTAATTGGCAGAAATATTTTTTTTCACGTTTTGATGCTTTTTTTTAATTTTTAAGAGTATGATATGATATGTGTCTGAAGTTAACTAAGTGGACAGAAAGTTCTTGGTACATTGTTTTGGTACTTTTTCAATTGATACAAAGTTTTATTATTTTATTTTTTTAAGAGTATATCATCCAGATGTCTTCCGTCGAGTTGAACACACTGTTCAAAACGGAGCCTTGTGTTCTACGCCACAAGCTACAGTAAACTTGGTTCAATTGGGCTGATTTCTCGACGAATATTTTCCTTTAAGGTCAAAAGAGATTAGGGATTGTCATTATAGACCCTTTCTTTAAGGTAACCCCAACAATAAAATCCATTGGAGTTAGACCGGGGGACCTTGGTGGCCATGGGATGTTCCCAAAGCGACTGATCAGTTTTTGAAAAAATTTTTCCGAAGCAAATTCATCAAAGCTCTGGCTCTGTTGAAACCATGTGTGCGGAGAGTAGAATGAATGAGGTCGCAGGTTTGACATAAAGAATTCCGTAACCATGCGTCGATAATTTTTACCGTTGACATTTATCGCCTGCCCTCGAGAACTTTCGAAAAAAAAAAAATGGTCAAATTATCTCATGCGTGGATAAAGCACACTAAACAGTTAACCTGGGGCAACGCAATGGTTTTTGATGCCCCATTAAGGGTTGCGGGTTTTTGGAGACCTGTAACGGCAATTACAGTGACCGTTTAAGTGAAAATGAGCCTCGCCGGTACAAAAAATGGGATTTACAGCGCGAAAACGTTCCAATATCGTTTCACAAAAATTTTTGCGTAAATCAAAGTCTTTCAGTTCTTGAATGATTTGAATTTTTAAAGGATGGAACTTGTGATCCTTTTATACAATTTCATGAATAATCGATCTTGAAAGCCCTAGTGCGGCTGCTCTTTTCCGCATTGAAAGCAGCGGATTTTTACGTGAACGGCTTTCAACTAGTTCAGAGTTTACAGGAGTCCTTGAAGATCGACTGGTCATGGGACACTCAATATCGAAGCAGTTGCGCGGAAGCGGAATCTCTGCCTCCACGAACGAATTAAATTTACACTTGGTCTATCACGTATTCGCCCATTAGCGAACTTTGAACAACATTATCGAAAAGCAATTACGTAAGAATCATTACTTTTAAAAAATGTTTCCACAGCCAACGCGCGATGCTCACTCCACCACTGCGACATCATGACTTACAAATCCGCACAATCGGTTATTCCAACCCACCCTCCGTACTGTTTATCACTTTTTGAAATAATCGTGCTTAAAAATATAAATTTTCCCCCAGACACCCTGTATGTAAACATTTAATTAAAATGCATGTTCCAAAACAAGAAAAGCTATAAAAAAACACAAAGTAAGGTTAAAAATGCACTTAATAGGGAATAAGTGGGCAAATTTGGATACAATTTAGGAATCAGGTTAACCAAGAATGTTTTAACAATATCACAACAGTTCGAAGTGGCGAAGCACACCGGGCTTTAGCTAGTGTACATATATAAGTACATTCCTTTCTAAAATGAACATTGTATCTTTATTTCCTTTTTTTTGTTTTGTTCTTCGTTTTGTTTTTAACAATTTCAGAAACCTAAGACCTTGATATAAATGTTTGCTGGTTTTTTTTTGTTTTAATTTTTTTTTATTTAAAACTAAAATAAAATTATTTAAAAAAATTTATTGGCCTTTTTGAGTCTAAGGGGTTTTGTTTTGTGTTTTTTTTTTTATTGATAATGACGGCACAAACAATTTCATTTAAACGATTGATTGTAACAAAACAAAAATTAATAAAAAGCCAATAAATTAAGTATAAATAAAGGAAGGAATAGAAATAGAGTATAATTTTTTGTTTAGAAAACCGGCTTTTTAACTATTTCTAAGCTCTTCTTCATAGCCCGCCCGGTTTTAACACTAAAAATATCATTGTTTTTTGGCGTGATTTTCTCGTGTCAACTGTTATCATGTATTAATTATAAATTTATTAATATGAAAATTTGCTTGACGTAATTTTTATACCCTTCACTAAATGATAAGAGTCTACCTCAGTCTGTCATTGCGTTTGAAATTTTTATGAAATTCATTTTAGACCCTACAAAATACATATGTATATCCTGGAGCCTTATAGATAGGGAAGTCGACATGGCCATGTCTGTCTGTGTGGCTGCTGAAATTAAGTTTCTGGATTTAAATAAAGTCACACCAAGAACGTTTTGATATCAAACAATAAGAAATATCTCTGAGAAATTCGCTATTTGAAATCAGCAAAATCGGGTGAATATAAACCGAGTTATAAGCAAAAACCCAATATAACCCATTTTTTTAGGAAAAAATCCGTGCATATATCCCTATATATCTCAGTAAATATAGCCATTCTTGCCACAAAACTTGGCACGGATACTCTAAATTTTTGTCCCCTTATTTAGGTCCCTAAGTAAGGGAAACATTTTTTTCAGATAGGATCATGGAAAGTGGTATTTCCCTTACAATTGCACAATTTTTGTAAAATATTTAATGCGCTAAGTCTTAGAAATTATAACAGCTAAAGAGTAAAACTATTCTGCAAGAAGTAATTGGACAATAAGACCTACATTTTGAAACAAAATTTTTTTGGTAGGACAAAGGGAAGGTGCAGCTCCCATACAAATGAACAAAATCGAAACGGTATATCTCGGAAACTATAACAGCTATCGACTTCATATTTTTTACAAAAATATTTTGGCAAAAATTGTTGGATAGGAGCAGGGGGAGGGTAACCCCCATTTGAATAAACCAGTTTTTAACTTAATTTTTAAACTTTTAATACGAACAATGTCAAAAACTTTTCGACCTTAAACCTTTTACAGGGTGTCCGCCGGCAAGGTGCTTTGTTTCGCCACCATTTTGGTAAACATTAGTATTGACAGTTCATATTTGGCAGTCGTAAAGTATAGACGTGAAAAATTTATTATCGAAAAATATTCGGTTAACCAATGTGTTTTAATGTTTAAAACATTTTATCAAAATCAATCATGAATTATTGTGACGATGAGAAAGATAAGAGAAATTTTTGATAGAAACAATGTGACAACAAGAGGCACTATTTGTCGTGTAGTGAATTAATTCGAAGAAAGAGGGACTGTAGTTGATAGGCCCAAGCATGGACCACAACCCACTGCAAGATCGGCTGAAAACATTACTGCTGCTCAAGAAATATTTGGAGCTTTGTCTTCAAAGAACAACTTTGTCCACAATTTTGCACAAGGATTTGCATTTGTTTCCATTTAGGATTCAGCTGATAGAAAAGTTTCTTCCAGAAAACCACTAACGCCGCCGTACATATGCCCATGACAACCCCGATTTTTATGAAAACATCATAATGAGTAAATTATTAATCAGTCACCTTTGCGTCCATTAAAAATGACAGTCTGGTGTGCCATTTGATCAGAAAGAACCATTGGACCTTACTTTTTTTGAAAGTTAAAATGCCGTACCGGTAACTGTCAATGGGGAGAAATCTCGCGTTTGGAAACTTTTTAATGCAACAACCGCATGTTTTTGGCTTGGTTAGCATGTGGTATCAACAAGACGGTGCCACATCCCATACAGCCAGGATTACAATGGAATTACTGCGAGACCTCTTTCCACAACAAGTTTATTCAAGAAATGTTGATTAGTCTCCACGGTTGCTTGTGCAGATATCTGAAAACAAAGTCTATGCCAACAAACCAGAAACCCTGGAGCAACTCAAGCAAAATATTCGTGAAGGAAATAATGAAATACTGCGTGAAATGTGTAAGAAGGTAATTAAAAATGTGCTCAAAAGGGCTCGCATTTGTGAGGCTAACAGAGGCGGACATTTATCTGATATTGTATTTCACACATAATTACCGACATTAAATAAAACCTTTATCAATATAAGATCCCTTCTCTTTTATATAATCAAAAATTATAAACAAAAAAATTAGTATACCTTGCTGGCGGACACCCTGTATTTCTATTTTGCATATAAAATTTAAAATTTTCTTAAGTTTTCTATTTCTAAAACAAGGATTGCTTTAGACTTTAAGCCCGGCACAAAGTTTTTTATTACAATATTTTCAGTTCGAAATAAGTCGGCTAGATCAGATAGCTGGGTGTTTAAGAAGAACAGTGTGTAGGGTATATAAGATTCGGCACAGCCGAATATAGCGCTCTTACTATTTTTTCTACATTTATGGTTCATTATTAAATCATGTTATACCAAGATGAAACAACAAGACGGGGCTAAGCAGGAAAAAAATTTATGGAGATTATTTTTAGACCTAAAATAAATTTATTCGATTAAAAAATGTATTTAAAAAATTAAGCTTTTTTTAATATCAACCCACATATGAATTTAAAAATCACATTTATAATTCACATGTTTTAGAATACTTTTATATTCATGTTTTCAAAGTATTTTTATAATATTGAAACGTTTTGCTTATTCTAATGTTTGTATTAATAAACATATTACTTTTTGGAATTTAAGAATCAGGTTTTTACTTCTTAGTTTGTTGTGTAGATTTTTATGTTTGTATTTTATGTTTGTACTTATATGATTACAATATAAATTTTTTAATTTAAACTTTGAAGCGTAGCTCACACCGGGCAAATATTTGGCTAAATTGACTTGATTAGTAACAACCATTTGCTAAGATTCAAAGTAAGAACAAAAAAGTAAAATCAATATAATTTTAAAAATATGAAAGTTGCAGTCTAATAACACCGACCATATTCTACCCTAGACTTGTCTTATTTTAAATTGAAGTCTCAGCGTAGGTAAAAAATGTATGCGTGGTAAGCGGCTTTCCTGATGTGAAACTTACATGGGATTAATCTATGGTAAATAATTAACTTATTATTATTATTATCCAAATGCAACAAAGTGGGTAGAGCCACACCAAAACAAAAAATTTAGATCTTAATTCGGATCCTTTTGCCAACCTGACTTTTGAAAACTTTTTCTCATATTATTCGTTTTATGCTCTAAACACAATTGGGACGAACGACGAATTTCGCACTACACGACGAATTTGTCTGTTAAAATTCGTTGCGTTAATTCGTTAAGTGAAACACATTTAGAACGAATAAAACAGCTATGATAGAGAGACCATATTTCTTAAAAAAGAAGCACTATTTGAAAAAAATAAGAATTAAAAAAAACTATTTTAAAAATATATAAATACAACACTTAAAATACACTAATTGTATTTAATGCAACAAATAAAAAGTAAAAATTATTCTTAAAGTATAAAAAAACATTATTTTATAACAAAATAAAAGAAAAATGATCACTCTGTGCCAAATTATTCGTCGTTCGTCTGCGTAAGAAATAGAAATAAACCTATCGCAGAGTTTGTAATGAATGACGAATTTTAGTCGACGCACTGTTTGTGTGCATTTTCATATACACAAATGTGTTTTATTTTTTAAGACGAATATTCGCAACGAAAAATTCGGCGTTCGTTCCAGTTGTGTTTAGGGCATTAAGAGTAAAAATTGTTAATGCAGAAAGTGGGAGGTATCACACCCTCAAATATTTTTTGCTCTTTATGCTTGTACTTTTACTGTTTTTTTTTTAAATTGTTACATCAAAATTCCCAAGCAAACAAAAAAGGTGGTTCCATGCCGTCAAAAATTACATTCTCAATACAGTTAATTTTACTGGACTAATTTTCATAAAATTTTTTACTATAATTTTTTCTTAAGGTAATAAAATGAACGGTATGAAAATTTAAATCTGAATACAGATACTCCTACCAAACCGTTTTTAATGAAACTTTGTAGGTAAAGCACCATTTTTTAAGTTCCAAACTTTAAAGAACTGAGGCCACGCCCACAGAAATTCAAGTATTTATTTAAATCCTTCTACTCCAAAGATTTTTTGTAACCTTCGTACATACATATATGGTCTGCTATGTCAAAATTCCGAAGGCAATAAAATAGGAGTAACCACACCCACACTTATTAAATACCTCAATATAGGTTCTTATACCTCAGCGATTACTAATTAACGTTGCACGCATATCGGTGCCTTTTTAGGCAACACAAATGTGCCCACAAAAATAAACTGTTTTTTTTTTTAATCTTTATTGGATCACTACATATAAGATTTTGTATTCATATTGAAAGCTTTTCACGTCAAAATTTGAAACTAAAAACGGTGGTGCTACGCCCACAAAAATTCAACACTCAATACAAAGACTTCTTTTTTAATTGGTTTTTAAGTGAATATGTAAAAAAAGGAGAGACTTCTAATGGCAAAATTTTTAAGACAAAGAAAATAGATGGTGACATGCCTATAACAAAATAATTCTTAGTACAGATGCTTTTGCTCTACTAATTTTTGTAACACTTTATAAACTTTAAAGAAGTATCTGACGTTGATATTAAGAGGCACATAAATAAGCGGTACAGGTCGTTATACTGTACGGATTTTCGTGAAGATTTGTATACTTAATAAAAACTTGTAACGTAAAAGTTTTAAAATTAAAAAAAAAGGTAGAAATGAAATTAAAATAATTTTTATGTCATATATTACCAAAAGTTATAGACTTAGAATTTACTTTAATTAAGTGTGACCTCTTGACCTTTAGTTAGATTGTAAATGGAGATGTCTAGGCCCACTGTGTAATCGAAAAACTTTTAACAGTAAAATTATGATATCTATCTTCGCAAAAATTAGTTTCGTATAAGTTCAATTTTTTTTATCTTAAAAGGTCACTTAAGTTTGAAAACCAGCTGGGTCGGTTCTAGCAAAGCGGGTCGGGTAAAGCTAATAGAAAATAAATAAAACACAATTTAGTGCAAAATAACTACAAATCGATTTTTGTGTCTAATTTTTGTTTGAAAATTTTTTAATGCAGTTTTTGCATTATTTTACTATTTGTTATTGTATTAATCTTGACCCGATCTGAAACGTGACCGCGCTTTCTGTTGTCTTTGCAAATTTAAATAATTGAATTAATTTTTATCGTTATTGTCAACGCATGCAGGTAGGTTTTTTTGTCTATTTTTTTATTTAACGAATTTTGTTTTTAATTTTTATTTTATTTTTCTTAAAGTTTTTAAATTATTGTGTACGTGTGTGTGCATTTAAAGAAGAAATATACAAATAGGTATTTTGTTTTTAAATATTAAGCTATTTTTAAACAGAAAATAAAACAAACAGAATGCTGGTTAAAAACACAAAAACAAATGGATAATTATTGCCATATAAAGTTTTTCCTAAATTAAACATTGCAGTCAACAATAGAAACTGACACTTGCTTTAAATAGAAATTTGTTTTTTTTTTTGGACAATTCTCCCCTTCTATGTGAGTAAACAAATATGTTCTTCAATTATCCATTTACTTAAAAAAATATTTTAAAATCAGCCAAAAAAAGAATAAAATTTTCGAAAATATGTACAGGAAGATGTGAAAATGCGTTCTGTTAAATTTAAAATTTTCTTTATACCCATGTCAGCAGTTATTAAAGATTTTTATTTTAATCAAAACACAATCATTTTGCCCAAATTAGTGACAATATCAAAAGCCTTTGTAGTCTTAAAAATAATTAAAATATAAGAAAATTTAAAATTCGTTTGTGTACATGCAAACTAAAACGTGATCGGTTGCTTAAGCAAGGTTTTATGTTTTAATATGAAATATTAACATATAAATAGTATTAAAAAGAAGCACTTTTTTACTTAGTTAATTTATTGGTTTCAACACTTTATTTATTTTTAATTGTAACACTTACTACATACATAAATGAAATTCGATTTAATTTTTTTATATCGCACGCTAGACACATCACGTACACCTGGAGGCAAAGTACGGCATTCGATTCAAATTGAAATTTTACTCGATCGATCGAGTTGTCAATGCTTTTAACATAATAAGAATTTTTAAATTTTGATTCAAACCGAATCCCGTAATTCGCCCGCCTGGTATGAACACTTACTTAAGGTACCTTTATATATTAGTACATATGTTACGACATGTCAAAATATGTTGCAGATGAATACAAAATCTCACCATTTAAAAGCATAATGTATGGAGTGGGAGCGAATACGAACACAAAATTTGCCAAGTGTTTGGTAAATGTTTATTTTCTAAGCCATTTTAGAAACTTACATATCTCATCATATCAGAGGTGTGAAAGATTAACAGCACTTACAACTTCTAATGAAGGTGGCTAAATTTTAAGAAATAATACCAAACAAATAAAATCAACGCAGAAGTTTTTAATTTTTTTTTGTTGATATTGTAGAACTTAAACCATATGCCGTTACCCCAAACGAACACATGAAAAAACAAACGGCAGCTTTTGATTTGACCAATCTCATCCATGTAAAAATGAAAAATACTTAGAAGAGACTTTTATTCTCTTTTTTTAAACACGGAAAGAATTTTATAATATTTTGATTCTACAAAATCTAAATACTTTGTTTTACCATGTGAAGCCAGCTTTACTGCGTACATACTTACGTACCGCTTTGCTTTATACCCACCCACAGACGTTGTAGGGGTATTATGCGTTTGTTCAGATGCTTGTAACGCCCAAAAATAATGGTCTTAGAGGCACCTTCAAACATATCGATCGACTCAGAATCACTTCCTGAGTCGATTTCAGCATAATCGTCCATCCGGCTGCAAACATCCTCCCGATTTTTTTCAAAAGAAAAACCAGCAAGAGACTTGTATCAAAATTATTTTTGAGCCGTGCAAATATTATTTTTTAAGTTTTTAACGGCTTCGCAATAATAAAAAATTAAAAAGTTTGAGCAGCGATTTGAGAATTTTTATTTTTTTAAAAATACCAGATTTAGTTTAAATTTAGTTTCATAAGGACTGCTGCTCTGCCGATTTTATTATAATTTGCTATCGAATGGTTCAACTATGTAATAAGAAGTACTCAAAAAGTTGAAATAAAAACGCTTTCCCTTATTTGAAATTTTGTTTTTAAACTTTGTTTAAATGCACAGCGGGTTTTGAATTATTAGATTATTTGCAACTACAGTGGCAACCTTGTAGCTCGAAGTATTGGAAAAATGTGAGGGCAGATTTTAACTTAAAATGTAATGACTTTTTTTGGTGTAAAACATATTAAAAATATTCTTTGAGGATGTTATTTGGTAGATTTTTGGGCTTAAGAAATCAAACTATAAAATAAGTTGTTAAAAATATTTTCTAATATTAGTGCCAGGTCACCTCAAATGGTCCTAAATGTAAAAAATGTATTCTCTTTCAGATGAGATCTATTTAAGGATCTTCTGAAATAGGCAGAAAGTTTTTTCTATCTAAGAACAGTTTCAAATGATCTGCCAATTTTTTCTTCAATGAAGACAGAACAAAATATTTTCTTTCCAAATGCACAGATCATACGTGGAGCAAGCTGTAAGGCTACCGATGGGAAGGAAATTGGTGCCTAGCGGACGGACCTTCAATGGGGGAACAGCACAGCATCCACGTGGTTGCTTATGGACTGTAATAAATAAGGTTTAAAGACCACGATTGGAGTTGTAAGTAGATTCTGCCCGGTTCAAAATAGGATGTGCAGGTTAGATTACGGCAATCCGAATTATTGCAGAATGTGTGAAGATGAGAAGGAACTAGAAACAATAGGACATGTTCTAATATACGGCCCGAGATTACGTAGGAGCAATTGGATGGATCAAAGAATCTACAAAAAACTAAGCCATATATTTAAAAAATTGTAGTAGTTTTGCAAATAATTTAAATTGTTTGAGTTATTCAGGTTAATTAAGTTGAAAATAAAATATTTATCGATTTTTCGACCACAACCAAAACCCCAAATTTGATTTGTTAATCCGTCGAACAAAACAAAAACCCGATTAAATGGATACATTAGTATCTGGTGCTATGCTATATGGCAGAGACAGAGCTGAGCAGGCTGAAAGTTTCTCTAAAACTTTTTAATTTTAAGGCTATTTCCGAATATCTCCTAGTTACCGGTAGGATCAGCTGTCACAGCGATGCAGATTTCTGTACAGTGTGTGTGTCTGTCACTTCACGGGGTTAAAGAACTATAGAGTTTGAGGTTGGGTCAAAAATTCCACAAGAAAGTGTTGCTATAGTCCAATAGATGTTGGATTTAAAATGATTATTTCTAAATTGGATTACTGATTTAGAAATGATCTCTAAATGCCAGGGATGGGGAAAACTTAGTATTCGGGGTTCTTAATATTCGATTACGATTGGCATCTTTCGTTGCAAAATTTTAAATTCAATTACCAACCTAAACAAATAATATTCTGTCCAATACAAATTATTTTTCGGAATATATGTATGTATATATGCATGTGCATATATACTTACATACATAAATAATCATAACCTTAACACATTTTTGCTCAATACTGTACATGTCAGTAGACTTAATAAAGTTTTATTATTGATAAATACATTAACTTTATTTCCATTTACTTTTCGAGATACAAATAGGTACTTATGCTCATATGTACTTAATACAAATATGTATCAGTATGTATTTTGTTTTTCTATCTCTCACAAAAAAAAAAAAAAAAAACAAAGAGTGAACAACAACAAAACCATAATATTAGGTCATGGTCGTAACAACCAACAACGACAATTACAAGAAATATAGAAAAGTAAAGAAGCAAATAAAGAAGTAGTACAATGGTTTAAGAAGAAGTAGACAAAATAAAAACTAAACAAAAAGCCAAGTTACTGAGATACCCTGACATACAGACAAACATACAAAGATATTTTTGATATTAAACGTTATAATTTTGCTGCTGTTGTTGCCAAACAATTTGCAATTAAACTTATATTTTAAACTATGTATGCCCTTTTCATTTACATATGTATGTACGTAAAATGGGCATTATCCGTATATGCAGATGTTTGTTACACCTAAAAATACCCAGCAAAAATTAACATTGCTTTGTAATGAGCTAAAATCCAGAAAACTGTTACTCATTGGCATTTTAACCTATTATTTTAACCTGGCGATGACATTGGAGGCAAGTTCTTAACATGCTCGCTTACAAAGAGGGAGTTAAATAAGTAATTATAATGCTCGCTTACAAAGAGGGGCTTACATAAGCCATTACTTTATTGGCATTAAAATGACTTTACATGGGGACTCCAGATACTCATTGTTGCATTTAAAGTTTTTTTCTTCGATGTTTTGGTTAAACCGGGCTTAAAATATAAGTTAAAATAAGTTAAGAAATTGTCAAACTGAAATTATCTGCCTTAATTTTAGATAAGAAATAACAAGTTATCTAACAACTGCTTAGTAATACAGACGGTATGTAAAAGTAGTCGAAAAGTATAAAATTTATAATGCCTAATCACTTTCAAATTTTTGCTGGGTAATAGTCTGAAATCGATCGATCAGAAGTACTTCCTATGTCGATCCGTCCGACAGGGTGTCAAATAAAGATGTTTTTATTTTATGGTGTTTTGATATTGCTTTGCTGGCCAGATTTTTGTTACTTTATAACAAAAAATTGAATAAGTAAAATTAGGAACGAATTCAAAAAATTTAAATCAATGTATGCCAAGAGTGTCTCCGGGGAACGAACACTAATCTGGTTTTACATGTACACAGCACGAATAATAAATAAATTTATTGAGCTGTTACTAAAAAATCAAAAGAGAGTTGAAAAAATCCAGCAAAAGCTAGAAAATTACCAAATAATCCAACTTTAAACATTGTCAATTCCAAAGTTTTAGAATTTTTCCCCCCTAATTTCACTCTTAACAATTTTTAAGCCAAAAAAAATTAACCCTAAAAAAGAGTGAAACCCCCTAACGTGGCAACAGTGGATTAAAAGCATATAAGTGGAATACAATCATATAAAATGTTACACAAATATGTATGTATGCACGTGTTATAAAATAGTAATAATAAAAACAATAATAACGCCAAGAAAAATGTGGAAAATAAACTATTTTGTAAGGTTAAACAGCCACTCATGTTAGTCTGTTAGTCCGTTAGTCCGTCTCTGTTAGTGAGCCAGACAAACAATCTGCCTGCATAGCCGACGGAATGTCAATAAATTTTAATTTAAATAGTTTAGATTAGTTAAGCAAACTAAGCTTTAAAAATCCAAACAAAATTTAAACTTAAAATACAAAGAAGGTATTTAAACTCAAAACAACAATCGTATTAAGAACAACAAAAACAAAAGCACAGTGGGATCGACGGTACATAAAATAAAACTCAACCTTTTTATATATCTCAACTGAGAAATAATAAAATTTTCAGTTTGTTTCATTAATGACAAACTGTAAAAGCAACGGTCAAATCTGTCAAAAGTTTGCCCATAGAAGCCCATAACGAAATTAGTTTGCAAATTTTAGCACATGGGCATTTCCATGTCATCGTACGTGACATTTGTACGCCTACAAAGTGGTGTAGATTTTGCAAAAAGAGTGGTAACTGAAAAATTGTTTCGTCAATATGTTACATTTAGAGGGTACTATAATCTAAAAAAAATCATGACTTTGAAAACCTTGCCGGCCAAAATATCGGGCGAAAAAGGCGCATATCGTACGTGACAAAAAACGGAAGTGATGTCGAGGTGCATGCACATATATACGAAAATCTGCGAGTTGTAAAAGTTTTTTTCCTTTCTTTAAGTTCTTACACCAAGCCAAATATTTTTCCTTGATAATCCATAATTTTTAAATACAAAAAGATTTTTAGATGATTTTGTTACGAACAAATCTAAATATCGTTCGTGACATACCGTATGTGACAGATTTTTCTCTTATAGTATTTGTCTGAAAAAAATAGGTTTTTTTAATATATGTATACATAACAAATTTAAAAATAATTAAAAAATGTTTATTCGGTGATAATAGCAATAAAAACAATAAAAGGTTATTTTCATTTCTTACTATACACTATGTACTTGGGCGCTGGTACTTAATTATTAAATTTAAATTTTTTCTCTTACTGAATACGCAGTTCGAGACAAATTTATATACTGACTATCATGATAAGTAAACGAATGAAGTTTTCTTATTTTTGGGATGGGCTGGACATTTTGCCATTTTTCATGGAGATGAGCAGAAAACCCTTCAATGTCTTCGGTAGCAACATAAAACAAATTAACTCCTTCCACATATTTATGAGCACATTCATAAAATGAGGAAGCATCTGGCAAGATTAATTTATTTGCTTTTACAATTTGCCAGACCTTTCATTTAACAGTACCACCTACTCCATCAACTGCACCTTTACCATGTGATGTGGCAAAGAAGTTCTATTCTAAATATTGGCAGCTAAATTTGTTTACAAAAGAGGGAATACTTTTTAAAATGAATTTGTTTTTAAATTGAGCGCTACTCCAATCAGAAAATATGTATATAGACGATATATCTTCATATTGTTCGCTTATTTCAATCATAGTTTTTGTAATAAAATAGTAAACATCAAACTTATTGTGTGTTAATTCGTCGTTAATTATTTTTTTTGTCTTTTTTGGCTGCATCTGCGAACTTTTTTCGATAGATATGCTGTCTTTCAGCCTCCTTTTTCCGGTATTTCTTTATTTGTTCTTCGTTTTCCTTCAAGTCCTCCCTCCATTTCTTTGTAGTCTCATAGCTATTTTTACCCATCTTAATAAAATATTTATAATTATAAAGGAATTTGAAAGTATTAAATTGAATTGTGTTACTTACAATATCGTATGCTACAAACTTTGAAAGACTATAAAATTTTTATTGCATCAAATTTAAAAAAAAATCGATCAATATTTGTTTGCGAGATTTATCTTGCTTTGCACTTTTATTTTTAAATACTTGCGACCGGTCGAATTCAAATGATGACGACAAATAACGTTTTTGCATTACGTACGTGACATTAGAATATCATTCAAAGCAAACTATAAAAAATACCACTATTTGAAACTTTAATTTTTAATTTCATAATGGAACTTGGCCATTGATGTTGTAACATTATTTTTAAAGTATAATTGGAATATTACAATTACCTAAATTTAGCCACTAGTTAAGACAAAATAGTTAATTTCAATTTCTGGAAATTGATCAAAGAGATTACCAGTTTAATCTGCTATTTTTGCTCTTTTAAAATTATAATTAGCTATAAATACTTTTACATAATAAAATTTAAGTGTTTTATTGCTCTTTGGTATATTTAAAAAAAAGTTGCGATGACATTTATTTTTCCAGCCGTGGTTGACATATTCATGGAAATGCCCACATGTCAATGGTTAACGATAAAGTTCAATAAGATGCAGATTTTGCAGTGTGTTTTTTTAATCTAAAATTTGCAAACTTGACCTGCTTGTGTTTTTTTTATGCTGATTGTTATTAAACAATATTAATTGATCTTTGTTAACGCAATATAATAGAAACGACCCTTTAATACATATTTTTACGGTAGTTTATCTCTAAAATTGTGGGTTCTTAAAGGAGGCCAAATTAGGTAAAACCCTAGCAAGTGTTCGACAAGATTTTCAAATACACTGATTTTGGAGACAAAAATGACTCGTTTGGTGAGTTATGAAAATGTGAACAATATTTATGTAAAAGAATAAAGAAAAACGCTTAAAAAAATCACTTAGATGGGCGTTAGAATATAAAACACAAAAATATAACTTTGTCATTAAGCTACGTACATTAAACAAGTTAGGAGCAACTGATCAGCTGACTTTTATTTCCGCCATATGTTTTCTGGCTTAACTTGGGAAATTTTTTATGTTATGCTAACTAATGTTTTATGTAAAATAAACGGCTGGACCGATTTTCTTGAAACTCCTAAGCCTGTTATGTGTGATATGCTATCCCTTTTAGAAAAAAGAGTGGGGCCACGCCCATAATACCCTTAATCTTACTGAAAAAAAATTTTATTCCTTACACTGGAACTTTTACTACACCGATTTTTTTAAGACTGTATATATATACAAAGAAGGCGGTGCCTCGCTCACAAAACTTCAAACAGAAACATCGACCCGACTGATTTTAATGTCATTTTGTGCGCGTTTTAACCGTTTCTAAGGTCAAAACTTTCCAAGCAAAAAATAGGTGGTGCCACGCCCACAAAAGTTGTGAGTGCCCACAAGGTCTTCAACGTCAAAATTTTAAATGCAATAAAGTGAGCGGGGCCATGCCTTAAAAAACTAAAATATCAATACAGGTACTTCTACCTGATCGATTTTAATAAAAATACCTGGCAATGCCACGCCCTTCAAAATTTAACTCTTCCAACTAATATTTTACTGCAGGGTTTTTTTTTTTGTTTAAAAACTCATATGCATGTACAAGGTCTCTAACGTCGAAATTTTAGGGCAATAAATGGGCGTGGTAACGCCCACAAAAATTTAGTTTTAACACTTCTATAACGTTGAAATCCTTAAGGCAACAAAGTGGGTAAGGATACGCCCCAAAAAACTTAAATCTTAACATAGGTTCTTCCACCTAACTCCCTTTTATAAAAGTAAAAATTTTTAAAGCAAAAACGTGGGAGGTGTCACACAATTTAACAAGTGTAATTATAAAGAACTCTGAATTTAGAAAATGTCAAACGATTTCTTTATTTTATTTACTTATGTCACACTGTCTTTTGTCACTTACTGAATTAAAAATTAAACTATGTTGGCTTGAAGTGCTTAATAAAAAAGCTTTTAGACTTTTCAAATTTGTTTCTATACATTACAAGTGATCACACAACACTCAATTGATGAGCACTTAATCAGACTATAACACAAACACACATGAACACTTCAGCATGCGAATGCAGCAGCAAAAGCAACAAAAATAGTTTAAAGAAAAATTCACTGCAACGCAAACGTAAATCACAACAGTTCTGAAAAGAAAAGAAATTATTAGGGGCAAAATGTTAGAATTTATTATTGATAAAACATTGAGTTTATGACTTTTCATTATATATCGATCGCCTCAGAATCACTTAATAGGTCCGACTCAGAATCACTTAATAGGTCCTCTCAAAGATGTTCATCTATCCGACTTCATATTCATGTATTCTTAAAGTCGAAGTACAATTTGCATTTTAAATGACAAGAAATTTAAAAATTCCTTAAATGTGCTCTTGAACATAAAAAAAAACTAAATAAACTTTACTTAAATCAAGCCATAGCGGTGTCAAAAGTGCGGTGAGTACGGTTTTTCTTAAACCAAGAACGAAATTTCTCACCACTAGTACGATTTGTCTAGTACGAATTTCTTACTTTCAGCCACAGTTAAGCCAATCCAATGAATCCAATCCAATGAATCCAAAAATGAAATAACATTTTTTTTTGACTTATGGAACCTTATTACAGAAAAAAAAGAAGACTTTTTTATATTTTATTTTATTGATACTTAATATTTACAACTTAAAAATTTAATTTTTTGTACTTACCATAGCTGAGATTCGAACCAGGGACTTTTTTGTACTGCAGCACCAGCCCGCTACTTTGACACTTCGCTCTTAATTGTAAAATAATTATTAAAAGAAAAAGTTTTTTTCTGCTTGATTTGTTGAAGCAATCCGAATAGGCTTGATTTAAAAAAATGTAAGTACGGATCGTACTTAAAAATTTTAAGAAAGATTTTGGATAAATTCAAGAATAAAATTCTTGATTTTAGAAAGCGGTTTTTTTTTCTGTGTGTGTTTTTTAAAGAATGTTCTAATCAATAATGGACTCAATTATCTAAAAGAAAAATAAAGGAAAGACAATAAAATATTCCGTTTTTCTTCAAATGTTTGGAATATAATTAAAAATTTCTAAACAAAAAATCTATATTTGTGTGGACTTAGGTTTTATTAAAGCACTTTTTTTGTAAATTTGATTGCTATAATTGAAAAAGGGTATCGGACTATTAGTTTGGGCGTTACAGACATCTGTGATATTTATAAGCAGCTATATAAAAAGCGTTTCAAAATTATATTTTATTCAAAACTACCGGGCATTCTTCAAAACAACAAAATCTTTTATATACTTACGTACATACATATGTACATTCACCAAACATGTAAAGTGCAACAACTTGTGGTAAATAGAAGATAAAAAAGAAACTAAAATAACTGGTTGCGACTACAAGTTGCAACTTTTTTGCATTAAATTTTCGATGTGCCCAACAAACAATGCAGCTTGATTTAAAATAAAAATTTTATTTAACCCTTCTGTATTTCTTCTAAGCTCTTAACATCTTTGGTTTCTTTGGGTCAATTTGACTCAGCTTTTCAATATCAAAAAACTTTGTTAAATTCGCATTATTTGTTAAAAAGTTTATTTGTTTAGGTGATTCACAAGCTGTTCTATTTGTCCTATTGTCATATTGACATAAAATTTCCACAATGGTTTTAAAGCATTTGCCAACTATTGGACACTTGGCGCAGGTGTATTTGGAGTTGTTGTGACAATTTAATAGTCATATTAAACGACGTAGTATTTTTTAAGAATTATTTTTGTATAAAAGACAAAAAAACCATTGTGAAATTTTATAACAATAGGACATAATAGGACACCTTGTGAATCCCCTTATTATATATTTTGCAAAAACCATGTATAAAAAAGTAAATCCTTAGTAACTCTTCTGTGCCATTTCCTAAAATATTTCAATTTACAAATCACTACCTCTAATTTTAATAACTGAACATAAACTAAAACAAACCTTAAATGAAATGTGTTGCACACCTACCCCGAACGTCAAGAGGAGAAAACCCAAACAACTCCTTTTTTTATCATTTTGCTGGTAAATGGTTATTTATATTCTCCTTTAGAATAAATAAAAATTTCGTAACGAACCTGTATTATTTAAAAAAAATTATGTGAGTCTAAAAATAAAAATGGGTCAATTTGACCCAAGCAATGGGAAAGGTTTAAAAAAAATCCGCATACGAGGCAGGCGCCCAAAAATAATGATCTGAGACCTACCTTCAAGTACGCCAATCGATTTTAGCTTGTTCGTCCGTCCTTCCGGCTTGGTGTTAATGATTTTTGTAATTAAAGTATAAGTCCCAATTTTTAACATATTTGGCACAGATAAGTTTCTTGGCACTAATACAAAGCTTCTAGTTTTTGGTGATGATCGGTCCATTTTTCGATATAGCCCCCATATAAATGTCCTCCCGGAATAAGAATTTAAACTGCAACTGACTTGAATATTACCCTGTCTTGAAAAATTTTTTATGGTGAGTCTAAACACTGAATAAACATTTGAGGGCTCCACTTTTTACAATACATACTCCTCATTGAAATGTCCTCCCGGAATAAGGATTGTGGCCTATAAATGGCTCGAATATTACCCTTTCTTGACAAAATTTTGCACATAATAAAATATGGTCGGCTCATTTTTTGATGGAGCCCCTATACAAATGTCTCCACAGAATAAGCACTTTGGGCTTGACTTAAATATTATTTATTTAAAAATTTTTTTAACACTATATTTTTTTATTAAGCCCCCATTTAAATGTTGTGTAGGGTATAACATGTTCGGGCTTGACCGCCTAAAACTTTCTTACCTGCTTTGTTTTTTTTTTATTAACCCTTTCGGTACATCTTTTTTGATTTTGAATTAAAAAATTCAATTTTTTTATTATCTGGCCTATATTATTTTTAATAATTTTCGGTTTTTTTTCTTTTTTCAAAAAATTTACCCCAAAGTGGTTTTTAGGAATGATGCCACATGGCATCATTTGTACTCAACGGTGAAAAAAACATTATTTTTGGTGGCATAGTAGAATATATTTACATTATGTTTTGCTTATAAAATTTATTTTAAATATCACAAACTTAAAAAAATTATTAACACAAAGATATGTACAAAAAATAATATAAATAAAAAAATTTAGTTAATTCATAAGTATGTATATAAAAAGTTAAAAATTAATTCCAATTTGCATGGTAAAGTTTAAAGCAGTTTCGGGAGGCATTTGGAATGCACAAATGGATATTGCACTTAATACATTTGTATCTTGAATATGATGAGCAATTTTTTGCCTTGCATCTTACTTTCCCTGGTGTGTACTCCGGCCAATGATTTATACTACCATACCTAATAGAGACAGGTGGAGACACTTCGCACTTCATTTTGAATTTAGTTGAACTACTTCTCTCCGAAGTTGAAGGACTGTTTTCATGTGGTGACTTCGTTGGACGGCCACGCTTACGCCAATTGCTTTTTTGGGCTGCAAAAGATAGAAGTGCATCTGGTAGATCATTCCGAAATTCCAATAGGTCTATGTAATCTTTTTTTTTGAGCTTATTGGTTTCGCAATCATTTTTGTTCTCCAGCATATGACCATATCAATAAAGTGGTCAAAAATTTTCAAAGTCCATTTTCTGGACCTAATTGAAATACGATAAAGGGAAAGCAGAAAATCCATTTACCGCCCATGTTTTGGTTGTACATGGAAACCAGATTTAGTTATTCAATTTCAGTTACCTTTTTTTCTGCCTTTTTTTCTGTTACAATACCGCCGTAAAGCCATCTTACTACGATAAAATTGTCGGTTCGTTCAACGCGATAGTCAAAGCTACCTCGCCCAGTTTTTTTAAGGTCCTTTTCAGGTTGAAGCGGAATTTTTCCTATTCTATTTGTTCTGATGTTTCCTGTTGCCCATTCCCCACGTTCTTTCAAATAGCGCACTAAAGCAAATGTTCTGAAAAAATTATCAAAAAAAAATTTTTAAGTTTTTGTATACGGGAGCTGTTTTTGTCAAATAAATGACAATATCGGAACAGAACCCAAATTTTTTCCCCAATAATGGTGTTCTTTCCTTGATAAATTTCTAAATCATAGATTATTCATTTTGAGCTGCAAAGGCAAAATATTTTCACGCCCCATTTAATGGGTTTCTTGGGCATATATTATCTAAGGGCGAATTTTCCTTTAAAAGGTACCATCATTTCGTCCACACAGAGATTTTCATCTTTTGGTAAGGAGTACAGCTTCTTATAGAAAACATCCAATAGAGGCCGAACCCTGTAAAGCTTATCATTTTTATTTGAACTTGCTTAATTTGTTGATGTGACGATTTCACTAAGAAGTTCCTGCGTAAAATACTCCAAAAAATATTGCATAGGAGTCTTTATACTACTTTTGGCTAAATGTTGCTCGAAGTGCGCATCTGGGGTGGACCAATTTACCTTTTTCCATTTATAACTGTCAAGCTTCTTTGATGGTTTAAACGCTACTTCCTCATCTACGAACTCTTCTTGTATATAATTATCGCTAATATCTTCTAAATTAATATCAACCGGATTCTGTTGAGATACTCTTCCATAACAAAAGAATTATTTTTCTCCAAGGCTTCCATTAGGTCGTCTAATATGTCGGAATTATCAGAGTCATCGTTATCAGAAATATCCGACTCATCAAAATTATTTAAAATCTTTTCAATTTCACAGTCCTTAATTTTGTTTGGCATATTTACTTCTTTACTGTGTGACAAAAAGAACTCAAAGGAGTTGATCTTATTTATCGAACGTAAAAAGTCGTTACATTTTGTTATACACTTTAGCTCCTTTGAGTAACTTTTGATGCCATATGGCGTCATACGAATTTAAAAAAATCCTACGGCTATATTGAGGGTTTTACAAATTTTACAGTTAATATTATTTATAAATGAAGTCTTTTTGCATACTTCTGCAAATAAATTTCATGGTTTTTTTTATAAATTTTTCAAAATATAATGTTTAACAATTCACGTTTTTCAACCTTAAGACTCAACTACTTAGAGGAGTTTCAAAATAGTGGTGTTTTATTTCATAGTAACAAAAATACATAAAAATTTTGTCAAGATAATGTTTTATAAAGTTCAGAGCGCAATACTTCATCAAAAAAAATAATTTTTGTCGGAATTAACCAAAATTACAGGTCTTTAAAAACCCATGATGCCATATGGCATCAAAATACCGAAAGGGTTAACTAAATTAAAACACATTTTAAGAGTAAAATTATTTTTTTGTTTTAAAGTTTTTATTTTTATTTCATCAACACTTTTAACATTTTTTTGGGAAATATTTTTTACATTTTTGTTGTTTATGTTGTAATATAAATATTTTTTAATTTAACTTTATAAACAAATATTATGTATAAATTAAGAAGTAATAACTGAAATTATGGGCTGTTTAAAACATAATAAAACAAAACATTTTTTAAATTATAAAACATTCTCTATTTTTAACACAAAAAATAAAAACCGAAAAAAAATTATTAGAAAATAGGAACTCAAGATTGGTGAAAACCAAAAAAAAATAAAATTATTGAAAAATAAATATTCGTTCAGAAAATATTTTCATTCTTCTATTTTCAAACTTCTAGTTTAACTTGTGCTTGTGTTAAAACAATTTCATATAGTTTTTATTGTTTTAATAGATTTTTGTTTTGCAAAAATAAACTTTAAAACATTTGACGGCCTTAATTAATAATATTTTTATCAAATTTAATTTTAATTATAAAAATTTGACTTTGCATTGTTTGCTGGGTTTTTCATTTGTTTTTGTACATTTTGCTTGTTATTTTTTAAACTTTTTGGTATTACAAGTTTCTACTTTTTACAACAACATTAACAATGTTATTTTTTCTTATGTTTTATTGTAAACAACCAATTTATTGATTGTTATTTTTGTTTTAGTTATAAATACACACAACCAAACATACATCAATACACACATACATATCAAGATATTAAGTCTAAATCATAGTTAATACTAATTTATAAAAAAGGGAAAGGCAAAAAATATTAAAATTGTTAAAATTTTATGATGTTAATTATTTAAATTAAAAAAAAAATAAGAAGAAATTAAATTTTTACTATTTTGTCAGAAACAATTGTCTAAAAAAGGGCCGACGACTTATAGGTTTTAAGCAAAAATATTTTTTTATGTTTCTTGTTTTGAAGAACATTTTAATCATTTCAACAAGTTAAATTAAAAAAAATATGATACCGGTTCCCTTGTTTGAATAAATACCGGTTCTAATAAGAGTTGTAACAATGATAAGACATTTAGGTACTCAGTACAAACTTAATATCGATTATAATTCCCTACCAGAACAGTGACATTCATTTGACCGGTCATATGACTGACACAGATGACCGGTATTTCGGTCATTATTTTCTATCATTTTCTTAAGGGCGATGTGAAAAAAATTACCGAAATTTTGTGTACGTGTGATCTTGCATCTCCCTCGCACCTTCAGAAATGTTAGAAATATTGGCCACAAATGACCGAAAAAAAATGTTTTAGTGTTAGTTTCGATCACAAGTTTCTTGTATGGTTATTATCCCCTTTGCATAGCGATAAGGTCAGCGTTGCAATTTTGATGCTTTAAATTTAAGCTTTAGGAACAACATTGCTAAATAAAGTTTAACGTGACCAGCCCCGGACTTTTGAGTCGAAACTTGAAGTGGTTTCGGCCACGAGGGGTTACCAGTCCCTGAACTATTTGGAGTTCAACTGGAAGTAGCCTTGGCTTGACCTTGGCTACGAGGCCTAACCAGAAGCTTGTCATTAAAAATCTGGTACCACGGGTGTCAGGAGCCCCTAGAACCTCGGTTTTAGCCTGACAATGGTTAAGGCCCCATCTGGGAGCAACGTGGGGGTTGTGGTCTAAGCCCAAATCGTGGGGAGAGCTTTTGCTCGATGTGAAGTTGCATTGCAGCCGGGTGCCGTGACCCATAGATCGGTAGGAGTTTTAGATAGGCTCCGCTCCTCACCAAGGGTGAAGGCATACCCAAATGCATGTCTTCGAATTGGTACTCATGGGTGATAATTTACGATGTTGGCAAAATATCATCCATGGGGGCGCTGGTCGGCGAATTGTATTCACCTTGTGTTAAGAGCACTGTGGGATTGGGCCAACGCGGTGGGTATCCACACGAATCTTTAACACTCTGTCAAACAAAAACTGATTGATAAGTTATTGATGGAAGAGGAGGACCCTCGGGCAACCTTTCATCAGTGCAAGTGCCAAAGTCTACCTCCTCGTGGTATCAATCGGGCCACTTTCAGTTTACTGGAAGGCCAACAGACATGGCTAAGTTGAAACAATTTGTCTTGGGCTTTAAAGGATCAGTGGTTACTTACTTATTGGTCTAGCTTAAGGCAGCTTGTCCTTGTTGACGCTGTGACATGTTATCTTGCCAATAACTTGCACAGCAATACAAGGATTAAAGGGTACCAATACCATAGCTGTGCTATATAGAAATTGGTAGGAATGAGACGAAAGTCGATTTTCAAGGCTGACCAGAGTCCTATCTGGTATCCCGGGAATCCAAAAGCCCCCGTGTACTTACTAAGTGCATGAATTGATTATTGGTGAGGCTTTCCTAGGGAGTACACATGGGGGTTGTAGTTATCCCCAAGCGGGGCAACTGAGAACGAAAGTTGATATGCTGGGGCCCGTCTTGTGCGTGCACCAGAGTGATCGCGTAAGCGGTCTTATATGAACTTAAGGTTCACAAGATAGAGTCTTTAAGTTTTCGCGGGTCTACGCAGCCACATGAGCAACTGATAAAATAGGCTAATAGCTGAAAAGGTGTAAGCGTGTTTGGAAGTAGGTGAACAGGGAAACTGGCTAAGGCTGGGGCCTCTAGGATCTGAAACAAGATGCCATCGGAGCAGTAGCAAATAATGAAATGGGCGGAATTGGCATGTTGAAGCATGTGCGTGATTCGGTCCCTACTGGAGGAGAGATGTTTATGAAGCATTGATTAAAGTGGAGTAATTGATTTGCATGAAATAAATTTCCTATGAAATGAGCTGGGAGTCGCATTTGTTGGAGGTGCGACATGATAAATCATAATCATTTCGCGATTCGGGTTTAGAGAGCCCAACTCTTCAGCAAGCGATTTGTTATGAATTGCACAGAGTCATGGCGGAGAACTGCTACCCGGTTGGTTTTGTAAGCCCTTCTGAGGTGCCAAGTCACGGACAATATCGTGATGGTGTCACCGTGAGATTAGGCTAACGCGGCAGGTGCTCACGTTGAACTTATCACAACTCTGTCAAAGCAAAACTGATGACACCGTGTTTGAGGGGCCAATTAATTTTCAGAAATTCGTGAGGCCCATAAAAAAAATTCTCAGCTTCAGACTACATATTTTACAAAAATGTCAATATAAAAATTGTTTCGGTTCGACACCGCCGAATATAGTAATATTCAAAGTTATACAATCGAAATAAATATTGATATTTATTACAACTTTTTACATAATAAGCAGCAATGGGTACCTAATACAAAATACCAATTTCTGTATCGAGTACTCAAATATAATTAACAACAATATAATGTTTGTTGTATATAAATACATTAACACATATTCAGGTTTAAATAACAAATATGTATTTGAAAAAAAGTGAAAGGCAAAATTTTTGGTGTATGATTAAAACAAACAAAAAAAAAAAACTTTAAAGAATTAAAAATATTAAAAAGCAAAAGTAATAACCTCTGTTAATTATTTGAATTTAACAAGATTTTTGCAAATTTTTAAAATTGGGTAGAAAATTTAACAAAAGATTTAAATTTTAAGGCAAAATTATTTATTCTATTTTTTAAAAATTTTTTTGTGTTTTTTTAAACATATTACCTAACCCAAGGGGGCTTATAAAACAAATGTTTTGTA